>PVIU01001019.1:84421-178861 GCA_004026605.1 Ondatra zibethicus | reverse complement strand
CCTGCCTGGCCATGATATTCTCACTTCTGTGGTTAGAGCAGAGGAAATCTGGGCTTTTGTCCAATCACTATTTTTGTGGTAGTGGTGGGAGAGCCAGGGTTTCTGGAGAGTGCTGTGGAATGGGTAGTTATTTTTCTACATGAACTCTTGCTCCACTTCTTTACTCTCCATGCAGTATTTTTTTTTTCCTCTGTCTCTAAAATACTAGTTGACAGTGATAAAGCAGTATCTCATTGGCCAGAGCTTGTCAGGGAGCAAGGGCCAAGGGACCGGATTCAAAGGATTAACATTTTATTGGGTAGGAGAACTATGCTTCTGAGCCAGTTGAATACCTTCCCCATTGACTGTTGCTGAGGGTGGGAAGCCAAGATCTTTGGCAACAAGAGTAACCAGCTGACAGCTGGAGGAAACCGCCAGCTCTAAATATGCTTGGAAAGAGGGGAGTCAGAGAAGGTGGGGGAGCAATACACTCAACAACATCCCCAGACAGGACCTTATATGGGGACAGGCTCAGAGTACTTAATTAGCCTTGGGAAGGAGAGGAAGAGTGGAAGTATATTTAAGCACTCACTATAGTCTTCAACTAACAAAAGCCCCATGAGCTCTCACAAACAGTGACACACATTTTACACACACCCCGATAGAGACATGTTAGGCACATGCTCTTGGTAATGTATATGCAAATATCCACGAGAGAAAGAGACAGAGACAGAAGAAGAGGAGGAGGAGAAGTATGAAGAGAAAGAGAAGAGGGGAGAGAGATATCAGGAAAATGAGTCTCAAGAATAAGTTTAAAATCCTGCTTGGGGGGATGGGGTGGGCTGGAGGGATGGCTCAACAGTTAAGAGCACTGGCTGCTCTTCCAGAGGTCCTGAGTTTAATCACACGGTGGCTCACAACTATCTCTAGTGGGATCTGATGCCCTCTTCTGGCATAAAGGCATACATGCAGATAGAGCACTCATATACATAAAATAAATAAAATAAAATCTTTTAAAAATCCTGCTGGGTATGAAGGTACATTATTGTAATTCTTGCACTCAGGAAGTTGAGGCAGAAGACTTGCCAGGAGTTCCAGGCCAACTTTGGCTATGAAAACAGACTGCCTCACGCCAGGTGTGGTGGCGCACGCCTTTAGTCCCAGCACTCGGGAGGCAGAGGCAGGTACATCTTTGAGTTTGAGGCCAGCCTGGTTTATAAAGTGAGGGCTACATAGAGAAAAAAGGGAGAAAGAAAAAAGACTGCTTCAAAAACTCGGAAAGGGTCTAAGGAGGCAGTTCAGTTGGTAAAGCATCTGCCACAATGTACTTGTAATCCTAGAAAGGGGTGGGAACAGGTGGGCCTCTGAGAGCAGCTAGCCCACTGGCCTAGCCTAAGTAGCTAATCTCAGGTTCCAGATCTGGTCTCCAAAGACAATGTAAGGGGCTGAAGAGATGGGTCAGTGGTTAAAAGTCCGTACTACTTTTGAAGACCAAGTTGGGTTCCCAGCCCCCACACTGCAGTTCACAGCCACCTGTAACTCCGGTTCCAGAAGATCTGACGCCCTCTCTGGCTTCTGCAGGCACCAGGCACAACTCGGTGCACATACATACAAGCAGGCATACAGTCAAATAAACACTCACACTCATGAAATAAAAATAATAACTACTGGGGGCTGGAGAGATGGCTCAGTAGCTTTTGCAGAAATCTGGGGTTTGGTTCCCAGCCCCCACACTGCAGCTCATAACCACCTGTATCTCCAGTTCCAGGGATTTCAGTACCCTCTTCTGGTTTGCTGTGGGTACCAGGCATGCATGTGGTACACATATGTGCATAAAGACAAAACATTCATACACAAAAATAAAATAAATGAATATCTAAAAATTAAAGAAAATAAATATATCTAAAAGAACAAAGTGAACAGCTCCCAAAGAACAATGCCCAAAGTACACTTATATCCTCCACATCCATGCACACACGTGTACCACCACATACACACACACCCCAAAAAAGTAAAAAACAATTAAAAAGAGAGAACGAAGGTCAGTTTTTACAAGAATAGAATCCTATTCTCCAGATATGGTGGCTCATGCCTATAATCCCTCATAAACGGAGAAGCTGAGGCAGAAGGATTGCCATGAGTACCAGACCAGATGGCAATACCTGTTTCAAAAAGACAAAACAAAACAAAGTGGAAACAGAAGAACAAAGTAGTTGCGTGTGATGACACACATCTGTAAGATCAGTACTGGAGGCAGGATGCAAGAGGACCAGTTGTTCCCAGCTAGTATGGACTACATGTGTCTCAGAACAAAACAAGGAAAACAAAAGCATCAACAGCAAAAGGAATGAAGCACATGGTAGAGCAAAGTCCCAGAAGTGTTGTGAGATATTTGTACACTGTATGGAAATGTATTGCTGCGATTGGTGTAAAAAAAAAAAAGCTGAATGGTCAATAGGTATGCTGGAGTTATAGCTGGGCCTTCTCGGTAGAGAGAGAACTCTGGGAAGAAGGTGCAACTGCTAGCCAGACGCAGAGGAAGTAGCATGGGCAGTCTGGAGAGATGAGGTAATGAGCCATGCAACAGAATGTAGATCAAAATAAATGGGTTCTTTTTTTCTTTTCTTTTCTTTTCTTTTTTTTTTTTTTTTTGGTTCATTTCGGATTTTCGAGACAGCGTTTCTCTGTGTAACAACCCTGGCTATCCTGGAACTTGCTTTGTAGACCACACTGGCCTCGAACTCAGAGAGATCCACCTGCCTCTGCCTCCCGAGTGCTAGAATTAAAGGTGTGCACCACCACACCTGGCTAAATGGGTTAATTTAAGCTATAAGAGCTAGCGGGACAAGCCTAAGCTAAGGCTAAGCTTTCAAAATTAATCTCCATGTTATTATTTGGGGGCTGGCTGGCAGGACAGAGAAAGACTATCTACTACAGAGAAGGTTCCTGGAGGGAGGAAACACATACCAATGATCCGAATATTTCTGACACTTCTGCTAAAGTGAGCTCAAAAAAACAAAAACAAAGCAAAACCAACCAACAACCAAACAACTCCTGACCATTCCCCCAAAAGAATCTGGTGTGAGGCCAGGGAGGTGGCTCAGTGGGTTAAAGGTACTTGCTCCCAATGATGTAGGCCTGACAACCTTGGTTCATCCCTGGAACCTGTAAGAGGTGGAAGAGAAACAACTCCACAGAAGTGTCCTTTTACTGCCCTTCCACCAAACTAAGTCCTAAGCTAAAAACCAAGGGCTTCTACTCAGTTCCTAATTTGTGGTCACTATTCAGAAGTTGAGAATAGAGCATCTGTTGCCTACCAAGACTTTTCTAGAGTTCTTACTAATGACCACAAGTCTTTTTTTTTTTTTTTGGACACAAAAGTCAAATTTAATCATAGAAATAGCATCTTTAAGAAACTACAAATCTGTTTCAAAATACACTTTACAATAAAATATAAGCTTCGGTGAAATTTATGTAAAATGACAATGCTTTCTGGGAGATTCTTTGCTCGAGAGGGCCAACATTAACAGAGAATGTGCACCCCCACAGTTCATGGTAAGCTGTCTTTGTCAGTCTGTCACTGATGGTGAATTTGTACTGCCATCCCTTATGCAGGACACCAGTTTTAATGATACAATCATTAGCTTCAGTTCTAGGGAACTTTACAAATTTCAAAGAAAGGATTTTCAGATACGAAGACTTCCATCTCTTGGCCACAGAGAGTTTAGAGGTGTGTTGTATTGGGTTTGGTGGCCAGAATGGTCAGTCAGGAAGATGGTCACCCAGACAACATGGTTTCCATACTGGACAATCTGGAGAGGCTGACATGGAGTATGAGGAGAGGATGAGAGCTATCTTGTGATGTAGATTAGACAACTCTGACACAGTCCACAGAGCTGACAGCATCTTCTCTTGTTTTCCAGGGCTTGTGAGGTCGTTCACTTTATTCCAGATGTGATGCTCTGGAGCCTGATTCAGTGGGGAGGGCTTTGGCCCTGCATCAACTTGGTATTCTAGGCTTTGGAGACATCCCAAGGGAGCTCTTATTCCCTGTGAGGAATGAATAGGGAGTGGGTTGGGGAGAGGTAGGTAGGCAGGAGGAGTGGGAGGGGGAACTGGCATTAGAAAGTAAAATGAAAAAATAAATAAAAACATGGCAAAAATAAAGTTGTTAAAAGCAAACACACACACACACATTCCCACTGATACAGGTGTGTGGGTTTTAACTCAGAGAAAGTCTGTGGTGGTCACATTGCTCTTTTGGACGTTTACGTGACTGCAGTCCTCAACTTCAGTCCGAAAATGGTGATCCTGCCTCCAGGAAACCTCAGAATGAGACTCAGACTGAGAGCTGTCTCCCCCCATTTTATAAACCTCTTTAGTTCTGGGGTTAAGGGTGTGTACCACCAAGGCCTGGTGAAGTTCCCCAAGTGGCTGCAATGGGCCACGAGTCCCAGGCAGGGAGCCGCATGGTGGGTGAGAGACTTCCATGGGGCAGCCAGTCCCACAGGAGAGACAGACAGATGGGCACACCATGAGACCATGCCACAGGTTTCCGAAGGTGGCTGGTCCTAGGCAGGGAGCCATGCCGTGGGTGAGAGACAGAAACATGGATAGGCATGCCATGCAGAATGAGGTTGGATATTTATTTAGTGGGTTATGGAGGAGAAAGGGGAGAAGGGGAGAAGAGCAAAGAGAGAGGCAAAGAGAGAGAGAGAGAAACAGAGGGGGGAATGGGAGAAGTGGGGAGAAGGGAGAGACAGAATCTGCCTGTTCAAGATAGAGATGGAAAGAGCGACCACAATTTTAAAGTGGGCTTCTTTTCACAGATGAAACCCAGAGTGTAATGATCAGCCACAAAATCAGAGGCTTTCAAAGCTGCCGTTGCATTCAAATCCAATATTACCTAATTTTGAACCTATTCAGATTTTTAATGTACCAGGCTTTCCTCTGGGCCACCAAACAGCTCACAAATAAAGACATGCCAACTTAATTATTAGTTATGACTTCTCAGCCTTACCTTAGGCTTGTTTCTGGCTAGCTTTTTTTTACTAAAATTAATCTGTTTCTCTTAATCTTACATTTTGCCTTGGGGCTTTTTACCTCTTTTCCTTCTGTATGTCCTCCTTCCCTGCTTACTCTCTGTCTGGTTGACTGGCCCTTGGCATCTCCCATTCTTTCTCCCTTGTTCTTTTCTCTCTCCTCAAGCAGAGATTCCTCCACCTACTTATTCTCTCTGCCCACCAGTCCTGCCTATCCCTCTACTGTCTAGATATTGTCTGTTCAGCTTTTTACTAGACCAATCAGTTGCCTTAATCAGGCAAGGTAAAACAAATGCAGCATATTTTCTTTTCATAGTTAAACAAATGCAGCATAAACAAATGTAACATATCTTTACATAGTTAAAGTAATATTCCACATTTCTATACAATAAGAACAATTATGGAGAGATGGCTCAGAGGTTAAGAGCACTGACTGTTCTTCCAGAGGTCCTGAGTTCAATTACCAGCAACCACATGGTGGCTTACAACCATCTATAATGAGATCTGATGTCAACACTGTATACATAATAAATAAGTAAATTTTTTTAAAAAGAACTATTATCAAATAAGAACTACATTTACAATATCCAGTCTATTTGTATTTGGCAAATTCAGAGAAAATACTCCATTATTTATCCTATTTTTGTGAGCCCAAAGTTTTGTACCTAATTTACCTTTCATAACTAGGGAAAACTATAACTATCTAGTCTTTAACTCCATCAAAGACCCAGAAGGATAAAATATTACCTGAGTAGATAGGAAGTACAGTACAAGCCACTTCCAGAACTATAGAAACAACTAAGACTTCTGGCTGCCTGGATAATCACCCAAGTTTTCTCTGTAATGTTGGGACATCCATCTTCAGATTCCAGGCCTAGAAGATCTGGCAGACTTTTTCTTTGAAGAAGGAATTCTGAAGGACTGTCCTACCTTGTTTTGGCAAAGCTCAGTAGTCACTTTTCTTTGTGTCCTGCAGAATATCTGACAGACTTTTCTGCGAAGCAGGAATTTTGAAGGACAAGTCTAGTCCTAGCAAAGTTCAGCAATCTTTTTCTTTTGGGTTCTGCTTGTCCAGTTTGTACAACATACTATAAGCAGTCAAGGCAAGGGCAGTTTCTTGCCCAGATGGCTAGTGTTTCCATGATGAAAGTAAACTCCATCTGAAGGTTCTTCAATGCCCATCATCCTTTCTGAAAGTGAATTGGTGCTACCAGGAACAAATGTGCCTCACTGTCATGAAAATCCTTAGGCTATTAAACATCTTAATTGCCATATTCTGTAGGTCTCTGAAACATTTGAAGATCACTTATCTAAAATACATAAGTTTAACCTTGAATACATACCTAATATGACTACAAATTTGATTATTATGGATAATTAACTATTTGCCTGCATTTCTTCTTCTTCTTCTTCTTCTTCTTCTTTTTTTTTTTTTGGTTTTTCAAGACAGGATTTTCCTGTGTAACAGTCCTAGCTTTTCTGAAACTAGCTCCTGTAGACCAGGCTGGCCTTGAACTCACAGGGATTCACCTGCCTCTGCCTCCCAAGTGCTGGAATTAAAGGTGTGCATCACCACCACCTGCCTCACCTGCATTTCTTCATTATACATTACATTTTTAAATAACCTGCATAAGCACAAGAGTAGAAACATATATACAGTATAACAGAAATAACTTTAAAATTGTCTCAATAAACTAAAATCCATTCTAATGTAAAATATTTGAGATTAATAGTTGTCTTTTTATCCTATATTCCTATATCTTCCCTACACAATGACAAACATCCATAACCCACCAAATGACCAAAAGCCACTCACCCCACCTCTTGGAAATGTGGGCATTGTGTTCTCTAGACTGCTTCCTAGCTGGGCATGGTGGCCTTTAATCCCAGCACTCAGGAGATAGAGGCAGGGAGATCTCTGTGAGTTTGAGGCCAGTTTGATCTGTAGAGAAAGTTCCAGGACATCCAGGGATACACAGAGAAACCCTGTCTTGGGAAAAAAAGAGTACTTTCTATTTTGTCTATGGGCAACAGCATCTTTAGGTGACCCAGAGAAAATTGAGATAATGGTCAAGTCCTGAGAAACTAGTTGTAACATGTAAGTGGAGTTTTCCTGTCCCACAGTCATTCTCAAACACATTGCAGCTTCAAGTAATCATAAATGCTCAAGCAATAGCTCAGGATTATTAATAACTAGCTCTTATATTTTAAGTAAACCCATATTCCTTATTTACACTCTGTCATACCGCAGCACCTTTACTTATGGCATGTTCATCTCTTGCTTCCTCTGCACCTGGCTGGCAATTCCAGACTCTGCCTTTCCTCCTCCCAGCTTTCTCATAGTCTGGCTCTCCTGCCTAACCTTACTCTGTTCAGCTATCGGCCAGCTTCTTTATTAAACCAATCACAGTGACATATATTCACACAGTGTAAAGGAATATTCCACAGCAGTAAC
Source organism: Ondatra zibethicus (assembly GCA_004026605.1). Lineage (NCBI taxonomy): Eukaryota > Metazoa > Chordata > Mammalia > Rodentia > Cricetidae > Ondatra > Ondatra zibethicus. The sequence goes on along the minus strand of PVIU01001019.1, from coordinate 171,385 downwards.
ATTTACTGTCCGATCTCAGAAATGTTCCCATGTAGAGAGATCAGTTGGAAATAATTTGTAAACATTCTCCTCTATCCATAATTTATCATTATATGGACAATATCTTATTAGCTGAATCAAACATGGATACCTTAAAAGAAATGTTTAAGAAAATAAAGAAAATATTACCTTACTGGGAATTACAGATTGCTCCTGAAAAAATATGAGGAGATTCTATTGATAACTTAGACTATAAAACAGGTTTACAAAAATTCAACCACAAAAAGAACAAATCCAGAGAGATCAACTGTGGAGCCTTAATGACTTTCAAAAATTATTGGGAGACATTAACTGGCTATGGCACACAACGGGATGAACAACTCATGGACTAAGTAATTTATTTCAAACCTTACAAGGTGACAAGGACTTAACTAGTCCAAGAAAATTATCAGCTGAAGCTGAAAGAGAATTGGCTATGGTAGAGAAAAAAAATTACAGGATTCACATGTGGTTCACTTGAATCTAGAACTTGATTGTATCCTAGTTATTCTACCTTCTACCTGTTCTCCTACTGGAATTCTCTCTCTCTCTCTCTCTCTCCCTCCTTCCCTCTCTCTCTCTCTCCCTCTCTCTGGTTTTTCAAGACAAGATTTCTCTGGAACTTTGGAACCTGTCTGGAACTCACTCTGTAAACCATGCTGGCCTGGAACTCACAGAGATCCAATTGATTCTGCCTTCCAAGTGCTGGTATTAAAGGAGTGTGCCACCAATGCCCGGCATGCCTACTGGATTTTTTTTATAAGATTTATTTATTTGTTTGTTTATTATGTATGCAGTGTTCTGCCTGCATATATGCCTGCATGCCAGAAGAGGGTACCAGATCTCTGTATAGATGGTTGTGAGCAACCACATGGTTGCTGGGAATTGAACTCAGGATCACCTGAAGAGCAGTCAGTGGTCTTAACCTCTGAGCCATCTCTCCAGCCTCCCCCCACTGGAATTCTTATACAGAGAGAAGATAATATTCTGCAATAGATATTTTTGTCACACAAACAGAACAAAAGTATTAAAGACCTATATAAAAAAGATTTCTGAATTGATTCTAAAAGGAAAATTGAGACTTCGTCAATGAACAAAAATAGACCCAACAAAAATTGTTGTACCTTTTACTAATGCTAAAGCTTCCTCTTATGGAATGAAAATGAACACTGGCAAAAAGTTTGCAATAAGTTTTTGGGAAAGATTAACAGCATATTGGTGCGGGAGAATTGTCTGTATTCTGTCAATCATGATTTAAATAAACGGTGATTGGCCATTAGCCACGCAGGAAGTATAGGCGGGTCAACCAGACAGGAAGCAGAAGCAGGACAATGAGAACAGGAGAATGCTGGGAAGGAGGAAGCCCATTCCTCCCACTCCTGCCCAGACCACCGAAGAAGCAGGATGTGACCTGCCCCACTGAGAAAGGTACTGAGTCATGTGGCTAACATAGATAAGAATAATGGGCTATATAAGTTATAAGAGCTAATACAAAGCCTGAGCTAATGGGCCAATCAGTTTATAACCTAATGTAGACTCTCTGTGTGATTTTTCTCTGGGACTAAACGGCTGGGGGAACTGGTCAGGACAGAAACCCCAACAAGCAGGCCCTCATGTTACACATATATCTCCAAGAGAATTCAATTTATAAAAAGAACCAATTGGGTGCTTTCTCACATTGTATGGGGAACACCAATATCTGGAGTCCCTACATTCTTTTTTTTTAAAACATTATTTAACTTTATTTTTATGCACATTGGTATAACAATGTCTGATTCTCTGGAACTGGAGTTACAGACAGCTGTGAACTGCCATGTGGGTGCTGGGAATTGAACCCAGGTCCTCTGGAAGAGCAGTCAGTGCTCTTAACCACTGAGCCATCTCACCAGCCCCGGAGTCCCTACATTCTATACATGTGCAAATAAATTAGGAAAAGCAGGTTATAAATCAAGAAATTTAATTAAAATGGCTCAAAGCCCTTATGATTCTGTTCAAAAGTCAGAATTATAGGCTATTCTTGTGGTATTATTAGATTTTTCAGAAACTCTTAGTATACTTACTGACTCTCAATATGCACAAAGAATTGTTTTACGTGTTTAAACTGCTGAACTTATTCCTGGCGACTCAGAATTAATTTAATTATTTATACAATTATAGTAAATAGTCAGGAATAGGAATCATCCCATATATATTACACATATCAGATCCCACACAAGTCTACCAAGCCCTCTAGCACAAGGTAATGATGAAACTGATCAGCTATTGATAGGAAATGTGCTGGAAGCCTCAACATTTCATAAGAAACACCATGTTAATAGCAAGGGTTTGAAAAGGGAATTTTTTTATCGCTTGGAAACAATACAAGGAACTTATAAGAAAATGTCCTATTTGTTCTTTGTATAGCTAAACTCCACTACTTGCAGGAATCAACCCAAGGTACTCAAAGAAACAAAATTTGGCAAATGGATGTGTTTCATTTTTCAGAGTTTGGAGAATTAAAGTATGTACCCCATACCATAGATACATATTCAAGATGTTAGTGGGAAACTACTTTGAGTTCTAAAAAGGCTGATTCTGTAATTACACATCTATTAGAAGTTATGGCCATCATAGGTATACCTCTACTAATTAAGACTGACAATGTTCCAGCATATGTCTCTAGTAAAATGAAACTTTTTTGCATATTACAACATAAAACATATTACAGGTATAGCATACAATCCTACAGGACAAGCAGTTATAGAAATTTGTAATTGCACTTTAAAAGAAATGCTTATGAGCTGGAAAGATGGCTCAGAAGTCCTGAGTTCTATTTCTAGAATTATACAGTGGCTCACAACGACCTAGAATGAGATCTGGTGCCCTCTTCTGGCATGTAGGCATAAATGCAGGCAGAACACTGTATACATAATAAATCCTTTAAAAAAAAGAAATGCTTAATAAGCAAAAGGGGTAATAATGACCCCTAGAGTCAGATTGCACAATACTTTATTGATTTTAAACTTTTTAAATGATAAGGAAAAGGGAACAACATCTGCAGAGAGACTTTAGATAACAGAAAAAAAACCACTGAACTGAATCAGCAAGTATACTTTAAAAATGTGGAAAATGTTACATTGGGGAAGAGGTTTTACTTTTATTTCTTCAGGAAAAGAAAAGTATGGATACTGTCAAATTGACAAGGATTCCATTCAAAACAGGAGAGACCCTTTGATTAGAAGAGGTGATAGTTCATCAATCAATGAGGCGATTCAACCTGACAAGAGGAAAAACTCACCAAATTAAGGTAGGGACAGGGATTTGATTTTGTCTTTTCAAGAAAATAAAAACATCCAACTGAAAAATCTGAAGACCTTTGAACAAATAAATCATTGCTAAAAGAGGGGAGAACCATCTAAGGAAAGTCCCAGGAAAAGGAGTAATGTGGCCCAATGGTATAGAATACTTCCTACAGAATAAAATTTCATAAACCTTTCAAAATGTCTGTTTTTGCTGGTTTCTACAGACATGTTAAACTGGTAGTCTTTATGTAATCCAACTCAATTCAAAACTAAGGCTGGCTTTGGAGTTGGAGTGTGGCTCTCTCCTTCTCTAAACCCAAGCATGTTTGCTAAATGAAAATTCAAAGTCTCTGTCTCCTATCAGAAAATCCACTTGGTATGAGACAGAAGAAAACCAAAATCTAGGGACTATTGTATTGTCACTAATCTTATATCCCTCAAATTTATTTTGACTCTTTAAAACTTTTTTTAAGGTATAAGTACTATCTCAAAAATATAAACTTTGCTTTGATATTAATGTTATTGTAAAGTACTAATTCTAACCGTAGGCTTCATGTAGCTTCCTGTATGTGATTTCAGGCTTGAGTTTAAACAGCTTTTAGGGATTAAGTCTGGATATCCCAGGCGTATTTAGTAGATCATAGTCCTTTAACCTTCCTAAAATTTACAGCATATGACATTTAATATGTTTAAGTTATCTACAGTGAATGATAAACATTCCTAACAACAATCTCTGAAGTCTCCAAAAAAGATGATGGGGTCCCACAATGACGATTCTACCTGGATTGTGATAATGCCACTAAATTGATAAATACCACCCAAAGATTGACTTTGGGCTACAAACTGCTCAGGATAATTCCAAGGTGGCTAGTTGAGATGATCCACCCTCATTCATTACTCCAGCCAGTACTTCAGATAAGCCCTACACTTTCCCATTGCTCAGAAGCTGGAAACACATGATACAGTTAACTCTTCCAGGGCTTGACCATTGCTTCATTTTTTCCCAGGGTCCCTTAGAGGTGCCATCACCCCCCAGACAACAGGAAGTAATTTTAAGAACACAATGCCCACATTCCCAAGACGTGGGGGTGGGTTGTTTTTGGTCTTTTACTGGGTTATGAATATTTGTCATCATGTAGGGGGGTTGTTTACAAGTTGTTATTGGGTACAGTCAAAAAAAGGGAGATATAGATATAAGATAAAATGGTAGACTACTGAATCTAATTTCAAACTAAAAAGCAACAACTAGACTTAAATAATTGGTATAGATTTTTGTATATTGATATAAATTTTAGGTTATTTTTGTTACACTGTATATGTTTCTACTCCTGTTCAAGATAGTTTTGCATATTGTTATGAATTTGAAGTTATTGTCCTTATACTGTACATCTGTTTCCATTTTTGCTTAAGGTATTACCTATAAAGTGGTACCTATAAGCTTGTTTAATTATGCAATAAATAAATAAATTTGCCAATTATTTATGAACTGGACACTGAGAATGTATTTCTTACTTGATAATTGTTTTTGTTGTATGTAGTTCCATTTTTGTTAAGGTTGTTACCTTTCCTTTCTATTTGGACAATAATAATTCTTATTGTATATAGTTTTACTATGCTAGAATTAGAGCCTTTCCTTCTTTTAAATATTTATTTAACTTTATTTTATGTGCATTTGGTATGAAGATGTCAGATTGTCATGGTCTAGGACCAACCCAGATCATAAATTATTTCTTGGACCAGAGGGGAGGTGTGGGAATAAAGACACAACTCACATGACTTTATCGGGAGGGAGTTTTCAGGGATCCCTCATGAAATCCTGAGTTCACATCCTGAAAATCTCCCACATTTATTGCAGGCCCATATTTTATACAAGATATTTGCAGGCAGGCGCTCTGGCCTTGCTTAATTTCCAAGGCAGCTGCAAACCTGCCAAACAAGCTAGCCACATGACAAAGGCCAGGCGGTATAGCTCCTTCCCCTTTATTATGATGTAGATCGCCTGGGAAGAAGTGTTTCCAAAGCTGGTGAATTAAGTTGCAGGTGTTTTCGGTAGCCCCGTGTCCCCCGGAAAAGGAATATTAATGAGTATTCCACCTTGGTTTACCTGGGGGATAAGAGGTGTTTTGTAGAATAAATGCGGATAGATCTACAGGGATAAAGCCTGAGATGCCCTTCCGAGATGACTGTGTAAACTGTGCCTCATTATTCCACGCACCTCTGTACCAATACACTTAGGGTAAAGTAATAGTTTCTATGTTGGGGCCGTGACAGTTTATTCTCCAAACAGCTTTTATATCAAGATGTAAACTGAGGGGGAAGTTCATTAGCACTGTGTTTCCTAGGTAGCCGGGAGAATGACCGCGGTCACTCATGTTCACACCTTTCTATGCCCATTTTGTCTTCCTGTCCATGCCTGCTCTTCCACGAATACTGAATTAACACGTCTTTCCCAGGCATCCTCCCAAATTACTAAGAAGGAGCAGAGCAACATTAGCATATCCTGACCCTTTGTCTAGGATGGTGTCAGTTTGTCTCAAAAGGCTAGGTGACTACCTCCTGTGTGGCAGGTGCAAACTGTCCTGAAATTTTGGTCACCGTACAATGTAGAAATATGGGCCTGTATAATATGGACCTACAATCCACTCCCTCATTAATTTTAATAAAAACCTGTGCTTCTGCAACAGGACAGATGATTATGTCTGTCTTAGGCAAAGACTCCTTCATTTACCCAAATTTACCCGTCCTTGGAACAGGCATTTTATTTATGAGAGCTCCTGTCTTAGGCACCTTGGGAGAAGAAGCTTCAAACCCATCTCTGACTGTTGACCTCTTGAATAAAAGAGATTAAGGGAGAGAGATACATTTGGGCTCTGTGTCTTGGAGTCATACTTTCTTGTCAGGAGAAATCATAATGTTTTATGAATAATCACGCTCCTAAAGACTGTAGTCTCCTATTAAAAGGAGAGGAGGATAGCCTGAGTCAAAAATCTTTCTTCAGCTTGTCTAGAGCACCTCTTAAATTTTTTACATTGTATCAAAATCTAAAATTCTTAGCATATGCATTAAATCCAAATGTTTACAGGGTGTGTCTAACTTTTCCTCAACATTTTATAAGCAGTTACAAACATTATCAGGTCAATACCAAAATTCCAGAATGGGAATTAACAATAAATCCATAATTTAACATATCACAATCTTCTTAAATCCATATTAATCAAAAGACAAGAAAAGCTCTTCTGATGGGTGAGAGTACAATGACATTACTGTTACCAAATACCAGTTCCAGTCTCTGAGCAGTAATTAAACTCGTAGGCTGCCCCCCTCTTAAGTGAAGAGGGGTTTTAGTCATTCCTTATTTCGAGTCTTTCTTTCCCTGAGGGGAAAGCTTAGGTCTTAGTTCTCAGGTCCAATATTTTAATCAAAATGAGTTCTGTGTCCCAAAGACTAAAACAGTCAAGTATTCAGTCTGCATTTCAGCTCCAAAGCAAACAGGATTCAGACTGTAGACAATTGTTGTCATCATGCAGCAGGACCTCTGGGTCTGTGTGTGTTCCGAGTGTCTGGAAGCAGCTCAGCATCGTCAGTGTAGCATGGCACCCTGCAATGCAGAGTGGCAGCAGCAGGTCCCATGGATCAGGCACTCCTTTCCGTGGGGGTGGGGGAGACTGGCCCATGGAGTCCTCTCCAACTCTTTTCTCCAACTCCTCTAACGGGGCATTTGCAGCTATGATGTCATCAGGTTTGCCACTCCTTTACTGTATATGCAGTCCATCTTATCCAGCTTTATTTTTTTTTTCTGTGATAAAAGCACAAACACATCCTCAACCCCAAATTAATATAGGCGGGGTCCTTTTATAATTCATTGCAAGGACTTTTTCACCTTGCCTTAGCAAAGGTCACCTTGGTCCCACCAGGCCAAATCTGTCTGCAACTTTTATCCTTTTCAGTTGTTCTCAAGGAGCCATGGCAAGCTCCACAATTCCTTTTCATTATTAACCATATATGCAGCTCTTCCATTGGCAGACCCTTTTGTAAAATTTAGCATAACATCCTTTAAGGGATCTTTAGCTATAACATTAGCAAAATATAGTTCTGCAAATTGCAGCAACGATCATCTGGGAAAAGATTATTATTATGGCCTTTAAATTGAGCAAACAATTGTCCAAGAATCACTATCTTAAAATTATCAGTTAATCTATGGCTTAGTATAAGAAACATTGATCATAGTCAATTTTCTGCTAAAACATCTCCTATATTCCATTTTGCTCTTCTGTATTAGACAAGCTACTGCTTTAAATTAAGAGTTTAACATCCTAACTGGCAAAATGGGAAGGTGCAGTCATAAAAAGCATTTTGGTTTTTTCCGTAAAACTGCTGTAGAATAAGTTTTGTACTTAATATACACACTTGCCATAGCTGAATCATAATTAATATACTCTACCTGCTTGAGTAGCCATCTGGCAGTTTTTATAAGCTTTCTATTGGTAATTGATTTATTGCTCCCTTTAAGAATTTTACTCTGTAGCTCAAGATCTCACATAAGAATATTATAATTATGGCTTTAGTCACTGTATATCTAATTAAAAGTTTGTAAACTGTCCTTTTTTTAAATTGAAAGTCTGCTTAACTGGTAAGAAAATGAAAAAAGAAAGTATATTCTATTAATGATGCTGGCATAACTGGATATCAACATGTAGAAGAATAAAAATAGATCTATATTTATCTCTAAGCACAAAACTCAATTTTAAATGAATCGAAGACCTCAATATAAAACCAACAATAATGAACCTCATAGAAGAAAAAGTTAGAAGTACACTTGATTGCATTGGCACATCTCAAATACAGCCCCAGTGGCACAGACATTGAGAGAAACAATTAATAAAAGAGATCTCCTGAACTGAAAAGCTTCTGTATAGCAAAGGACATAGTCAACAAGACACAATATCAGCCTATAGAATGGGATATGGTATGGACCTAAACTGAAAACTCTTAATAGATGAACTTAAAATGACTGAAAGACACTCAAGAAATGCTCAACATCCTTAGCCATCAGTGAAATGTGAATCAAAACAGCACCAAGATCCCATCTTATCCCTGTAAAAATGACCAAGATTAAAAACACTGCTGATAACTTATGATGAAGAGAATGTGAGGTAGAGAAAAAACTCCTCCACTGTTGGTGGAAGTGCAAACTGGCACAGCCACTTTGGATTCTAGTATGGCAGTTTCCCAGAAAATTAGGCAACAATCTACCTTAAAACTCAGCAATATTACTTTTGGGCCTATACACAAAAGATGCTCAACCATACCATAAGGACAGGTGCTCAACTATGTTCACAGAAGAATTATTTTGTCATAGCCAGAACCTGAAAACAACCTAAAATGCACCTCTTCTACAATATGATAAATGAGCTGAGATAGAAATCAGAGAAACATCACCCTTTATAAATAGCTACAAACACCATAAAATACCTTGAAGTAACTCTACCCAAATAAGTAAAACAAACAAACAGAACAAAACAAAACTGTATGATAAGAACTTTAAACCTTTGAAGAAGAAATTTAAGACATCAGAAAATGGAAAGATCTCCTATTCTCTTTTGAAGGTAGAACCAACATAGCAAAAATGACAATCTTACTGAAAGTAACCTACAGATTCAATGCAAATGCCCATTAAAATTACAGCAAAATTCTTCACAGATCTTGAAAGAACAATCCTCAACTTCATATGGAAAACAAAACTCAGGATAGCCTAAACAATCCTAAACAATTTTGTACAATCAAGGAACTTCTGAATGCCTCACAATCTCTGACTTTAAACTTTACTACAGAGCCACAGTACTGAAAACAGATTCAAAATGGATATCAAAGGAACTGATATCAACTCACCTTGGATATCAATCCACATGCCTACGAACTACAGATTTTTGACAAAGAAGCAAAATTGTGAAATGGAAAAAGGAAGCATATTTAACCTGCTTATTTATTTTTTACAGACCTTTAACTGTCCTGAAACTGCAGTTCCCTGAGGCTACCTTTTTGCAAATCTGCCTGTCACCTCCTCACTGAAGCTGGACCATGTATCATGGGCCAGGGAACATCCTCCCTCAGTCCACTGCTTGGCTTTGTCTTTCTGGGTACTAGGGACCAGGCGGTTCCCGTTCCTCATTCCCCCGCTCTGCCTGGGCACAGGCCATTCTTTCTAAGTTTAAAAGTCCCATCAGGTCAGTCAGTGGCTGATACATTTATTTACAGGCTTTTTGGTGTCTGCCAGGGTGGCTGCTCACAAGCTCTGGCGGATTCTTTTTTATTTTATCTTGTAATCATAAAATTAGAAGTACTCCTGAACCCTCTCCTCTGTTCTATTGACCGACTCTGGGCTGCTGACTGTGTGGGATTAAATTTACTCTCTAAATTTACTCCTGCTTTCCTTTCTGGCTCCACCGGGCAGGCGGATTAGACTCAAAACTCAGCTACAGCGCATGTGCATGGACTGCGACAATCTCAGTGGAAACCTAGGCGATTCTTGGGCCAAATGCCGTATTCCCTTCACTTTTCCTACCCGTTTAGCAGTGATAAAAGTTGTATCTCTGCGACTATCAGGCTTACGGATTCTAAATATCTCTGTCATTATTTCTGTTCTGCTTTAGCTTCCTTTAGTTTTCCACATATATAACTAAATACTCTTTCCTTATCCCATATATATAACTTATTTACAAATTTTACTCCCGATTTAATTTTGTCCCACTTTATTTTATGCTTCTTTAAATTCTATTCTTTAGGGCTGGAGAGATGGCTCAGAGGTTACGAGCACCGCCTGTTCTTCCAAAGGTCCTGAGTTCAATTCCCAGCAACCACATGGTGGCTCACAACCATCTGTAATGAGGTCTGGTGCCCTCTTCTGGCCTGCAGGCATACAGACAGAATATTGTTTACATAATAAATAAATATTTAAAATAAATAAATAAATAAATTCTATTCTTTATTTCTGAGCGCTCATTACTCAAGTATCCACCTGTGGTGCAATTTTCTCTTGTGGGTTCCTGATGTTCTCCTCCGTATGTCTGGTCATTTCTTCGGTGGTTTTCGGGGGGGGCGGGGTGGTTCAACGATCAGTCCCACATTGCAGGGCGCAATTATGTCGTGGTCCGGGACCAGACCGAACCATAAATGATTTCTCGGACCAGAGGAGAGCGTGGGAAGAATAAAGACACAACTCACATGACTTTATCGGGAGGGAGTTTTCAGGGGTCCTTCATGAAGTCCTGAGTTCACATCCCGAAAATCCACCCGCATTTATTCTCCAAACAGCTTTTATATCAAAATGTAAACTGAGGGGGAAGTTCATTAGCACTCTGTTTCCTAGGTAGCCGGGAGAATGACCGCGGTCATTCATGTCCACACCTTTCTATGCCCATTTTGTCATGTCTTCCTGTCCATGCCTGCTCTGTCATGTAGACTGAATTAACACCTCTTTCCCAGGCGTCCTCCCAAATTACTAAGAAGGAGCAGAGCAACATTAGCATATCCTGACCCTTTGTCTAGGATGGTGTCAGTTTGTCTCAAAAGGCTAGGTGACCACCTCCTGTGTGGCAGGTGCAAACTGGCTTGAAATTCTGGCCGCCATACAATGTAGAAATACAGGCCTGTATAATATGGCTCTACATCAGATTTCCTGGAACTGGAGTTACAGGCAGTTGTGAGCTACCATCAGGTGATAGGAACTGAACCCTGGTCCTCTGAGTGAGCAGCCGTGCTCTTAACTGCTGAGCCATCTCTCTAGCACCAAGCCTTTCCTTCTTAATTACACAAAAAGGGAAAAATGTTTCGGGAATTCTGTCATTGGTCCACTAGCCAACTGAGAGGAGCATTTTGGTTCAAGAGATGGGGTATTTATTGGGGATGGACATGACAAGAGGTGGAGTGGTGGAGTACAGTCTTTTTGAATTAGAAAGCTGCGCAGGCAGGGCTTTTCATTGGTAGCTTGCAACCCACCTCAGGTTTTTATCTTACATTTTGTTCTAATAATAAATAAGCAAAAGAAATCAGTAACACCATACAAATCCAGACCCCCGTGTACTTCCCATCTTTATGTGGCTTTTTCCCCTTTATATTACTTTATTCTCTCTTTAAAGACTTTATTATTTACAAACTATTTACTTTTTTCTATAACTGTTTGTACCCATTTTCTTTTCTTTCTTAAGCCTATGCACATTTTTAAACACACTGTACCCTGTTTAGAGATTTTTTTTCCCACTGGGACCTGTCTTTACTGTGTGTCTCTAGCCTTTTATGACCCTGTGAGCCAAACCTTAAATTGCTACGTGGTAGCTAGGCCCTCTGCTATGGCTCTGGCGGCTGGCTCTACCCCCTTCGCGGTCTGAGATCCTTAAACCTGTTTAAGCATTTAACCAAGAACTGAATTCAACCACCCCAGCTCTAGGAAGTTGGTGCCCGCACTGTAGCAGGTGTTTTTACTTAGCTTTTCGTTTCTACTTAATGTGTGAGTTACTCAAGTGTCTGCTGTATGGCACAGCCTTAAAGGAGCTGTACCCATTGGGGGAGGGGAGTTTTTTCTTTTTTCAGCCTTTTCAGGCCCTATGTGGAAATCCGGGCCCCACACTGGACCACCACTTCATACTACATAGCCTTGGCTAGCCTGGAGCCTACTTATGCAGACCAGGTTGACTTCAACTGCCTCTGCCCGGGATAAAAGGCATGTGCCACAACACCCACTTACATTATTTTTAACAAAAAGATTTAGTTATGTGTATGAGTGTTTTCCTTGCATGTATATATGGGTACCACATACCACATGTATGTCTGGTGTCCTTGGAAGCGAGACGATGGCACTGGAACCCTGGTACTAGAATTACAGATGACAGAGCTACTGTGTAAAGCTGCTGATCATCAAACCCAGGTCCTCTACAAGAGCAGTGTGTGCTCTTAACCACCAAACCTTCTCTCTAGCTCTAACAATACATTATTTGCATAAGCTTTATCTCACTGTTGATTTCTATAGTAACTGCCTGCATAGCCTTTTTGCTGCCTGTCTTTTTACTTGTTGACAAGGCTAAGTAAACAACCACAGAGCTAGAGACCCAGCTTCAATCTTGACCACTTTAATGATGCTCCACATCTCCACCAGAGAAACATTCTGAGCAGAGCACTCTGGACAGAGCAATTTCATACCTTCTTCTTGCCCTTGAGATAAAACCAGGGTATTAAAAATTGTGGTGATCCACCACCACTGACCTACATCTGTTGTGTGATGTTTTTTACTCTTTTGACTTTTTGGGGGGCCCGCCACCCAGCTCCCAATTGAATCACACCTGGAGGCTTATTCTTAGTTATGAATGCCTGGCCTTAGTTAAGCTTGTTTCTTTCCAGCTTTTCTTAAATTATCCCATCTACCTTTTGCCTCTGGACTTTGATCTTTCTCTATTTCTGTATACCTTTCATTACTTCTTTCTCTGTGGTTTGCTGTGTAGCTGAGGGGCCAGCCCCTGACAACCTCCTCTCGTTTCCTCCTTGCTCCTTATTCTCTTGCTCCCAAATTTCTCCTTCTGTTTATGCTCTCTGCCTGCTAACCCCGCCTATCTTTGTTACTACCTTGCTATTGGTCGGTCAGCCCTTTATTAGGAATATGAGTTGTTTTGAGACAGGCAAAGAGTCACAGCTTCACAGGGTTAAACAAATGCAGCATAAACAAAAGCAACACACCTTAAAATAATATTCCCCAACATACAGCCTCAGCTCCATACTCTTTTAAAGGGGTTTATAGTCTTTTGATTTTGTTTTTTCTCATTTATTGATTGTGTGTGTGTGTGTGTGTGTGTGTGTATGTATGTATGTGTGGGCACATATGTCATAGTATAAATGTGTGGAAGTCAGAGGATATCCTGTGGGAGTCAGGGCTCCCCTACCAGTGGTTTTCAGGCATCAAATTCAAGTCTTCAGGGTTGGCAGCAAGTGCTTTTACCTGTCCTGTCACCTGTCATCTTACTTTTCCACGCTTAGAATATTTTATTTACTACCTGCTTGAGCTCCAGTCACAAATCTCAGCATTCAGATTTGGTTTTTTTTTGACACTTAAAATGGTTAGAGATACTTTCTTTCTTTTTCTTTTTCTTTTTCTTTTTTTTTTTTTTTTTTGAGACAGTTTTCTCTGTAGCTTTTGGAGCCTGTCCTGGAACTAGCTCTTGTAGACCAGGATGGCCTCGAACTCACAGAGATCTGCCTGCCTCTGCCTCCCAAGTGCTGGGACTAACTAAAGGCATGCGTCATCACCGCCCGGCTGGTTAGAGAGACTTTCTTCAGGATGATCGTAAAAGGAAAAAAGATGAGGGAAGCAGGAAGAACATGGTTATGGGAATCTGACAATGAGTCAAATGAGTCTTTATTCGGCCTCAAAATGACATGAAGAATAGAGGGGTACTTGGTGAACTGACTTGACAGGGTTCTTGCTGAAGGCAGATGGGGCAATCAGAAATCGTGGGGACAGCGGTACAACTCTTGCTTATCTGGCTTGGCAGGATTCTTTCTGGTTAAAACTGATAGGGCCACCAAAGATAAGATCTAGTTAAAAAGAGGGCCTAGCCAAGTGGTGGTTGCAAACACCTTTAATCCCAGCACTCAGGAGGCAGAGGCAAGTGGGTCTTTGAGTTCGAGGCCAGATCGAGTTCTAGTACAGCCAGGGTAACACAAAGAAACCCAGTCTTGAAACCTCCCCACCAAAGTCTTTTTTAATAGTCATATACAAAGGGAACATTTGTTTATAGTGCTTAAATGATGAAGGAATTGACTTTACAGAGCACATGTTTACAGATGAATATAAAACTGAATGAGAAAATGGAGACAAATACTTCATTTTGTTTTTCTCTTGTTTTTCTCCAAGAGGTGTTTATAAGACAGAATTTGCGTGCAGGTCACTTGCCTATACTGAGTTGTAAGGTAACTTTCGTGAAAACAATGTTTAAAGCAAGATATGCTGTAGACAAGTCCTTCAGGCTTCCCATTAGACATGACCTTTGAGAAGCTTGCCAGCATTGCCACATGTGAATGAGGTGTACTTTCTTTTTCTTTTCTCTCTTGGTTTTTCGAGACAGGGTTTCTCTGTAGCTTTGGAGCCTATCCAGGAACTCACTCTGTAGACCAGCCTGGCCTCAAACTCACAGAGATTGGCCTGTCTCTGCCTCCCGAGTGCTAAGATTAAAGGTGTGCACCACCACCGGCGGCTGAGGTGTCCTTTCGAGTCATCATGATCATTGCACTATGTTGTTTGTAGCTCCCCACCACACACACACACACACACACACACACACACACACACACACACACACACACAGAGGCGACAGTGCACTTTTTAAGGCAAACGCCGTAAGTAATTGGCTTTTTATTGTTTCCTTTTATGAACATTGGCTTCTAAGAAATAATAAACTATGGTCTGATAGATTCCACTGGATTAAATATCTTGCACATCGTCGTAGGGTTCATTTTAGTATAATACTTAGGAAAGCGTATTTACATCAGAGCCGACGCTGCCTTTCCGTCCACGTGCTCTGCTTCCCTGTTAACTAACCGTGGGGGATACAAATGCCTGTTACAGCAGCCTTTGAGAGTAACAACTTCGATACTAAGTAGCACTAGGCTACAGAGAGCGCCATTGACACACTTGGGAAAGGGCTCAGCATGCCCTGGGGATGAGGTCGTCCGATGCACCAGAAACTGGTTCTCAGCCCTACTGAGAAAAAAGGGCTTTGAGCTGCTGTGCTCCGACGTGAGGAGTGGAGCCCCGTTAGGAGACTGTGAGGTGGAGAGGAAGATCGGGGGTCTCGGACTCTTCCGAGACACCAGCCAGCTTCTCCGCCGAGCAGGTCGCCAGCTCCGGAGCTAACAGGCTTGGCGCTGCTGGGCCCCTGCGCCTGCCCCCTAGAGGCTCCGCCCCGTGACGCGAGACCCGCCCCCTGCGCCCGCTTCCAAGATGGCGGCGGCAATACCTACCCGGCTGTCCGAGCGGCGGTGACGACTGGGACCAGACCAGGTATGGTGGGCTTGGAACCTCGGAGACAGAGTCCTCGGAGAAAGGATCGGGAGGTCGGGGGTGGGGGGCAGGGAGGAGAAGTTTTGAGTGAAGGCTGCAAAACCAGATTGAGCACAGACAGGGTCTCGGGTGGAAATGTGGACGCGGGCCGGTGCCTTCACGTTGCACGGTAGGGACAAACACAAGAGACTGAGATGGGATGGGCGTGCCCGAAAAGAATGGGGCTCTAATCCCCATCCCCCACGCGCGCAAAGCGCTGACCACGCCCTTCCAGGTGAGCCGGCCCAGGTGTCCTGGGCCGAGTCTGCCCTGGCCCTCGCTCTCTACTTCTACTTCACCTAGAACTCGCCTCCCCACCCCCACTAGGGTTGGAGCGAGGTGGACAAGGACACCACCCCCACCCTTCTCTGGGCTTCACTCCGGGGTTGCTTGCTTGCAGCTCCCAGGTGGTCAAGCACCCTGCACCTGCGGAGGCGCTCCCTGGTACGTGAAGAACCGAAAGAACCTGTTTCCAATGTTTTCTAGGCCACGCCAAGGTCCTGTCATGACTCTCTTGCCTCTTGGAATAGTTTTTTTTTTTTTTGTACCTCCATTCATTTCCCTGTCCCCCCTCCCCCCAAACAAATTCATTTCGTTGGAGTAGAGAGTTAGGTACAGATCTGACACTTGCCCCTCTGCTGCAGGGAGCCTGAGACTTGACCTGGCATCTTTTCTTTTTCCAGTCACTTTCCCGCACTCCCCATGATGGGAAAGTTGTTTCTTCCTGATTGTGAACTCTGCTGTACAGGTCACTGGTTTTCCTTGGTCACTTCTTTCCCCGCTGGTCCCACGCTGGCTGTTGGAATGCCGTTTTCTGTCTTCTGTGGTGACAGTTCCAATTTTAGATAATGCCTCACCTCTCTGCTCCCCGGGGACCTCCTGGAGCCCCCATGATCCGGAAGAAGACAGCTTGAACACAGGTGCGTCTGTCTCTTCTTTTGTAAGATTGGGTTTTAAAGACTTCTGAAGTGGACTTGGGACTTGAATGATGTAAGCTTTCTTGAGGGTGGAGACGGAAAGTGGGTGCCTTGGATGAAAATGAAACTTGGGTTTTAGTGACTTGTATTAAGGACTGGTAGTGACTGGCTACCTTCTGGGCTGGTTTTTTCCCCCTTGTTTGATTACAGCGGTGTTCTTTTTCTGACTTTGTTCTCTGCCCATTTTTCTTCCTCCTCCCGGCACCGCTTTCATCTCTACCCGCTGATGTCTCCGCTGCCTTGCTCTCCGCCTTCCTGCTTGCTTCCAGAAATCTCTTGACTCTTTCCCTAGCCCTCAAGTCAGGATGTTGCGGAGGCTACTGGAGAGGCCATGCACGTTGGCCCTGCTTGTGGGCTCCCAGCTGGCGGTTATGATGTATCTGTCCCTTGGGGGCTTCCGAAGCCTTAGTGCCCTATTTGGTCGAGATCAGGGCCCAACGTTTGATTATTCTCATCCCCGCGATGTCTATAGTAACCTCAGTCACCTGCCGGGAGCCCCTGTCGCTGCAGGGGCCCCTCCTGCTCAAGCTCTGCCTTCCTGTCCAGAAAGATCTCCTTTCTTAGGTGAGTACCAAGGGAAGACGGTGAAGAAGAGAACAAAGTGAGGGGGCAGGGAGCCTTGGACAGGCATGAATTGAGACTTAGGTTAATGTGTTCTAAGCTGGGCTCGTGTTGAGATAGCGTGGTCTGTGAATTCAGAGGTTAGATTAAGCTCTTGGGTTGGAAGCTTTCCACTGCCAGCCCATTTTATGGGCTCTTTATGCCCCAGGGTAGGAATTACTTCTCTTGTAGATGAGTCTTGGCTTTATTAGGTAGAAGTCCTTTTGCTCTTCTCCTGTAGCTTCAGTGTGGGGCAAGAGAAAGTTATATAAACCCTAAAATAAGAAAGTAAGTAGTCTAAGGTAAGGAGCCTGCCTGCAGCTTTAGGCTTTGCGGAGCTGTCTTAATGAAGGGAAATCCAAGGCATGTTAGATTTTTGAGTGAGTCCTTGGGGGAAGTGAGCCCTGAATCAGACTATTTGGCCAGAGGTATTCTCAGATTCTGATACCCATTTTCTCCTCGTGTCTCTAATTTCTGAACTTGCCTTCCCCTACCAACAGTGGGTCCTGTGTCAGTGTCATTCAGCCCAGTGCCATCACTAGCAGAGATTGTGGAGCGGAATCCCCGGGTGGAACCAGGGGGCCGGTACCGTCCTGCAGAATGTGAGCCGCGCTCCCGAACAGCCATAATTGTGCCCCATCGTGCCAGGGAGCACCATCTGCGTCTGCTGCTCTATCACCTGCACCCCTTCCTACAGCGCCAACAGCTTGCATATGGCATCTATGTCATCCACCAGGTAGTCCCACTTTCCACCTTATTCTTGTTATTTATTTTTTTTATTTAGTTTGTTTGTTTTGTTTTTTGAGACAGGGTTTCTCTGTGTTGTAGTTTTGGCTGTCCTGGAACTCTGTAGACGAGGCTAGCCTTGAACTCACAGAAATCCACCTGCTTCTGCCTCCCAGGTGCTGGGATTAAAAGATATGTGCCACCAACACCTGGCTCCTTCCTCTTTCTTTGATGTTAAGGAAGCCTCAAATAAATGCCTCTTCTCTCATCTAATGAGTCTGTGGGATAATTGTAAAAGGATTAGACAATAGATAATT
Source organism: Ondatra zibethicus (assembly GCA_004026605.1). Lineage (NCBI taxonomy): Eukaryota > Metazoa > Chordata > Mammalia > Rodentia > Cricetidae > Ondatra > Ondatra zibethicus. Next base: position 153,384 of record PVIU01001019.1, on the reverse strand, counting down.
GGAGCCTTGCTCTTTCAACTTTGTTAGTCCCGTTCTTTTTCTGTTAGGTCTGTCTCCCTATTATGTTAGGGTATTCCTACTCTCCTAGATTTTTTCTATGATTTTTCCTTTGTTTTGTTTTTTAAAGATTTGTTTATTTGTTATGTATACAGTATTCTGCCTGCATATATCCCTACAGGCTAGAAGAGGGCATCATATCTCATTATAGATGGTTGTAAGCCCCCATGTGGTTGCTGGGAATTGAACTTAGGACCCCTGGAAGAACAGCCAGTGCTCTTAACCTCTAAATCTCTCCAGCCCCCATTTGTTTTTTTTGTTTTTTTTTAAGATAGGGTCTCATGTAGCCCAGGCTGGCCTAAGAATTTATTATGTAGCTCAGGATGACCTTTAATTTCTGATCCTCCTACATCTACCTTCCCACACTGGGAGTACAGGCACATGATACCATGCTTGGTTTTATATGGTGCTGAGGATTGTACCCAGAGCTTAATGAATGCTAGATAACACTCTGCCAACTGAGCCACATCTCCAGCCCTTGTTTTGCTTATAGTCTACCTAAGATCTTCCTGTCTTCTGAGTCTGCCACGCTCAGCTGTTTATTTTGTTCTTCCTCCTCTTGGCCCCATATTCCACTTAGATCCTTCCTCTTTTCACTTCAGAACTCATGCACAGAGTGCTTTCTCCATGCTGAGCCCAGTCCCCTTCATTATCTTCTAGGCTGGAAATGGAACATTTAACAGGGCAAAGCTACTGAATGTTGGGGTGCGGGAAGCCCTGCGCGATGAAGAATGGGACTGCTTGTTCTTACATGACGTGGACCTCCTTCCAGAAAATGATCATAACTTGTATGTGTGTGACCCCCGGGGACCCCGCCATGTTGCTGTTGCCATGAACAAGTTTGGATACAGGTAGAGAGCATGGAAGAGCAATAGAAAGCTGGGAAAACAACCTTGTAGCAGGTGGAGAGCTAAGGGGATTGTGGGTAGGGTTGATACTCCAAATTTGTGAAATACAAGGATCTTTTTCTCCCTAGCCTCCCGTACCCCCAGTACTTTGGTGGGGTTTCAGCGCTCACTCCTGACCAGTACCTGAAGATGAACGGCTTCCCCAATGAATATTGGGGCTGGGGTGGTGAGGATGATGACATTGCTACCAGGTCAGACTTCTTACAACACCTCTTTCCCAAACCCTGGCCACAGTCATTCAACACAGATCTTTAGCTTCCTGGTTCTGCACTGAGCCAATTCTTTCCTTTGACCTTAGTCTACTCAGGCAGGCTTTGCCGACTGCTGCCTGTTCCATCAAATTTCAGTTTTCTAGATAGATCTGGTTGGTTATATTCTTGGGAAGAGGGGTAAGATCAACTGGAAATATAGAATTCTAGCTCTCAAGAAGGGGCCTAAAGACAGGTTAGTTCTTCATTTTCATAGGCTTACGTAGAGACTGCTTCCGTGAGAACGGAGGAGAGGTATTCTGCTCCATTATAGCCCAGAATCACTTTTTTCTTTTCTTTCTTTTTTTAAGGAAGAAAGGGGAGGGGCTTATAACTGGCATAATGCCAACTCATTTCCTAGCGTTTGAAACATTCTTACCTTTAGCTTCCCCTGAACCTGTCTCATGACCAGTGTTTTTGAGCTTGGTATGCTGGGTCCATTGCCTCCCCTCCCCTTTTGTCCCCTGTAATGACATCTTTATGTGAATTCTCATCTCTGTGTGTGTAAATCTTACACCCTGAAAATTCTAAATGTATTTTTTCAGTTTTTTGCCAAACTACCTCCACACCTTGCTTTTATGTTTCAGAATTCGGGCTTGTTTAAGGTCCTGAGCATCTGCCTGCTTCTGCTCTTCTCTTTCACACAAGGCAGCAGCTGGAAAGGAGCTGGGTAGTTTAGACACTATTTCTGAATAAGACTTGCTGGGTTAGGGGTGTAGCTCGGTGCTCACCTGTGTGTTTAGCATACATAAGCCTCACTTTAAATGCCCAAAGGCAGAGGTGGATAAGTTTGGGTCTGCCATTTCTATGCTTTAGACAAAATGGCTCCTTTTCCCTGTCCTCTCAAGACTCCAAGGACGACTCCTAGGAGCCATTTAGAAAGGAAGTCTAAGAGTTACATATCTATCTCTGCCAGTTCTTTTAAGGCCTCAGGGCGTCTGGCATTAGGCCCTGCTGACTTAGGCACAGCCAACTTTACTTTCTTTCTATTTGATTTTCTCCTGCCTTCTTGTACCTGGCAGTTTTTATTTATTTTTTTTTTCTTGCCAGACAGATGGTAATTATTCTTTGTGTACAGGCATATGTCATCACTTCCTTGATTGTCTTTACTTTTCTCATTCTCCTGCCAGCAGCTTTTTTTCCACTCTGGCTCCTCCAAGACTCCCTCCCTTTTCTCCTAGGGTACGTCTGGCTGGGATGAAGATCTCTCGACCACCCACCTCTGTGGGACACTATAAGATGGTGAAGCACAGGGGGGATAAAGGCAATGAGGAAAATCCCCACAGGTAGGAAGGGGGTTGTTATTGGGGTCCCAGTTTCCTGTCTTCAGGAAACTCTTAAATGTCCCCAAACTCCAGGCTATTCCTTTTAGATCTTAGTCTTAAACCTTTAACCTTCAGATTTGACCTCCTGGTCCGCACCCAGAATTCTTGGACACAAGATGGAATGAACTCACTGACATACCAGTTGCTGGCTAGAGAGCTGGGTCCTCTCTATACCAACATCACTGCAGACATTGGGACTGACCCTCGGGGTCCTCGGTCCTCTGGTCCCCGATACCCACCAGGTTCCTCCCAGGCCTTCCGACAAGAGATGCTGCAACGCCGGCCCCCAGTTAGGCCTGGCCCTCTGCCTACTGCCAACCACACAGCTCCCCATGGTTCACACTGACTCTTCTTTGCCCACTTTAATTATGAAACTGAATCAGAGGGATTGTGTTCCCCACACCCTCTGCTCCACACTGCTTTCGGAGGAATGTGAGGGAACTAAACTCTAGTGCTGTGCTGGGGGGCAGGGACCTCTCCTCACTGCTAGACTGGAGCTGGGCTCCTCTAGACCTGGAGGTTCCTCTTTCTCGGGGCCACCTATCAGGGCTTATGACTGTGAATCCTTGTCATTTTATATGACGAATCCTGGGAGTCCCCTGCCCCCGGGGTAGGAGCAGGGCTGGGCCCCAAGCCCCTTCCTCGTCCATGGACATCACTCTTTTCCAAGAGTGACCTGGCTTCTCCTGGGACCTCTGTGAATATTTATTCTATTTATGGTTCCCAAGAAGCTGTCTGGTGGAGGAAGCCCCTTCCAGGGCATTTCCTGCCTGTGCTGGAGTAGCTCCTCTGGTCTTGGCCCAGGGGGCTAGGATTTTGATATCTTTTCTAATAAAGGACTTTGTCTCATCTTTGCTTGTGCCTTTTGCATTCCAGGATATTTTATCCTCTTCCACCACCCCTGGTCCCAACAAGCCTGTAGGTTGGCAGAATAGCAAGACCAAACAAAGTTCCAGCAACTTTTATTTTCGTGAGTGGGAGAAGGGGAATCAGCTGTTAGATTCTGTGCCCAGGACAGCAACTGCCGCCTGACGACCACTCTCTATACAGTCATTGACAGCGACCCCCTCATAGGAAGCTCCAGCCAAAGTCAGGGGCAACCTCTGAGCAGTCAGGAAGTGCATAGCCGACTCTGAAAGGTAAGGAAGGATGAAAGGAATGTTATAGCTGGGTTCTGACTTCCTCAGCCCAGCCGCTTTCCCTGCTTACCTAGTTTTTGCCAGTGTCCTAGTGTATACTGAGGGATACAGTTCTAAGGAGAGACAAGATGTAAGGGCAAGTTTATTACTGATTTCCAAGGCCTCGCTTGGCTGACATACTGATAAACATGTTAGTCCTTATTTTCAATGGGGAACTAATAAGAATCTCAACTCACCTTGTGTAGATGGACCAAGCAGTGACTTGGTTGCTCCTTCAGTCCTAACTGTGTAGCAACTGCCTCCTGTGCTTGCTGTTGGAACAGCTCTGGAGACAATTCATGACCATTAGCTTCTAGCTTCTGTAACCAGTAGCCTCCCAACATCACCTGTGAGGAAATGCAGCATTGGCCATCCTGCCCTTGCCTCCACTAAGGCACAGAGGAGTTCTTGGAAACCCCACTATAAGCAAAGTTTCCTTCTCTCACAGTTACTCTGAGGCCTGGGGGGTTCCCATCCTGCTCAGGAAAAGCAACTGAGTCATACACGACTCCCAGGACAGTTGGGTCTTCTGATGATGGCACCAAATGTCCAAATCCCTGAAAAAGATGTCTGTAGATCAGGAGGGAAGGGCTCTCACTGAGCCCATGTCTTCCCTTCTCCTCCTTTTCCTCCTCTTCATACCTGAACAGGCAGACAAGCTCCTTGGTACTGCAGATTCACCACAGCGACAGATACGGCAGTGATGGTACTCAGGACATGAGCTAGAGGTGCAGCCTCGGCAGGGAGCAGCTTGCTGAGCACTGGGGATCAGGCAGAGGCATTCATAGTAGGCTAGCTTTGTCTTATAGGAACCCAGTGTGACCCTGCTGGCATAGGAAGGCATACTATCGCCTCCTGGTGGTTAGGGAAAGGGAGGGACTGTCCCATTACCTGCAGCTGGAATGGCACTGATAATGTGGTCAGCCTCCAGACTGCTGTCCCCTAGAGACACCTGAGTGATAACATTTGAGAGATAACAGGTTATGAGAACTTTAGAGGTAAGTGAGATTTGCTGCCTCACTCTTAGCTTCCCAGGTACCCAAGAGACAGGAAAGACTGGGTATTGACCCAGGATGAAGACTGAATGACAATATCATCTGAACAACAAAAATCCTCTGCATAATCCAGAAGGTAGACCAGAAAGAGGTCAGTGTGGCTGCTCTGAAATGGTCAATGAAGGTGTACTGTCCTCTCCGTGTCCCAGACACTCCAAAGAATTACTTCTATTCACATCCGAAAGGGCTGTTTGAGGAAGGTTCACAAAGCTTAGGAACCTGAGATAGCCAATATCTAAAGAGCTTCTCTAAGGCAAGAAAACAAAGTCCAATGCTATCAGCCCTGACCTGGTTAAACCACTCAAACAAAGATAGTGACACAGGGTGTGTATGTGCATGCGAGTGCAGGAGTCTGTGGAGTCCAGTAGAGATCGTCTGAGTCCCTGAGCAGGAATTACAGGCAGTGGTGAGCCACCTGATGTGGGTTCTGGGCATGGAGCCCAGGTCTTCTGCAAAGGCAGTATATACTCTTGTTTGTTTTTGTTTTTCAAGACAGGGTTTCTCTGTAGCTTTGGAGCCTGTCCTGGAACTAGCTCTTGTATACCAGGCTGGCCTTGAACTCACAGAGATTTGCCTGCCTCTGCCTCCCGAGTGCTGGGATTAAAGGCGTGTGCCACCACTGCCCAGCTTAGTATATACTCTTAATTGTTGAGTTATTTCTTCAGCTCCCCCCTCCTCGCTCCATAGCAGAAGAAATTTGTGGACAAGAAGTTATCACTGACATTAAAAAGTGGCAGGTATGTCCATGGAATATTGCAGGGCTTTGACGCCTTTATGAATCTTGTGACTGAGAGGTGTGTAGAGATGATAACTAGTGGGCCACAGAATATTAGGATGTTAGTCACATGAGCAAACATGTTTTAAAGTCTTGGACCAAGTTTAAAGAGATGGATATTCAGCAGAGAAGTCCACATTCCTCCCCAGAGGGCCTATTTGACTATGGTATAAAATCGGGTCATGCACATTTTCAATGAAACTTTTTGCTAAATGTATTTTTGCAATATTAAATATAGCAGCAACAAACTCAGTAACACTGATACAGGCTTACTACACTCCAGAGGGTTCTCCTACCTTCCAGCGCCCTTCTGGCTGGAGGCTGAGCCCGCAGACTGGCTGGCCTCTGAAAACGGTGACTCCTTTACTGGTTAGGTGGTTGTGAAGGGCCTGGGGCAACATCTCCAGCCCTCCACGGAGTGACCACTGGCTCCACCGCTCAGCCCGGGCCTGACGAATTAATGAGGAGTCTGGCTGTGGACTCCGTCCTAAAAGGAGACAAATATGTATGTATGTATGTATGTGTATATATAGGTATATGTGTATATGTGTATATGTATATATAGGTATATGTGTGTATGTATGTATGTATATGTATATGTATATATAGGTATATGTGTATATGTATATATAGGTATATGTGTGTACATATGTATGTATGTATGTATATGTATATATAGGTATATGTGTATATATATGTACATATATATATAAAATCAAAGTAGTATCCCTTGTACAAAGTTCCTCACTTTGCCAGGCTTTATATTTCACCCTTTGAACCAATGCCCCTCCCCTCACCTGCTCCCAGCAGCAGCCCCAGTAATATGGATCGATGAGTTTGCTCAGCTTGGAAGAGACTGGGAAAGCAGGACCGGACACTGAGCTCACGACTGTTGCCTGCAAACACTCCTCGGCAAAGACTGTCCATGGCTAAAGATGCCACCTTAAGGGTAAGACTGGGTCTGAGGGGTCAAGGAATAAGGCACCCTGACTTATTTCCATTGCCCCTGCTTGGGAGGGAACGAGGAAGGGAGAGAGTTTGTGTTGGGGGGTGTTCCCACTATAACCAAAGGGTGGGAAGGAAAGGAAGGCATTTATTCCCAACACCGAGTAATGGGAAAGAGGACATCCCTAGATACAGCAGCTGGTTTAGGAGGGGAGAGGGTTGAGACCACCTCTGAGCAGTGTCACCTCAGGTCCAAGGCGGCGCTGGGCAAAACTGTGCACAGTCTCATCAGGCTCTTTGCCCCTGGGCTTCATCAAATCCCTCAGCCCAGCCCAAAACAGAGGTTTGGAGAAGGGGGGTGAAGGGCGGAGTAGCCCCCTGCATGGAGGAAGGCATGGTGAAAAGAAAGCTCCCCGAGTCACCTTCCCAGCTCCTGGGTGTTATTTTCATTCATTTAACCCTTGTGGCTAGAAGGGCTGACAGGGAGTGGATGGAAGGGATAGGTGTACAGTTAGGAGGTGAGGTGTTACCTGAGGCCAGAGGGTAGGGGGTGCAGGGTACCACCTACATACAGGAACCTGTTCTGGGCAGCTGGATGATTCCCCGGGACAGGCAAGACTTCTGACTCCAAGCCAAGCTCAGAAACCTGTTCTCCACAAGCCCTCAGGAAGAGGAGACACTAAGGAAAAACTGACCCAACAAATGTCTTTCCCCTCTGCCACTCTCTCCCTTTGGAAAGCTCCCCGCTCCCCCAACCGCCTGTCTGTCCTCCACATTCCACAAGATGCTCACCAGGAGCAGAGTCCGGGCTCCCAGCACTCCAACTGGCCTAATTCCTCGAGGTCCAAGTTCAAAGATAGCACCATCTGATCCTCGGACTGAGCGGATCCAACCTCCCAAACGCTTGCTGCCCTCCACTAAGATCACCTGGTTCCAAAAGTGAGACACTGTGGGTTCAAGGGAAAGGGACTGGGGATAGGGGGAACTTGACATTCCATGGAACAGAATCTATTCAGTTTTTATGGGAAATGTTAAGAGTTTTACACTAGTCTTTCTTTGGTTCTAGTGGGAACTCACCTTAGGGGGACAGGGGCCTCGGATCAGATGATAACTTGCGACCAATCCACTGATACCCCCGCCAAGCACGATCACAGTCCGGCCCATTGTAAGGCCTAGGGAAAGGTCAAGATACCCGTCAGAACCGGAGGCACCCTGTTTTACAACTACAGAAACCCCCACTGGTCCCGTACCCCACTTCTGGGCACTTACTGATTTGTGAGCATCTAAGGCAGGGCGCGCGTGTACTTGCTGGTAGAAGAGAGGTTTTCGTTCAGAGGCCAGGACTTACCCACAAGATAGGGGGAACCAGGGATAATGAGTGATATAGAGGCCCTAGGACCAGTGTCTCCTGTGGGTGTGCAGATAAGGCCCACGCCCGCGCTATCTTCCCAGCTCAAACCCTCCGGGGGCCAGAATTCTGCAGCACACGGTTTCCCCAGCCTCAGCGGGTGAGCAGGTTCAAGTCTAGGATCCCCGCCCCTAACTTTTAGGGTCCCTCCGACTCTCCGTCTACACCATTCAGTCCGCCCGCAGCTGCGCTTCCCTTTACTGCTTCAGGATTGGTGGGTCCTGGAAAGTAGGCTCTGGATTGGTGAGTGCTGGATACATCCACCAATGAAAACACCGCCTTGGCAGTGACGTTGTCAGCGGAGCAGCAGCTACGTCTAGAGTCAGTTACCAGGTTAACCGGTTCTTTGCCTAATCGGAGTTAGTTGCAGTAGCCGGCGCGGCCTTCCCCAGGGCCAAAGCAGTGAAAAGCTGAATCCCGGAGTTAGCATTCCCCAGCTCAAGCTTCCTAGGCCTGTGGTGAGAACCCTGGAGGGAGGGAGGGCCCCATGAGCCTTGGTTGGAGAGACACTTGGAGGCCAGTCCGTGGGGAGGTGGTTCCATAAACAGCTCTTTGATGTTAGCAACAGTCAGGGCCTACGGGAGCAAAGGCCACCCGGCAACGAAACCAGTGTTTGTCAACAGGGGTTCTTGGGTGCCTTGCTCTCGAGGGGCAGTTCCCCTCTCCGGCAAAACCCGGCGCGCCAATGCCTGCGCTCTAGTTTTAGGCCTCTCCGCTGCTTCACAAGTCTCAAGGTTTGTCTTCCTTGTAATGCTAAAACTCTGTTAGGGCACAAGTGTTGGGCCTACTCAATCCCTGTTCTTTTCCTTCTACCCTGAGAGCGCCCCCGCCTGTTCAGAGACGGAATTGGGCCCCAGAAAGGCTCCAATTGAACCAAAAGCTGGTATCCATTCCCTCTTATCCGCAAATATAAACGTGAGCATCACTTTTTCTTAATAAATTTATTCACAAAAAGTGAGATTGCAGAGGTTCTGGGGGCTGTACATGGTCAAGGGCCTGGTGAGCTCTGTACATGGGACAGGAAACAAGGTAAAAGGGTGCTTCTTAATAAAAAAAATAATGGGAGCTACAACCACCCCCCCTCCCCGATTAAAAAGACACAAAAATAGACGTCTCTGAGGTAAATGGGGAGCCTGGGGGCTTAAGGGTGTTGAAAAGGTTTTCACAGGTGCCAGGGCTTCAAGATGGTGTCACAGGCACCGCGGTGGCTCCTGCATCAGTTGGTAGAACAGCACGTAGCCCTCACTGGACGCCACCTGATTTTCACTGACAGGGGAGACACTACGAAGAAGGGAAATGGGGAGTAGTTGTAGTTATTCCTGTGTGTTCCCCTCCTCCCTACAGGCCTCAACTCAGTACCCAGGTGGAGCTCAGGAGAGACTCCACCGAGCCTTTCTTTGTCAGGAGCTCATTTTTGGGGCCTCAGAGGAGGGGAGAGTGCCAGGGCTGCAGTGCGATGGGGCAGGCTGTGCTCACCGGGAGTCATTGTAGACATGCCAACCAGTCTGGCACCGGCACAGGGCTGTGTAGTGTCCGTAGTGGACACTACCCGAGTGGTTGCAAAGAGCATACAGCTGGTAGACAGGGCTTCCTGCAGGTTAGACAAGATCAGTTTCTACAATCAAGAGCTGTGTCCCACCCCTGAAGGTGCCGCAGGACATTCCCCACCAGACTCACCCACTTTGTCACTGGCAAAGTCCCCTAGGCTCAGTCGCTGCAATGGGAAGTCTACACCTACTGAACTTTTCTTGATGGAGCCTCGGGAGGTGGAAAATCGATTCAGATCTAAGCCCTGGTTAAGGAGCATTTGGGAGGCTGAGGGTCTCTAAGGGAGCTGCAGTAAGAAATTCAGTACCCTCTATTCCCCCAACATGTCCTGAAAGATGGCAAAGAAAGTTGGGGTGGCAGGTGAAACAGAATGTATGGGAGATACCCTAAGAGGAATAAGAACGCGAAGATTAGGATATGGAGCACGAGGATTCGGGGGAATCTTTGTACTGTCAACTTTTTGGTACTTCGTGTTTTCTGCCGGCATCGGTCACACACCTAAATAAACAGCAAATAGTGTTAGGTCAATGTGTTCTCACCTCAGCTCGTTTTTGACACCCCACTTCACATATAAATTTAGTATGTTTCTCATTGCTTTACCCCTCCCCCTCTAACTTAGGCATACTACAACATATCTGAAAGCCTAACTTTAACACACCCAGACATGTAACTGTTATTTCCAAACTAAGGAAGTATGTATGCATCTCCTTTTATCCAGACAGACTCCCCCAAGTCTCCCACCATTGTAAACCCCCACATACTGGGGCATTTTCCGACTCTAGCTCTTCTTCCTTGGTGAAAAGGCTGAAACAGTCCCGCAGAGACACTTTGCCCCCAGCAAATCCTTTCTGGGGGGGAGGGGAGGAGGAAAGAAGGGTCAGCATGTTCTGAATTTCTTTCGGTTTTTTTTTTAATCTTTTATCTTTTCATAATCCAGGCTTTAGTTCTGCTTTAGAGGCCCACATAGTTCCCACCCACATAGGGGTGGGTCACAGAACCCATGTTTCATCCACCCCTGGAACCCTCCAGAATCCCACCTTGGGGATGGGCAGGGACAGGTCACAAAAAACCTCGAAGGTCGTGGAGCGATACCCACAGGCCTGGCACTTGAGGCAACTTTTCAGCTGGCCTACAAATAGGTCTGGACAGAAGCAAAAAGCAGGAGAAAGTCACTGCTGGACGCCTAAGGTGCTCTCTTGGAATCCTGCCCCTTGCTGGATCTGCCTTTCTAACTTCAGCAACGCCACCACCCGGCTCTACAAACCACATTATCACCCAGCTTTGCTCTCATTCTTCTCCCAAGCCCAAACCCCCACTGTTTTGCCCATTCCATACCCACAATCTTGCTGTCTTCTCGCTCCAGGTAGCGCTTCCACATTAAGTTGGCTCGATCATCATCACTACCACAGATCAACGGAAGGGAGGGAGCACCCATGAGACAGTTATAATACCAGCTACCCCCAAACCATTGAAATTAACCACAAAGACCTGTTCCCTATCCACATACCAGCTCCTTCCCTAAATTTCTAGTCAAAGGAGTAATTCAGGAACTTTCTGGGGAAGTCCAGGATGAGAGGAAAACTATATAAAGGAAAAATGCCATCCCCCCCTCTGCAAGCCCCACTGGTATATTTTATTGTAAAAGATCCCTCCTTTCCCAATTTAGTGACACCCCCAACTCTATTTTATGCCTCTATCTGCATCCTTCAGCTTCCCTCCTCCTCCTTTCTTGTACTTACAAACCATTTATTTTTCTAAGCTAAAGGGTCTCCCCAGGGCCCCACATTTCCTGTTTCAGTTAGCTTAGTTCTATGATGACTGATTGCTACTAGGGAGAGGAGCAAGGGGGAGCAACCTTTACCTTAATTCTGGTTCTTCATGCAGAGCCCCTCCTCGGCGAGGTGGAGAGGGAACTGGACCACTGGCCAGGATTGGTGGTGCCCGGCGGCCTCGTCGGTTGATTTCAAGATGCAACCGCTCCATGAGGAGCTTCAGAAACTCTTGGGCATCCTGCTGGCTACAGCCAGACAGAATATGAGCAACTGATCCCCTCTTAGTCCACAGACAGTATTCCCTGCCCAAATATGGGTCCCTATATCCTCAGTGCAGAAATTCTCAAGGCTCCGAACAATGGGGCTGTAGACCCTGCTTGGCCCCAGCCCCAATCAGAGCTCCCATCCTCTCAATTTCCCCACCTGTATCCAGAGAAGGAGGGAACGTATTTCTGGAAGACAGCACGGAATCGAGTAGGATTCACAGCTTCACAGGAGTCAGGGTGCCAAAGGGCACCAATCACATCCGCAAAGGCTGTTGGTGTGATAGTGGGGAAGGGGTACAAAGATTAGTGTCTAGAAGAGCAGGCAAGAGGAGAGTCAGTGGAGAGAAAACCTCTAGAATGGAGGAACCCAGAAAATGGATGTAAGCGTCAGATTGAAGGACTGGGAACCATAGGTATTGGGGTATAGAATTGAAAGGATAGGGGGAAGTGATGCCCACCTTCCGTGAGCTCCTGAGCTCGGCCTCCTCCAGGAACCTCTTGCCGGAAGTCCCTTCGAAGACAAAAGTCTCGAAGAGGCCTTGTGCTGCTCAAACACTGTAGCACGGCGTTCAGGAAACACTGGGGAAGCAGTGGGGACACTGCCATTACCTTTCCGGTCTGGGGTCCAAGCAGCGTTAAGGAGAGGTCAGTGCTCTCCTGTGTGCCTTCCCCAAATTTGCAGGCTGGCTCCACCCCCAACACCATTTCACACTCCTTTTACAGAGAAAAGAAAAGGAAAATGGCTCTTACTGTATTTCCCAGATTTCGGAGGCCAACATGACCAGAGCCCAGAAGCAGTGTGTGATGAGCCTAGAAGGTCAGAGTACAGTCATTTTCTAGCCGGCACTTTCAACAGCATGTTGCTGAATGTCTCCCCCACCCTATTCGTGCCCCAGCTAGCCCCCTTTTGCCCTCCCTGGTCCTCCTACCTCATTGGTCATGAGTAGTAAACCCATCACAGCTGAGTGTACCACAGACTCAGCCATGGCTGTCAAACCTATTCCCCATTTACTCCGCTGCCCAGCTAACCGGCGCTGCAGCTCCTGAGGCAATTCCCCAAGCACTGGCATTGTTGCCCAGCTGCTCCCCACCCCCACTTTACTGCTCCCAAATCCCCCTCCTGCCCCCGTGGCCCCTTCTTGCACCCTGTCCTGCTGGCTCCAACTGCAAGCAGCTTAGCTCACTTAGCTCAGGAAATGGGCAACAGTATCAGTAGATGCTCTAACTCCGCCCCTTCTCAGCCCAGGTGCTCTAACTCCGCCCCTCTTCAACCCAGGGATTAATTAGGTCTAGGCTCAGTCCTAGGAGAGAAATTGCCATAAACGGGCGGGCCTAAGGACCCAAAGAAGAATTCTAAATAGTTAATTCCCTAGGGACCAGAATGGCACATCGAGTTGAAGAATCACATACAACCCAAAATAATATCTAGAAGGCCTCAGAAAGGAGAAGAGTCCACTGGTGTAATAAGGGGTTGACAAGGGGACTTGGAGAAGAGAACAAGAAAGCCATATCACGACAAGAGAGTTGAAGGCAAGAGGAACATGGTCATGGGAGACCACGTGTGCTGGCAAGTCCTCACCATCTTGTCATCAGAGGGTCGGGCAGATATCATGTGGAAGGAGCCATGGGAAGAAGGGGGCTCTGTCCGTATGCTGAGCAGGGCAGGGGGGCCAGGGAAGCCCCCAAGACGCCGGAGAGAAGTGCTACGTCTCAAAGTGGGCGGCTCAGGCCGGAGTGCCAAGCGGCTCAGTGCAGCCCCTAGCTCGCCAGTGCCACGGTGCCCTCCCAAGGCAATCCCCATTGGACGCAAGTCCCCACTGCTCACAGACTTGGAACGGGCTAAGTTGGTCCGGGATGGGAGAGGCAGAGCCACAGTTGGGGGCGGAGAGCCAGGCAAGGGAACCCCATGATCTGCTCGAAGGGGGCCTCTAGGACGAGAGCCTGAGGTCCGACCCCGACCCAGTTCCAGTTTCTTGAGCCTTTCATCTGGGGGACAAGGCCTGGGTGGCAAAGGTCGTAACATGGAGTTTGGCCCAGGAACTGGGTTTCTGCGCTCCTTGCTGCGGGCCCGGGGAGGAAATGGTATCTTGGCTCCCACTCGGGGCTGTATATTGACAGGTGGCTCTCGAGTCCTGCCCAGCCGGTGCTCAGAAGCCTGGGGCATTGTGGACACCACAGGCTGGACCTGAGAACAGAGGATCAGCATTTGAATTAGTAAGGGAGATAAGATATAGGCTACCACGCAAGCTGGCTTCGAGGGCATGAATCACGTCTATAAAATCAGTCCTTGTATCCCCAGAACTTAGCAATGTTTGATACGAAGGAAATTCTTAGTATCCCTTGAATAAACTAATGACTGAATAGTAGCCCATCATTTTGACCTTTCACGCCCCACACCCCTCTATAGAATACAGATTTATTGAAAAGCCAGTGGTAGTCCCAATTTCAGCTATTTTTATAATCTACAAACTCCTAAAAATCCTCATATCTGGCTAGTCAAGTGAGATATACCCCAGACCTGGGACCCTGGATGCAGGAATCAGTCCAAAAGACAGCATTCCAACCTCAACCCTTGCCCCTCTGGGTTGCAAATGAAGCCGATTAAATGGGTGATTTGCAATCCATTCCCTCTCCAGTTCTGGGCCCCCACTTGATATCTGAGCTCAGGGGGCAACAGTTTGGGATGGAGGACGAACTACTTGACCCCTAATTTCTGCACCTCTCCCACCACAGCGGGGGTTTTACCCGGGTCCGCCCCCCTCGAGGGCAGAAAGGCCGAGGCCGCTGATTGGCTACGGGGTCCGGCGGCATATTCCCCGCGGTCCGAGAATACTGTTCTTCCAGCTCAGTTCTCCCAGGCCCCGCTGGGCACCGCGAGCCTCTCCCTTTGTGGTGAACGTCCTCTGGGGTCTGGATCCATCCTCCCTCAGCTCCCCAACCCCACCCCGCCATAACGTCCTGGCCCATACCTGTCCCCCGGTGAGGCGGTGGGGGAGGCCAGCCGGGGTCCAGCTCCAGCTCAGGGCCACCCCCTCCGAATCCCGAACAGCCTCCCCGCGGGCCGGGCTGCAGCTTTAGCCGCAGCTCTTGCCCAGCTTGCTCCCGCCGCAAGGGCCACCGCCATCTTTGTTGGTGCCGCCCGGCCACCGGCCACCAGCTTCACAATCTCTTAAGGCGCCTGCGCGCCCACTCTCGGAATCCTCCCACCCACCTCCTCGGCGCTTGCGTGAGCCCGCCCCCACGGCTCCCCGACCGACACCATGGAAACGCAGCCAACTTTAGAACCACTAGTTCCTGGCCCTGCTGGTTGGTGGTCTTTAAACCATTGCTGCAAGTCCTTGAGGACAGGGCCCCCATCCCTTCATGTGGTCCAAAGGGATGAAGAGCCGAAACGTCGAATAACGGAAGGACTTGCAAGGGATTCTTTCCAAACAAAAGGGATGCAGCGTGGAAAGCTGCATGCCAGGTCCAGCTCCAGTCAGAAAACCAATAGTGAAGCATTTAGCACTCCACCTAGGCATGAGAGATCCCTAGTGGGCATAGAACGCCAAACCTGTAAAACCCATTCTTCAAGCCCCTTTGCAGGCTCAGGCAGTAAGGAAAACATGGCTCATTACTAAAGGGCAAATGCAACTCTGAACGACAGTGAAAAGAAACGGATTTTTTCTTCCATCTGTTATCCTTGAAAGGACATTCATTTCCCTCTCCCAACCTAGTGTAGTTGTTCATGTCCCTCCGTATTTTGCTTGTTCACTTTGTAACAGTCATTAGTGAGAACCACAGGCTACATACATGGGAAGCAGCTTTTATTGACAGGTTGTTTCCAGAAACAAAACAAAACAAAAAGCCATGAGCTGTTGGTTAACGCCCTGTGCTTCCAAGATGCCTCCAGGGTTCCACTTGCAGAAGGGATACAAATTGCCTCTTTCAAGGTCTTTGACCTCCCTGTACAGCTTAACTTAGAGACTTTGTGACCTTACCCTATTGTTGGGTTTTGGTTCCCCCCCTCCACCTATAGCTACTTTTTAACAGCCAGAGGTGACCCGTGATAGAATTATGAGTTAGGAGAAAAATTCACAAGAAAACAGGAATACAGCCTATCAAGTTCCTCTGTCCTGCCTCGGTGGCTTGATCCTTCATTGGTTGCATTTTTCTTTGTGCTGGATTACACCCTTCTGAATCAGATCAGGGACTTCCACTGCCAGCCAAGGACCCAGCTGCAATACAAGGGAGACCCTGTGAGGTTACTACGTAGTCAATGCCTCTTATTGCACCTGACCCTCTTTCCCAGAGACTCTATAACATGCCTAAGTGACAACACCGTTACTCCCTTAGTCTCAGCTACATTTCTGGTACTGCTTAGGTCATGAACCCTCCCTCTTCCTCTCATATACCAAGAAAAACAAACTTACCCCTAGGGCCATGAGATGAGCTAGTCCAAACTTGGGCACATTCCTGGCCCACAAAGGTTTGAAATGATCAGTCAGACATATTTTGCCACCCCTAGGAGGAGGACAAGAAGAAGGCGTTGACATAAGAAACTAGCCATAATGTATAGCAGCCTCTTGAGAACACAGGAAGATTAGCGCTCAGAACTGAGAACAAGGTCAGCTAAGAACTTTGCATAGGCGTGGCACAGGGAAACCTAGACTCCCTCCAGACTCTGGAGCAGTACCCTCTGGGAAACCTTCTGTCTCTTGAGCTCCTCCCTAAGGCTTTCCTTGCTCTTTCTCATCTCCTACCCAGGCCTACCTGTACATCTTTGCTGTCTTTCCATCCAGCTCAGGGACTGCAATTTCTGGAGCAGTGGTGGGATATGTGATAGGAATCTGGAGAAATTACAAAGCCTTAATAAAACAGAGAATCAAGAGAGAAATGAACTAGTCTAATTAAACATACACATTTCTTGGTTGAATTGCTTATTCAGCAGATCCCCCAAGCGACATGTACATGCTAGGATTCTAGACATAGAGATTAGCAACTGTTACATATCCGCTTCAAACCTCAGCTTTCCCCTCCCATTTTAAAAGTTTTATTTAGTCCCTTCAAAAAAGTTTAGCTTGCTAAGAATCATCTGATCAATCCCTTTCTACTAACCTTCATACTTCCCATTCTATCACACTCACGTCAAACTCGATGTCAAACTCATATTTGAGGAGGTCATGGATGTACCAGCATTTTCCAAACCACCTGGAACAAAGACCAAACCTCAGTCTAGTCAGCCCATTCCAATCATACTCAAATGACATCTTTGCTTAGGCCACCAAGCAGGAAGACTCATAGGTCAGGAAATAGGGAACTCTAAACTGATGCATGGCATGGTGGCTTTGAGTTGGTTATTGGATAACAAATTGCTTATGCTAGGTAAGGATCCCACTCATAGCTCCCAAGAGGGTCTGCTTACCGGGTCCCTTCCTTGTTTGACTCCAGTCGGAACCAATCATTGTCTGAATTCTTGTTGTTCTCCACGTACTGAAAGCAGAAAATGAAATCTTAGAAGAAGGAGCTGGAGCCAGGCAGCGGTAGAGCACACCTTTGATGCCAGCATGGGAGGCAGAGGCAGGAGGATCTCTGTGAGTTTGAGGTCAGCCTGGTCTACAAAGTGAGTTCCTGTCCAAAGAATTATACAGAGAAACTCTGTACAAAAAAAGGATGGGGGGGGGGAGGAGTTTACTAGAGAGATGGCTCAGAGGTTAAAGGAACTGGCTGCTTTTCCAGAGGTCCTGAGTTTGATTCCCAGTAACCATATGGTGACTCACAACCATCTATAATGGGATCTGATGCCCTCTTCTGGCATGCAGGCAGAACACAGTATATATAATAAAATAAATCTTAAAAAAAAAAAGAGGGGGCTGGAGAGATGGCTCAGTGGTTAAGAGCACCAGCTGCTCTTCCAGAGGTCCTGAGTTCGATTCCCAGCAACCACATGGTGGCTCACAACCATCTGTAATGAGATCGGGTGCCCTCTTCTGGCGTGCGGGCATACATGGAGGCAGAATGTTGTATACATAATAAATAAATAAATCAAAAAAAAAAAAGAAAAGGGAGCTAGAGTCAAGGGTTGCCCCTCTTCAAAAATATGACTATTTTCTGTTTTAGTACATCTTTTACAACTTTTCAGACATAAGCAAAATGAAAGAAAAGGATACACATGGAACCGGGTGGTGGCACACGCCTTTAATCCCAGCATTTGGGAGGCAGAGGCAGGCGGATCTCTGTGAGTTCGAGGCCAACCTGGTCTACAAGAGCTAGTTCCAGGACAGGCTCCAAAGTCACAGAGAAACCCTGTCTTGAAAAACCAAAAAAAAAAAAAAAGAAAGAAAAGAAAAGGATACACATGTAAGCTGAGTGCTTTCCCAGAATAGAGAACAGAATGTCCAGGTTTCCCACAGTACAGCAAGCACAAAATGTTTGGAGACTCAAAGGGTTATTTTCTCACTTCTGATAGTACCTGTCCTTAGCCCTAAACTCGCTTTACCATCTACATTATTCCTGTGCTAGCTTTCATTAGCAGCTACAAGTTAGTGACTCAAACCAGACTTTGAGGTTCTAGTATTCAACTGCATGTTTCAGTTTATTCCTTTTTTTTAATTTTTTTATTTTTTTTTAAAGACAGGGTTTCTCTGTGTTGCCCTGGCTGTCCTGGAACTTGTTTTGTAGACCAGGCTGGCCTTGAACTCACAGAGATCCACCAGCCTCTGCCTCCCCAGTGCTGGGATTAAAGGCATTTACAACCACCGTCTGGCTTCAGTTTATACCTTTATCTAAGAGAAAAGAGACACTTAGCATTTCCATCTGGATTTTATATTGTATCCCTTGCCTCTTCCACTTCAGGGACTCCTGCCCAACCTACATTTTATAATTAAGAATGACCTTGACATTTTGGTTGTCCTGCCCCTCCTGAGTGCTGGGATAACAGGTGTGAGCCACCATGCACACTCTCAATTTCAGGTGGCCGTCTCATTCAGTCACTAACCAAAGACCAGCCTTCATCCTTGACCTTCCCTTTCCTTTCCCCAGTAATATTTCATGATGTCCTGCTGACTTTAGTTTCTGCTGTCTGCCTGTTACAAGGTCTCTCTGTAGCCAGGGCTAGCAATAAAGTCACTGAAATCCTCCTGCCTCTGCCTCCCCCATACTAGGTTTATAGGTATGTACCATGACACCCAGCCTTAACCCAATTTTTACTTTTTCTGTTCTTGATAGGGTCTCACTAAATTGCTCAGGCTGGCCTTGAACTCATTCTGTAACCCAGGAAGGCTTTGAAAGTGTCCAGGCTAGCCTCAGACCTGAAATTTTTCTGCCTCAGCATCACGACTGCTGCAATTACAGGCTCCCAGCTTATACCATGCTGTTGCTAGCTTGCATTCCTTTGCTCATGCTGTCCGTATATTGGCTTTTATTTCTTTGCAAAACAAAAAATAAAAACAAAACTCTTAAAAATATCTATGTGTGTGAGTGATTTTTCTTTCTGCCTGTATATACCACATGTGCACATGGTACCTGAGAAGACTCGAAGAGGGCATCAGAACTCCTGAAACTGGATAACTGTGAGCCACCATTTAAGTGCTGGGAACCAAACCAGGTCCTCTGCAAGAGCAGTAAGTGAGCTATTTCTCCAGCCTCTGTCTTTATGTCTTGAGTATCTTTTTTCCTACCCTTATGTTTTAGATGTGTGTGTGTGTACCCATGTCAAGAGTGTGCATGTGGTAGTCAGAGGACACTCAAAGGATCCTGTTCTCTCCTATTACTATGTGTGTTCCAGGGGCCAAACTCAGGTTGTCAAGTTGAGTAGCCCATCTCTACAAACCGAGCCATCTCTCTCTCACCCCTGTGTTTATAGCTTAAGTTTCAATTCAAGTTTTACCACTTTTTAAAAAAGATTTATTTATTGTGTACACAGTGTTCTATCTGCATGCATGCCTGAACACCAGAAGAAGGCATCAGATCTCATTATAGATGGTTGTGAACCACCATGTGGTTGCTGGGAATTGAACTCAGGACTTTTGGAAGAGCAGGTAGTGCTCTGAACCTCTGAGCCATCTCTCCAGCCCCCAAGTTTTATCACTTCTGAGTATCCTTACCTTAGCAAACTAAAGTTGAATTACACATCCCTCCCCCTACTCTCAAAATATCCTAACACAGCATAATACTGTTCCTGTCAACCTCAGTAGGACCCTTCTTAGTGGCTTTGTATACCTTCCAGGGTACTAGGAACACAATAATGTTCTATTGTTGTTGTGTTTGAGGCAGGGTCTCATGTAGTCCAGAATGACCTGGACTTCCAATCCTCCTGCCTCCACATCCTGAGTGCTGAGAATATGAGCCACACCAGTTTATGAGGTGCTAGGGATAGTAGAACCCTGCTAAGCAAGCACTCAGCCAGTTTCTCAGTGAAGCAATATATAAGAGAGAAGAGCTGACAGAAACCACCATAAGGGGTGTAATCTTTCTCTTGACACAACAGATTAGCTGAAAAGATGGCTATTTTATAACTAGAGGCACCAATCTCTAGCTCTCTACATCTAACACCTTACGTTTTCAGTTCTGATATTCATTCCTTTCATTCATTGCATAAATTTCATCACGAAGAATGAAAGAGGAGCACTGATGGGCTGAGACCTCGGGCTCTAAGAAGCGCTTTTGACTCCCTACTCCTACATTCAGTAGCGCGAACACCTGGACCTGGAGCGGGAGCGACACGTCACCTTCCAGGAACACTGCTGTTTTTTCCTTCAAGGTCTAGTCCTACTGTACTCCTAACCAGAATCTCTTCTGCATCCTCCGTCCATCCACCCGTAACCCCCAGACCCCCAAATAGTCGCATTTCTATGAATTTATAATCTTAAAAACCGGAAGCGGCTTCCACACGGAGCCAATTTCTGAGGACACCTGATTCCCCGCCACCCCTTTGCTACGCGGTCAACCGCAGCAGTAAAACTGACCCGGATAAGGGACTGATATTCCTCCTTTAGTCGCTGCACCCACAATTCCCGATCTCGGGGTCCCGCGTTAGTCTTCAGCACCGGGATCTCGGACACGACCCGCCGGGTAGCCTCATCCGCCATCTTGGACCAGGGCACAAGAAAAATGCGGAAGTGGAGTTGCTTGTTACTTACTCAGGGCTTCGCCATCTTTACTATGGGAAGATGAGGCGTTGTGTTGCCTTAAAGCCGTCTCTGAATGCACTCTTATTTTCTTGTAAGAAAATACAATAGATTCACTAGTGTGAGCCTCCGGAAGAACAGAATGAAGACGGGTTGCTCCGTCCAGAATATGGCACCTATCATTAAACCACACCGGAGACTGCTCAAAGAGTGACTTCCGCTCATGCTCAGAAGCAATCTTGGAAAAGCCCACGACCTTCCCAAACCAGGAAAGTTGTTAGAATTTCAGATTTTTCGAGACACTCTTCAAAGTACTGTCTCCTAGAATGCACAATTTACGTGTTTGTGCTTCAGAGTTACTTCCTTAGTTTATACAATGTCTGCCCTGAAAAATGAACACCACCTAATTAGGAAGTACACGTGCTTGTTTGGGGTTTTTGGGTTTTTGGTTTTTTTTTTGTATTTTTTTCATTGATTTTTATTGAGTTCAACATTTTTCTCTGCTCCCCTCCCTGCCTCTCCCCTTCCCTCTTCAACCCTCCCCCAAGGTCCCCATGCTCCCAATTTACTCAGGAGATCTTGTCTTTTTCTACTTTCTACTTCCCATGTAGATTAGATCTATGTAAGTCTCTCTCAGTGTCCTCATTGTTGTCTAAGTTCTCTGGCATTGTGGTTTGTAGGCTGGCTTTCTTTGCTTAATGTTTAAAAACCACCTATGAGTGAGTTCATGTGATAACTGTCTTTCTGTGTCTGGGTTACCTCACTCAAAATAATGTTTTCTAGCTCCATCCATTTACCTGCAAAATTCAAGATGTCATTAATTTTTCTTCTGTGCAGTACTCCATTGTGTAAATGTACCACATTTTCCTTGTCCATTCTTCGGTCAAGGAGCATTTAGGTTGTGTCCAGGTTCTGGCTATGACAAACGATGATGCTATGAACATAGTTGAGCGCATGTCGTTGTGGCACGATGCTTGTTTGTTTTTAAAGGGGACAGGGTCTCACACAGGATAGCCTGGAACTCTTTTGCTTATGTAAAAAAATTAATGTGTCTATGTTTTAAAACCAACTGAAAGATAAAACATTTTGAAAAGAGTTACTGAATATCTTTTGTATGCTATGCACTAAGTATATAGACATAGTTCGATCTAGGATGAATTCTCCCAAATGGCTAGAGGACAGTCGCTGAATGCCTATTCTTAGCTTAAGATAAGTCTTCTGGTAACGTTTTGTTGATTTTGAGACAGGTTCTCACTATGTAGACCAGGCCGGCCTCCAACTCAGAGATCAGCCTACCTGTCTCCCAAGTGCCATCAGGTAATTTCTAAATTCATTTGATGCTAAGAAATCTCACTAGGACACAGTGACCCACACTTGTTATCCCAGCACGGGCTCTGGTGGGGTGGGGGCAAGACAGGAAGATTGCTGCAACTCAGTCTAAAACAAACAAACGCCCTATGTGGCAGCTGTGGTAGTGCACACTTCTGATCCCAGCTTCCAGGAGGGAGAGGTCTGCTGACCTTGGTGAGTGTGAGTCTACACAGGCAGTCAGATCCTGTCTCAAAGAAAACAAGAACAACAAATGTAGAAATGGCTCAAGTGGGTAAAGGCGCTTGTAACCCAAGCCTGGCACCTGAGTGCCATCCCTGGAGCCCACATACAAAAGGAAGGAGAAAACCAACTCCACAAGTTGTCCTCTGACCTACGTATATGTGCTGTGGCATGTGTGCACCTTCAACTAAAATTTAAATTTTTATTTGTGTGTGTGTGTGTGTTTTTTTTCTCGAGATGGAGTTTTTCCTGTGTAACAGACCTGGTCACCCTGGAGTTCATTCTGTACATCAGGCTGGCCTTGAACTCACAGAGATCCATATGCCTTTATCTCCTAAGTGGTAGGATTAAAGGCATGCACCACTACACCTGGCCTATTTGTTTGTATTTTCTGTGAGTGCTTTGCTTGCATGCATGTAAGATACCATGTATATGCAATGCCCCTGGAAATGACATTACAGTAACAGACATTACTTCCATGTGGGTGCTAAGAAGTAAACACCTGTCTTCTGTGAGAGTAGCAAGTATTCTTAACTGCTGAGCCATCTCTTCAGTCCTCAAAACAAAACAAAAAGACAATAAAAACCACACAGGTGCATTTTTAATTAATTGTTTTATTTAGTTAGTTTTTTTTTTGTTTGTTTTTGTTTTGTTTTTTTGAGACAGGGTTTCTCTGTCTGACAGTCCTGTCTTGGAACCAGCTCATGTAGACCAGGCTGGCCTAAAACTCACAGAGATCCACCTGCCTCTGCCTCCTGAGTGCTGGGGTTAAAGGTTTGTGCTATTACCACCCACCCAGTTGAGGGTTTTTATCTTACTAGCACACTATAAATTTCTTTATATGAGGGTTTTTATCTTATTAGCACACTATAAATTTCTTTGTAAAGATATTAGATACAGCTAAGACACAACTTTGTAATGATTTACTAGAGATCTCCTAAGGTAAATAAAGGTTTATTTCATTTTTGGTGTAGGCACAGTGATGTGGTCAGAGAACAGAGATGAGAACAGAGATGAGAAATGAGGTTTTGCAATTGTCCTTGGTTATTTTAATTCTGTGACATGAATCTCTAAAGAAATACTAGCTTTTCCTAACATTCCTGGTTGGATCTCTATATGTTGTACTACCTTTTTTTTTAAACCACTTTTAGAAAATATATTTAAGTATTTTTTATGTATATGAGTGTTTTCCCTGTATATATGTACACCACATGCATCCTGATGCCCACAGAGGCCAAAAAAAAAATGACATCAGGTTCTCTGGAACTCGAGTTATAATTGTAAGTTCTCACGTGGCTGCTGGGAACCAAACTCCCATCCTTTACAAGAGCAGCAACTACTGAGCCACTGCTGTGGAATAATTTTTTTTCCAAGACAGGGTTTCTTAGTAGCTATGGAGGCGGTCCTAGAACTCGCTCTGTACCCGGGCTGGCCTCAAACTCTCAGAGATCTGCCTGCCTCTGCCTCCCAAGTGCTGGGAATAAAGGCATGCACCACTACCAATTGGCTTTTTTTTTTTTTTATTAATCTTATTTTATTTACATTGGTGTTTTGCCTGCATGTATCTCTGTGTAAAGGTGTCATATCTTGGGAGTTACAGACAGTTGTTAGCTGCCATGTGGGTTCTTGGAATTGAACCTAGGTCCTCTGGAAGAGCAGTCAGTGCTCTTAACTGCTGAGCCTTCTCTCCAGCCCCTGGAATAATCTTTTTTGTACACTGTGAAGATGTGTCTTTGTCAAGGCACCTTCTGATTGGTTTAATACAGAGCTGAATGGCCAATTGCTAGGCAGGAAGAGGTTAGGCAGTATTTCTGGGAAAGACACCAGAGAACATGGAGAGAAAACAGGAAGTGCAGATGGAAGAGAGGTAAAAAGCCACAAGACAAAATGTAGATTAATACAAATGGGTTCATTTAAGTTATAAGAGCTAGTGGGACAATCTTAAGCTATATGCTGAGCTTTCATAATTAATTAATAAGTCTTCGTTATCATTATTTGGGTGTTGGCAATACAGAGAAAGACTTGCTACAAGCCATCTCTTCAGACCTTCTACCTCTGTTTTTGATTCTAAGAGAGAATCTAAACTTTTTGAACATAGTATATTCCCAGCATCACAGTGCCTCACCATCTTCCACCTTCCATAATTTCAATTCCAGAGGATCCGACACCCTCTTCTGGCCTTCATGAACACTGCTGAGGACCAGCCCAGACATAAACCATTTTTCGTACCAGCGTGAAGGTGTGGGAATAATTGAAGCACAGTTCACACAACAGTTTTTGGAGGAAGTCTCAGGGTCCATTCAAATCCTGAAGATCTCTCTCATTTATTATCCAAACAGCTTTTATATCAAAACATAAATTGAGGGGGAAGTTCACTAGCATTCTGTTTCCTAGGTAGTGGGGAGAATGACTTAGATCATGTCCACACCTATGCCTGTTCTGTCATGTAGACTGAAAAACACCTCTTCCCTAGGCGACCTCCAAAATTACAATAGAAGGAGCAGAACATTAGCATATCCTGACTACTTGCTTAAGATGGTGTCAGGTTGTCTCACTATCAAAAGGCTAGGAGACCAACTTCTGTGTGGTAGGTTCAAATTGTGCCTTGCCAGGTCGCTCAGAATTCTGACTGCCATACAATGTAAAAATATGGGCCTGTATAATCCAGCCCCTACAGAACACGAGGCATGCATGTGGGTGCACATATATACCATGCAGTCAAAACACTCACACAGAAAAAAATAACTTAAAAACTTAATACTTTCTTTGAACATACTATAATATTGGGACATACCCACTGATATTTAAAAATCAGTTTCAGGGCTGCTGAGATGGTTCAGAGGGCAAGAGCACTTGCCACACAAGCCTGAGTTTGACCCTAAGAACCCACATCAAAGTGAGGGACTGTGTAGGTAGGCAGACTTTTCTTTCCCACCTACTAGCTCCCAAATAACCAACATGGAGTCTTACATTAATTATAAATGCTTAGCCAAGAGCTCAGGCCTATTACTAGCTAACTCTTTAAAATTTTAAATTAACCAGTATTTCTTATTTACCCTCTGCCAATGTTAGCAACTCCTTTCAACACAGCACGCTCATCTCTCTTGCTTCTCTCTGCATCTCTCCCGATTCCTCTGACTCCGACTTCTTCCCAGCATCCTCTTTGCCCCAAAAATCCTGTCTAGCAATCTATCAATCAGCTTTTTATTAACAATCAGAGCAACACATTTTCACAGTGTACAGAAGGATTCTTCAACAGCAGGATTGACTCCACAAAGTTTCACATATGATGCTGTGTTATGCACATGCATCACACAAAAATAATAAAAAAAAATCACTGATCCATGTGAGATTAAACTTTCAATGAGCATGCCCAAGTTTGAAGAAATATTTCCTAAAGAAACACTCAGAGAAGTAAAGTAGCAAAAGCTTGTTCACAGCAAAAGCCTGTCCCTGGATACAACTAATAAACCTGGGGTAGTGGCTCATCCACGTAAGATGTTCTGACCTGGAGCCAGAATTCAGATTAGTTTGTAGACAAATAATCAAGACCATTAATCAGTACACAAGGTACAAAGAGCCCTCTTAGCAGGACAAAGATCTTCATTGCTTCAGAGTGCAAACCAGGGTAAAACAGGAGAGGCACTATCAAATTTAGTTTTTTCAGATGGTCTCTTTTTTTCCCTCTCTCTCCACCCCCCCTCTCTGGTTTTTTGAGACAGGGTTTCTCTGTGTAACAGTCCTAGCTGTCATTGAACGAGTTCTTGTAGACCAGGCTGGCCTTGAACTCACAAAGATCCACCTGCCTCTCCTCCCAAGTGCTGGAATTAAACGTGTGCACAACCACTGCCCGGCTTCAAATGGTCTCTTATGAATTTATTCTTTTTGGGTTTTTGTTTTGTTTTTGTTTATTTGAGACGGGGTTTCACTGTGAAACTCTGACTGTCCTGGAACTCACTCTGTAGACCAGGCTGGCCACAAACTCACAGAGATCTATAGCTGCCTCTGCTTCCCAAGTGATGGGATTAAAGGCATGAACTACCATCACCCGGCTAGTTTATATTTGTTTTAAGTAATTCTTATACAATATTTATTAGAAACTAAATTCTAAAAGATTAAGGGAAGGCCTCAAGTTCACCTATTTTTAGAGGAAGAACCCATTTATAAACATGTTTAAAGAATTCCTACTTAGCCGGGAGGTGGTGTTGCACACCTTTAATCCCAGCACTTGGGAGGCAGAGATGGGTGGGGCTCTTGAGTTTGAGGCCAATCTCGTCTACAAAGCCGAGTTCCAGGAAAGGCACCTTAAAAAAAAAAAAAAAAAAAAAAAAACAAAAACAAAAACAAAGCCTACTCTACTCTAGATGTTGGAGATAAGGTAGTACACAAGGGACTCATAGTCCCTGTCCTCAGGGAAATGATTCTAACTCATCTAAGCAAAGTGGCAGAGCAGGTCTGGTTGAATAACTCAGTCCTAAAAACCCGCACTGATGGAAGACTAGAAGAGCGCAGCTGGTGAATGGGGACGCTCAGGAGTTTCTGGTGGGGCCGCTATCACTCATCACAGGGCAAGCAAGTTTGTGGGACAGGAGATGTGACTGTTCTATCTGGGAAAAAAAAAAACATTGGATTGGGGAAAAACAAAATTAAAACAGAGACAAAGAGAGTTCTTTGTGAACTTAAAGGCATTGGTTTGGACCCTTTTAGAGTTACAGTTGTGAGTTGCCATGTGGGTGCTGTTGAGCCATCTCTCCAGCCCCTGCTCTGGAAGATTCTTTAAGATGGTTAGAGAAATGCTCCTTATATTGTAGGGATGTAGAATATCAGTATACACAAGTAGCCAGTTTGTAATTTCTTTTTTTTTTAATTTTATTGATTTTTTTTATTGAGCTCTACATTTTTCTCTGCTCCCCTCCCCTTCAACCCTCTCCCAAGTTCCCCATGCTCCCAATTTACTCAGTAGCTCTTGTCTTTTTCTACTTCTCATGTAGATTAGGTCTATCATCTAAGCCTCTCTTAGGGTCCTCATTGTTGTCTAGGTTCTCTGGCCGGTTTTCTTTAGTTTGTAATTTCTTTTAATTATCCTGGGGATATCAATAAGAATTATTGTAAATTATAGTTTGATCTTTATTATTGCTATAAACTATTAGATTCATGCATATAATCACTTGAAAAGAAAACAGTAAAATTCACAGGATGTTTATTATGTGCTAGGTATGGTCCTAAATATTTTATGTATGGGGCTGGAGAGATGGCTCAGAGGTTAAGAGCATTGCCTGCTCTTCCAAAGGTCCCGAGTTCAATTCCCAGCAACCACATGGTGGCTCACAACCATCTGTACTAAGGTCTGGTGCCCTCTTCTGGCCTTCAGGCATACACACAGACAGAATATTGTATACGTAATAAATAAATATTTAAAAAAAATATTTTATGTATGTTAACTCCTTGAATACTAACAACAGCTCTTCTTAAGTACTTTTATAATTTTTAATTACATATAAAGAAATAGGCTGGGCATCTCATTACTCAAGAGGCAGAGGCAAGAGGATCTCTGTGAGTTTGAGTTCAGCCTGGTCTACAGAGCTAGTTCCAGAGAAAGCCAAGGTTACACAAGAAACCCTGTCTGAAAAAAATAAAAACTAACCAACCAACCAACAACAAAACAAACAAACAAAACCAGAAAAGAAACAGCACAGTAGATTTGATGAACCTCACATCAACTGAATGACAGAACTGCTATTCAGTCCCAAGCATAGCCTGGTGTACCAGGCTTTTTCTTTGGTGCTACCAACCAGTTCCCAAATCATGACACAGACACTTATTACTAGTTTTCAATGCTAGGCCTTAGCTTAGCTCTTATTTAATCTGTTTCTCTTCATCTATGTTTTGCCTCGGCTTTTCACCTTTCTTTCTGTATGTCCCACTATGTATCTGCTGGCTGGCAGCTGATGGCTGGCCCCAGGCATCTCTCTTTTTGGCCCTCATTTTCTCTTCCTCCTCTCCAGTCTAGATTCCCCCTCCTATTTATTCTTTCTGTCGGGCAGCCCCGCCTATCCTCCTGCCTAGCTATTGGCCATTAAGCTTTTTTTTAAAAAGATTTATTTATTTATTATGTACACAACATTCTGCCTCCATGTATGCTCGCACACCAGAGGAGGGTGCCAGAAATCATTAGAGATGGTTGTGAGCCACCATGTGGTTGCTGGGAATTGAACTCAGAACCTCTGGAAGAGCAGCCAGTGCTCTTAATCACTGAGCTGTCTCTCCAGCCCCCCATTCAGCTTTTTATAAGGCCAATCAGGTGCTTTAGGCAGGCAAAATGAAACAAATGCAACACATCTTTACATAATAAACAAGTGTAGGCCGGGTGGTGGTGGTGCACACCTTTAATCCCAGCACCCGGGAGGCAGAGGCAGGCGGATCTCTGTGAGTTCGAGACCAGCCTGGTCTACAAGAGCTAGTTCCAGGACAGGCTCCAAAGCTACAGAGAAACCCTGCCTCAAAAAAAAAAAAAAAAAAACCAAAACAAGTGTAGCTTAAAAGTAATATTCCACAGCATAAACAAATAAGACATCTTTTCCAAGTTAAAATATTCCACAACAGCCTGCCTCCAGAATTTACATCCTTAATCAATTCATGGGCTTTTCTACCACCTCCAGATCTAATTAGCAGCAAGGATCAAAGGGGTTGGGAATGGTGGCAGTCAAGGTAGCTTAGGCTAACCAGAAACTTTTGATTTTCTGGCCTCAGCCTCTAGAGTGAGGAATTGCATCCACTCATTACCATGCTGCAAACCTGGAATAATTTAACCTTCACTGTGACTTCACCTTTACCCAGCAGCTAGTGAGATCTAGTGTTGTACTATATTGCTTTAACTATGAAAAGATGTGTTACATTTGTTATGTTACAGAATATTGCTTTAACTATGTGTAGGTGTGTTATATTAGTTTATGCTGGATAGGCAGGGCTGGTGGGCAGACAGAATAAACAGGACGATGACTCTAGGATCAAGAGAAGAGGAGAGACAACGAGGGAGAAAGAGTGGGAGATACCCAGGGCAAGCCAGCCAGACATGGAGGAAGCAGGAAAAGTAGGACATACAGAATGAAAGAAAGGTCAAAAGCCCTGAAGCAAAACATAGATGAAGAGAAACAGATTAAATTAAGTTGTAAGAGCTACAGTAGGACGTGCACAAAATATAGCCAAGCATTCATAATTGATAATAAGTTTCCATGTCTTATTTGGTAGCTAGTGGTAGCCCACAAGAAAGCCTGCTACAATCTGATAAAGAGTTTAGGGTGTCAGAGCTGCTGATATGAATGTAATTATCATAAAAAAAAGAAATCCAGCTGGTCGGTGGTGATGCACACCTTTGATTTCAGCACTCAGGAGGCTGTGGCAGGTGGATCTATGTGAGTTTGAAGCCAGCCTGGTCTACAGACTAAGTTCCAGGTCAGCCAGGACTACACAGAGAAATCCTTTCTTGAGTAACAAACAAAAATCAAAAATAAAGAAAAGAAATCCAAGAGCTCTGTACATGGTGGTACACATGTATAAACCCAGGACTCACAGGCTGAAGTAGGAGCATCATGAGTCTGAGGCCACTCTGGGTTATACAGTGAGCACCAGATCAGCCTACATTATGTAACAATATTCTGTATCAAAAAAATGACCAAGGCTAGGGACATGGATCAGAGGATAAAGAGGTTACTGCACAAGTACAAAGCCCTGGATCTGAATCTTCAGAACCCACCAAAGCCAGATGTGGAAGTCTGAATCCTAATCTCAGTGTTGCTAAGGGGAGATGGGAGGCACAGACAGGAGAATCCTCAGACGCTCACAGGTCAGCTATCGTGTCTGCAGTGGTGAATGACAAAAAGAAATCTCGTCTCAAATGAGGTAGAAGGCAAGGACTGCAGACCTCCGTACATTTACCATGGCATCTGCATGGCTGCATTCACATCACACACAACACATCATGTACACAGCTATACATATCACATATATATCTAGATATAATACCACACATACATACACATATTACATACAGGCACACATCACACACATACATATTACAGACATATATACATATACACCATGCACACAGATATAAATATCACATACACATATGTAGCTGGATTTTTCTTTGGGCCGCCAGCTTACAAATAATGACATGGAGACATTATGAAAGCTTGGCCTTAGCTTAGGCTTGTCCCACTAGCTCTTATAAATTAATCCATTTATTTTAACCAACATTCTGTTGCATAAATCCTTACTTCATCTCTCCATACCACCACATTGCTCCCTCCACATCTGGCATTAACATATGTAAGACAATAGAATATTCTCCAAAATTGCCAAATAATATGAATTGGATATTGTAAACAAAATTCTTACCTGATAATAATTCTTGTTATATACAGTTTTACTGTTAAGAGTGTAAATGGAATTTTCTTTGGGGCACCAGTTCACAAAAAAATGACATGGAGACTTATTATTAATTATGAATGCTCAGCCTATAGCTTAGGTTTGTTCCACTAGCTCTTTTTTTTTGTTTTTTTGAGACAGGGTTTCTCTGTGTAACAGTCCTAGCTGTCCTGGAACTAGCTCTTGTAGACCAGGCTGGCCTTGAACTCATGGAGATACACCTGCCTCTGCCTCCCGAGTGCTGGGATTAAAGGTGTGCGCCACCACCGCCCGGAACCACTAGCTCTTATAACCTAATTTAACCCACTTCTATTCATCTACATGTTGCCACGTGACTCATGACTTTTATCTCCTCTATGTTGCCCATCCTGCTTGCTCCTTGCATCTCTGCCTTTTCCTTCCCAGCATCCTCTCTGCCCAAAAAATCCTGCCTAGATGCTGGCCATTCAGCTTTTTATTAAACCAGTCAGAGTAACACATCTTCACAGTGTACAAAAAGATCATTTCAAAACATTAACACTTTCCTTTTTATTTAGACAAAAATGGGAAATGTTGTGGATTATTTGTAAAGATGTGTCTTTGACAAAGCACCTTCTGTTTGATTTAATAAAGAGCTGAATGGCCAATAGCTAGACAGGAAGAGGTTAGGCAGAACTTGGGAGATAGAGAGGACTCTGAGAAGATGAAAGGCAGAGTCACCAGGAGATGCAGAGCAAACAAGATGTGCAGAGAGTGAGCTAACAGCCACAAGACCTGTTCCAGAATGTAAATTAATATAAATGGGTTAATTTAAGTTATAAGAGCGAGCAAGTAACAAGTCTAAGATCTAAGCTGAGCTTCCCATGTCATTATTTGGATGCTGGAGGGACAGAGAAAGACTTGTTATAAAATAAATCTTCATTGTAAGAACACAAGAAATTTTCCTTTCATCCTCTGAAGGTTTGAGGGAATGAACTAACAATAAACAGACTAGGCAGGAAAAAAGATATATATATTTTTATTAATGTTCCAAAGAAGAAAACGTCACAACTTGAGAGGGAAGGGGTTATCACTTAATGATAGTTCAACATTATTGAGGAACTTACATATCTTTTTGTATTTCTTTTTTTAAAATAGGGAAGAGAGCAAATAAGGAATGTCAGATAGTGAAATATTATTGGGGAAACTTAGCCTCCTTAAACATATACTACCCTATGACAAAATGTGTCCTAGGCACAACAGAAAATGGGTTTATAAGTGATTCTCCATGGGGCCAAAACAAAGGACAATGATATGTGTCAGAAGCTGTGTGTGCAGACAGATGTCAATCAATGTTCCTTCCACGTAGTTCATCTTTTCTGGCCTGTGAAATCTCAGTAAGATGGAAGGCAGTTGTCTTCCCCCTCCCTGGATTGTGAGGTAGATAAGGAATCTTGTAGAAAGCCTCTCTGTATTCAAAACACGAAGAAACAAGAGATCGAAAGGACTTTAACTCTGTGGAAGATCATAAAACCTCTCAAATGACAAATATGAGATCCCCAACAGCATATTATGGTTTGTTTGTTTGAGACAGGGTCTCTCTATCATGTAGCCCTGGCTATCCTTGATGTCACAATTTAGACCAGGTTGGCTGACTTCAATGCCTGCCTCTGCCTCCCAAGGGCTGGGAATAAAGGTGTTTGCCACCACATCCAGCTAATTTTATGGAATATGACTCATAAAGGAAAGAGAGGGCTGGAGAGATGGCTCAGTGGTTAAGAGCACCACCTGCTCATCTAAAGATTCTGAGTTCAATTCCCAGCAACCACATGGTGGCTTACAACCATCTGTAATGAGATCTGGTACCTTCTTCTGGCCTGCAGGCATGCATGTAGGCAGAATACTGTATATACAATAAATAAATAAATCTTTAAAAAGAGAAATATTTCTAAGATAAATGTGATAAAGCTAGAATACAAACTTTAACATATATCCTGTTTAAAAAAATACTGTTATAGCACTTGTGTTTTTGTTCCACTGGTGGACAAAGGCAGGGAAGACAAATGCAAAAATAACACCTCTTTTGCAACTCAATACTCATTGTTTGGTATAAATTTTGATACATACAAAAAGGAAAATGATGGGGCTGGAGAGATGGCTCTGAGGTTAAGAGCACTGACTGTTCTTCCAAATGGACCAGGGTTCAATTCCCAGCACCCACATGGCAGCTCACAACTGTCTGCAACTCCAGTTCCATGAGACCTGACATCCTCACACAAACATACATGCAAGTGAAGAACTATGTTCAGAAAATAAAAATAAAATTCAAAAAGGAAAATGATACAAGATAGCCTAAAGGGTTGACGGTGCTGATGAAGCTTGTCTTGAACATGAGGCCACAACTGAAGATGTCTGTAAATGGAATATTGTTTCAATGTAGGACTGGCATTTCCTACCTACAGATTGGTATCCTGAGTAAATTAGGAAAGAATAAAAACTGAACTTTTCTTTGGGGGGTGAGGGGTTGAGACAGGGTTTTTCTGTCTAGCTTTGGAGCCTGTCCTGGAACTTACTCTGTAAACCAGGCTGGCCTCAAACTCACAGAGATCCGCCTGCCTCTGCCTCCCAAGTGCTGGGATTAAAGGTGTAGGCCACCACCACCTGTCATGAACTGAACTCTTTTTTTTTTTTTTTGAGGACAGGGTTTCTCCGTAGCTTTGGAACCTGTCCTGGAACTCACTCTGTAGACCAGGCTGGCTCCAAAATCGCAGAGATACACCTGCCTCTGCCTCCTGAGTACTGGGATTAAAGGTGTGTACCACCACCGCTCGGCTATGAACTAATTCTTATGCTAGAGATTCTCCAGTGCAGGACTTTGAAACTGACATGAGTATGTATCTTTAATTTGAGGAGAGATAAAATGATAGGACAGGACAAATGGATTAAGCACGTTTCTTTGAGAAAGGGCTATTTTCAGATTCTAATAACCCTTACCCCCGCAGACAGAATTTCTCTGTGTAACAACTCTGGCTCACTATGTAGACCAGTATGGTTGGAATTCACAGAGATCCGCCTGCCTCCTGAGTGCTGGGATTAAAGGTGTGTACCACCACCTAGTTTATTTCTAGGAATCCTAAATTTGAGTGATCCTGATGGAAAGCAAAGGAATCACATGTAAAATTCCTTAAATAAAAAATTATTAACTTAAAAAATTACTTTTAAGTTGGGCATGGTTATCATAGACCTTTATTTCTAGCACTCAGCTAAAGGCAGGCAATCAGCCAGCCTGGCCTAAACAGTGAATTCAAGGTCAGTCAGGGCTATATATTGTTGTGGGATATTTGATCACAACATGAACCTGAAACTGCATTATTTACTAGAAAAACCTGTTTCTAGTTGTGGTGTGGCTCAGCCCTAGCACACACATTTAATTCAAGAACTTTCTGCTTGCATTTTGTAAACAGGACTAAAAAAAACGTCAACCAAAAGGGGGAGCAAGCAACTAGGTGGCAGGAAAAGAACATAAGATTATTAAGAAAAACCATAGGGAGTAAGAGGGAATCAGGAGGATGGGTAGAGAGATGCACAGGAAGCAGAAGGAAGGGACAATGAGCTGGGGGACTCCTGTTTGAGATGGACAGAGAGGCTTCTGGGACATCG
Source organism: Ondatra zibethicus (assembly GCA_004026605.1). Lineage (NCBI taxonomy): Eukaryota > Metazoa > Chordata > Mammalia > Rodentia > Cricetidae > Ondatra > Ondatra zibethicus. The sequence goes on along the minus strand of PVIU01001019.1, from coordinate 119,196 downwards.
GCTGTGGAGGAAGGTCAGCTGGTGCTTTCTCTGCTTCTCCTGAGATAGTAGGCTTTCACCCCAGTATCTGGCACCTGAGTCTTTATTGGTAAAATCAAACAATTGAGATTTTGTTAAAAACAACATTGGCTCTCCAACTTGTGGCATGACTACTACATGGCACATCACACATTCCAGCTTTCTGGAATATGCAGAAGATGTGGCAAAGGCCGGCATTGGACTAATGAATGCAGATCATTGAGGAACAAGCAAAGTAACCCTATGCCTTCAGCAAATGCCTCAGGGGACCTACTGCAGGCTTCAAAACTAAATTTGGTTCAATCATTCCCTGTCAGCATTGGAGAAACTTATCCACAGAACAATTAAAAGACTTAATACCTGTTATTAAAAACAACACAGCTCTGGATGTGTTGAAGGATAGAACAGTATCAGTAGATAAAACAAAAAGGTCAGAAGAGATCAAACAAGTATTTTGGCAAACTGGTACAAATGGTCAGAGACCAAAGCTAAAAATACAGATAAATGGCATTGAAATGGAAAGTTTAGTAGATACAGGAGCAGAAATAACAGTAATCTCACTGCAGTACCTGGAGACTTATTAATTATGAAATCTTGGTTTTTAGGTTAGGTTTGTCTCAACTAGCTCTTTTAAGAAAATTAACCATGGGTTAATTCCATCTTGCACTTTCTATTTCCTCTTTGTGTCTCCTGGCATCTCCTCAGTGTAATTCCTGCACCTAGAGTCTTTCTCTCCCCCTCCCCCAACTCTGCCTAACTCTCCTGCCTAGCTATTGAACATTCAGCTCTTTATTAAACCAATCACAGAGACACATCCTCATATAGTGTAAAGAAATATTCCACAACATTTCACCCAAATCTTGGCACCCAGATTGGCCTCTTTAGGAGGTAAATATTCAGCTTCTAGGGAATGAAACTTTTTCTCAGGTAAAACAAAGTACAAGGTGGACTGAATGTACAGGGCCAGAAGGACAGGTAGGGAAATTAAAACCATATGTGGCTAACTGCTGTAGAACAATCTTTGTACACTGTAAATATATTACTCTCATTGGTTAATAAAGAGCTCACTGGCCTATAGCTGGGCAGGAAGAGATTGGGTGGAAAAGCCAGACTAGGAGGAAGTAGGGAAGAAGGGTGGAGTTTTGAGTCGCCAGCCAGACACAGAGAAGCAGGATGTGTACAAAATGAGGTAACAAGCCATGAGTCATGTAATAGAACTAAGATTTTAAAAAATTGGATTAAGTTGTAAGAGCTAGTTAGTAATAAGCCTGAGCTATCAATCAAGCCTTTATAATTATTATTGAGTCTCTGAATTGGTTAGTTGGGAACTGGTGGGCAGGAAAGAAAAGTCCACCTACAGCTAACATAGCGATGAATTTGTTGAGATGGAATTTGTTACAGCACTAGAACAGCTGCTGGTAGAGCAGCAGCTACATGCTCAACATACTGAAGAATTGATCAGTCCTTGGAATTCTCCTATATTTGTTATTAAAAAGAAACCTGGAAAATGGAGAATTGTAACTGATCTGAGAGCTATAAATAAGAAAATTCAGCCAATGGGATCTCTGCAACCTGGAATTTCCTTGCCTTCTTTATTACCTAAGGGATGGTCTATTATAGTGTGCTGCAGAATATAGTGTATTGTGTCTCTGCCTAAGGCACCTTCTGATTGGTTTAAGAAGGAGCTAAATGGCCAATAGCTAGGCAGGAGAGAATAGGTATGACTTCCAGGCAGAGAGAAAGAAAGAGAAAAACTGGGAGGAGGAATCTAGATGAGCAATTTCACCACCACACTCAGAGTAAGTCGAATGTGCCATATCAAAAAGAGGTAACTGAGTCATGTGGCAGAAGGTAGATTAAAAATTATGGGCTAAGTTATAAGAGTTAGTTGGATAAAAACCTAAGCTAAGGCTAAGAATTAGTATTAAGTCTCTGGGTCATTATTTGCAGGTTGGAGGGCCAAAGATAGTCTGACAAGAAAGCTTGCTACAATAGTGACTGAGGTCAAAGACTGCTTTTTAACTATACCTTTACAAGAACAGGACAGAGAAAAACTTCTCTTCACAGTGCCTACTTTTAATAATTCCCAGCCTGTTAAAAGGTACCACTAGAAAATTCTTCCACAAGGAATGTTAAACAGCTCCATCTTGTGTAAATATTTTGTACAATAGATATTAGAAATAATTCATAGGGGCTGGAGCAATGGCTCAGAGGTTAAGAGCACTGGCTGCTCTTCCAGGTCTTGAGTTCAATTCCCAGCAAGCACATGGTGGCTCACAACCACCTAGAATGAGATCTGGTGACCTCTTCGGGTGTGTGAGCATACATGCTGGCAGAACACTGTATAAAACAAATAAATCTTGAAAGGAAAGAAGGAAGGAAGGAAGGAAGAAAGAAAAGAAGGAAGGAAGAAAGGAAGGATTCGTAAACAGTTTCCTCAATCTAAAATCTATGGATATCTTACTGGCTGATTCAGATGTAGATACCTTTGAAAAATGTTTGATAAAGTAATGAGAAAAACAACGTAATGCAATATCGGAAATATAATACAATGTGATATGGAAAAGCAACATAATTCAATCTTGGGGTTCACAGTGTGATCCAATATCCTGCAATATATGGCTGATCTGTTACATAGGTCCAGCTTTGGCTCAAATCATACCCTTCAGCTTTTTGAGTGCTGGGATTACAAGTCAGAGTTGCCATGCCTGGCCACAAAAATGTTTTGTACATAATATCTTTCCATTTCAATCTGGTTCTTACCATATCTATCTATGCAACAGCTTTCTTCAAATGTACCTAGTGTCCTTTCTTCTTCCACAATCCAAAGGATACATTTTAATCCACATCTTACCTGACCTGTTACATGTAACACTTTAAACAAATGTCCTTGATGCCTTTCTCCTTTCTTTCTTCCTGTTTGTGCCTTTCTTTTTTCTTTTCTTTTCTTTTTTTTTTTGAGACAGGGTTTCTCTGTGGCTTTGGAGCCTGTCCTGGAACTCACTCTTGTAGACAAGGCAGGCCTCGAACTCACAGAGATCCGCCTGCCTCTGCCTCCCAAGTGCTGGGATTAAAGGCGTGCGCCACCACCGACCGGCTCTGTTTGCTCCTTCTTATTGCTCCTCTTTTCATCTTCCTCCTCTCGTCTAATCCCTCAAATACATATATCTTCCTCTCTAGGGCATTATCCTCTTTTACGGCGCCAAAAACTATCCATATACACAGAAGCACACTTTAAAGTTTCTTGGTTTCCAACCCACACGACCGCCCTTAGAATTAAAATAATATAACCCAGTTCTTCAAGTCAGAACATTCATATCACCTTATCCAACACATGCCTTCCTACCTACACATCACTACTGCCTCTTCCTTATCTTCATAGTTCTCTCTTCTACTTTTTTTTTTAAAGATTTATTTATTGTGTATATAGTATTCTGCCTGCATGTATGCCTGCACACCAGAAGAGGACACCAGATCTCATTACAGATGGTTGTGAGCCACCATGTGGTTGCTGGGAATTGAACTCAGGACCTCTTGAAGAATAGCCAGTGCTCTTAACCTCTGAGCCATCTCTCCAGCCCCTCTTCTACTTTTCCAAACCATTCTTTACAAGGCAACCGGTGATCTTTCTCTCTACCCAGCCCCACTTCCTGGGGACTGAACACCAGGCTTAACTGTGCTCAGAACACATTCTACCACTGAGCTAATGTTATAGTGGTCTTCCTCGCTTAGATAAAGCCCAAACTGGTCTCCACCTCCAGAGCTCAAACAATCCTCCTGCCTCAGGCTCCAGACGGGCACTAACATGCCCAGGTTAGCAAGCAGTGATCTTTCTACAATACAAACATAATTGCTCACACCTCTGCTTAGACCCTTCAAAGCCTTTTCATTGCCCTTAGGATAAAATAAATCTACAAGGCCAAGACACCAGATCCCTCTATCATAGACCTTATGCATTACCTTTTTCTTTAGCCACATTAGGCTGTTGGCAGCTCCAGAACAAACGTGAGCCCCACCCCACCGCACCCCCCTATTCAATTCCGACAGTCCTTCACGAGTCAGCTTAGGAGAGACGTTCGACAGGAAGTGAGAGCGCAAAAGGAAAACACTGAAGGGATGAATTCCGAGAGCGACTCTGAGAAGCGCTGCAAGGTCCGGGTTTCAGAACGTCCGGGTGACAGGAAGTTCAACGCAAAGGTTAAAGCCAGATCTTGAACTTTCACCCAAGTTCACCAGGCAGTCCAGCTCCCGTACTATTCCGCCCTTACGTGTCATGGCTGCCAGCCCAACTCTCCCAATGGGCCTCGGAGTCCGATACCAGCCAGCTCTGGCGCCACCAAGTCGTCCACAGCCAAGCGCGTTACTCTCTCCGCTTCTTAGAACCGCCCCGAAACCGCCGCTAAGAAAACCCTGCGTTGCCAGCTTGCCCCAAAGCAAGATGGCTGCCCGTCTCCATTCTCTCTTCCTAACGTGAAGCTAGCCATTCCCTGCTTAATGCCGCTGCCAGGCTGCCCTCACCTAGTATGGCTCCTCCGCTCATGCCTCGTTATGGTCTCGAAGCCGACACTAACCGGCCAGGTTCCGGGAGGCGCTGTGCAGGATGCAGCCACCCCCGCCCGTCCCTCCCCTCCCCCACGCCCGCGGCGGCGGCGGCGGCGGAGGCGGAGGCGGCGGCGGCTGGAGCCCGGATGCGGCGCCGGGAGACAGGCCCGGGAGAGCCGCGCGGATGGATCCAACATGGCGGCGCCGAACCTGAGCCGAGAGTGAGGCGGCGGGGCGGCCGGAGTGGGGAGGGGGAGTCGAGTGGGACGGGGCGGGGCCGGGCGGGGCCGCCGAGGGCTTGGGGGAAGGAAAGTGAAGGGGGAGGCGGTGGCGACGTCCAGCCGGAGAACCTCCGGGGAGGGAGGTGACGGGACGCTGCCAGGTGGGGGAGGGGAGCGGCCGAGGGGGGCGTGCAGGGGAGGTGGCAACTGTGGGAGAGGGCAGGGGTCGAGGCGCACGAGTGCGAGCATGGGGAGGGGCGTAAACAAGGGCCCAGGCCGGGCCAGGCCAGGGGTATTAAGGAGGCCGAGGTGGGGAGCGGGGCTGGGATCCAGCGCCTCGAGAGGGGTAGGAGCAGGAGGGAGAGGCTGAGGGTGCGACGGGGCAAGGGGGCTTGTGGCATGCGGTGGCAGGAGGGACCGGACTCCCGGGAGCGGCTGTTGTGAGGACGTGGGAGAAGCGGGGAAGAATTGGACTTGAGACGTTTCGTGAAGGGAGGCTTTCAAAGTGTTAAAATTGGAAGTGGAAGCGGAAGGGCCTTGGGGAGAATTCGGGTGGAAAAGGAGAGAAGGAGGGTTTGGGGAATGGGAGAGTGGAGATGTGCCGAGGCGGTGTAGAAAGTGAGAGACCCGGAGGAAAGTTTGGAAGGAAGGGGAGATAGGGCAGTGGAGCTGCACGGATGAGAGAGGCTTGGGGGTTTCCCTCTCCCCTGTGGAAAGACAGCAGAGTTAAGCAGTATCAGTTGCAGCCAATTTTAATTGCCAGGCGCTTAGCTTTTAATAGGGTGGGAAGGGCAGAAAGGAATGGTCATGTGGGTTTGGAGAATTGGGGTTGAACGAGGGTTCAACCGGATTTGCTTTCCAAAACAGTCTCTTGCTTACTGCTTCCTTGTTTTTCCTGGTTACAAATAGGGAGATGAGTAAAGCGCTCTTCTAGTTTTTTTGCAATTAGCCGTACAAGAATGGGGAGGGAATCATGATTGGAACCTTATATACCAAGGTGGAGGCGCTGGAAGCCTGGGGAGGCTATGGAAGAGGCAGGCTGGCATTTAGGTAATCAGGCTAATTAAATAGGCCTTCCTTTGCAGACCCTCCTTTTGCTCTTCGGGTGCTAGGAGGGAAGGGGGGTCAATATGCATATTTCGAGGCCTGGTTCTTACTGAAGCGGAGGCGTGACTGGATGCTGCTAGTGGTTATTCTGTTCTCATTGTGTGCTAAAGGAAAAGGTGAAGTTCGAAATTGATTCTGGCCTGCTGAGTGAAGTCTAGCGAAGGAAGTGCTTTCTTGGGCTGTAACTTTTTCCCTTCCAGTTCCCCCTTAGCACCCACGCTGTAAGAAAATACATGGACTAAGGAACTGAGGAGAAAAGGGAGACAGTGTCAGAGGAATGGTTTTTTTTTTTCCCAGAGGTGGTTGAGTTGGGGCTCTTCATGCTATGAGCCATTGAGACTGGAAATTCTTGGGGTTGATACTATATTGTGATTTGACAATCAGAGAGGGGACCTTGGGGACTTTGTTATGTTTGAGTTCTCTTCTTCAGCTTGGAGTAGTTTGTTCAGTGAGGTGACTTTAGGCTCCGATGACTTTTTTGACTAACTGTGAACCTTTGAAGTTTCAAAATAAAGCTTTAAGTTTTGCTCTTTCCCTCCTTACTTGTTTTTGTTTTTGTTTTTCTGCTGGCTTTGAAACTTGTGCTAGGAAGAGACCTGGGAAATTAAATTTCTTGCAAAGGTAAGTCTGGAACTTTTTATTGTTTTCTAACAATAAAAGGGAATGGGAAGGTATGGCAAGAGTTGGGGTGAGGTAGATAGATGCTAGGGAACCTGAGGTTCACTCACTCATCTGAGTTCATTAAGGTTTGTCGCAGTTACTCCTCAGGTAACTGGAGTTACAGGAGGAGAGAAAAATGGATCTTAAGTGTCTTGGGACAAGGTCCTAGCTTCGGTTTGCTCTTGTCCAGCCTTGTGGGCAGCTCTGCGTGAAGCATGTTTAGCATGTGGAAAGCTGTGCTCCTGTACGTTATCTGCGAAATATTGCTCTTGGAGGGTGGCTGAGGCACTTCAGTAGGTTCTTCTAGTTTACTGTTTCTCCCAGCTATTCAGAGTTCTTGGAAGTTTTTTTTTGAAAACATACCGTGTAATTCTGCCTTCCAGATATATTTGGTTATATTTTCCTAGTCCCTCCAGCAGGAAAGCGCTTCACGTACTCTTAACTGTCTTGAAGATTTTTCATGTAGTTGCTTCAAGGTTCAAGCCACCATCCCCACCCCACCCCCTCCAAGACAGGGTTTCTTTGTGTAACAACTCATTGTAGACCAGGCTGGCCTCGAACTCACAAACATCCGCCTGCCTCTGCCTCCTGAGTGCTGGGATTAAAAGCATGCACCACCACCGCCTGGCAAGCCATTCTTTTTTTTTTAGACAGGTTCTCACTATGTAGTCCTGACTGGCCCATAATTTGCTATGTAGACTAGGCTGGCCTCAATTTCACAGAGATCCATCTGCCTCTGCCTCCCAAGAATGGGGATCAAAGGGTGTGCCTCCACACCTGGCTATTGTCACTTTTTTTTTAAAGTTCTTCCACATGACTTAGTCTTCTAAGGGCTTCCGAAAGAGTCAAATATTTCTTTTTCTCTTGTGAAAATATAGCTGTTATTCCTGTTAGAAAGAAACTACATTTTCATTCTAAGATATTTCTTCACATATCCTTTGTTTCTGATAACCAAAGCACTTTAAAAAGTTAGAGTTGTCATTTCTGGATGGGAGAGTCTAGACTGCTTGGGCATGGAAACCCAACAGAGAATAATCTGTCAGGAAGAAACTGTCTAGGTACATAGAGGCTCTTGGTTATTTCAGTCCTCCCTAAAGGAAAACAAACGAGGACTCCAGGAAATTCATCAGAATGCAGAATTATTCTGTGCTAGGGTGTATGTGGCTCAGTGGGAGAGCACTTACCTACTCCTGCCCAAGGCCCCTAGGTTTTATCTCTAGTCCAGAAAAATTTGCATGTTAATATCTGAAATATAGCTCATTCAGTGGATAAGTATACTTGTTTATGGTTGTGTATCTGTTTGTTTTTATAGTTTCACTCATGTAGATTAGGCGGCTTTGAATTCAGAGATCCACCTGTCTCTGCCTCCCAGGTACTGGGATTAAAGATGTGCCATGGTGCCTGGCTGCCTGCTGCTTTCTGTCTCTTGGTAGTTACCGCATCTTAGATACCAACACGAAAGTTCTTTCTAAGAAATCTGTTTGGAGGGGTGTGTTCTGGTCGCTGTGCTATCTGCCACCTAGGAGCTCTGTGTCTAGGCTGAGCTCTCTTGCCACTGAAAGCTGAATATAATTTGGATTAAGAGGAAGTTGGTAACATTCTTTTCATCCTGAAGTTAGATTCTTAGATACCTTGGCTGGGTTGCTGAGTTAACTCACAATCCTAGATGATAATTAAGTGGGGAGAGCTGCCTACCAGCCTGCTTGCCAGCGTCTTGATATTATGCTGAAAGACATGCCTTGGGAAATGCTTGTTTCTGTGTTTTGCTTCCTTGAATAGTGTTAGTCTGATAAGTGGCCCAACAAGGAAGAGTCTGGATCATTTGTCTTGGTCTTGAAGAAGATGGCATTTTCTTAGTCCCACACAATTTCAGATGTAACTAGGTCAAAGTAGACCTCCTGGGATGGACCAGAAGGGAGTATGTCTCTACCACCTGCTGTTCACCTGAATGGCAACAGCAGGCAACAGAGGAGGCATTGCTGGGGTGAAATGAAACTCCTTTGTAATAGTTGGGTTTATGAGTTAAATGAGCTGTGTCTGACTGGCTTTCCTTTTCTTGTAGAATATGATAGAATTGTTTTGGGTTGAAGAGACCTAATAGCTTCTTCTCTGGATCTAATAAGGAAAGTGACATGCATCCTTTTTTTTTTTTACCATCTTTCATGTAAAATAGAATTTCTCAAACTTAGTACTATAGACATTTTTATCCAGGTTATTATTATTTTGGTTTTTCAAGACAAGGTTTCTCTGTATAGTTTTGGAGCCTGTCCTGGAACTCACTGTGTAGACCAGGCTGGCCTTGAACTCACAGAGATCCACCTGCCTCTGCCACCTGAGTGCTGGGATTAAACGCTTGCGCCACCACTGACTGACCTCGTCCAGATAAGCTTTTAATAGTGCTTGTCTCCTGTGCTATAGGATGTGTAGCAGTGCCCTAGCATTACTGGATGCTGGTAGTGGGCTCTTCACAAAGCTTGACAATCAAAACTGTCTCCAGTTTTGTCTCATTGCCAGATGTCCCTGGTTGGACAAATTGCTCTGATGAATCCTAGTACCTTAGATGATCTAGGACTTAAAGGTGATTCTTTCCCCCTCCTTCCCTCCCAAGTGAAGGGAGTTGATCCCAGAGGATCGAGACCTATTGTAGAATTACATTGATTGTGGAATTAGGACTATAGTGTTTTCCCTTATTTTGCCTCATTTTCCAGGGACAGAGTATGGGGGGATGGTTTTTCTTAATTGCTTGGGGTTTCAGGACACTTTGAATTAGGGAACCAAGGAATAACCTGCTCTTCTGATTAGTTGGATGTGAAACCTGCCCATCTGTTTTCTTTGGGATGCTTGTAATCAGCAGCTGGCCAAGGGAACAGGTGGGATAGGGACCATGGAAAAGTTTCAGGGACTCTAAGGAAGCTCAGTTTTCTCCTGCTGCCTACTTGAGTAAGAAGCTGTTTTTCCTCAGCAGCCCCATTTGTACTCAGTGACAGCAGGTGAAGCGGGAGAGGAAGGGAGGGGAAGCCAGTCTGTGTTGAACAATGGTTTCCTCAGCTGTCCCCTTACTCTGGGTGGGATACTTGGGCTATCAAAGCTACATGTGACTTATATTTCCTTTTTTTTTCTTGGATTTCTCCTTTTTCTTTTTAAAATTTATTTATTGTTTCTTTGTTTTGTTTGTTTTGTTTTTTGAAACGGGGTTTCTGTTTGTAGCCCTGACTGTCCTGGAACTTGCCTTGTAGACCAGGCTGGCCTGCCTGCCTCTGGAGTGCTGGGATTAAACCAGCGTACATCGACTGGTTTATTTTTTTCTTTTAAAGGGAAGGAGTCTCTCTGCACTTTCCTTGTTGGGTCACTGAGGGGGAAAGGGTCTATCAGCTATCATGATGGTCCTTCTGAAGTAGCTTAGCATTCTGTTATTTTCTTTTTGGTGCTAGAAATGGACTCCAAAGTCTCATGAGGGCCGAGCATCACTCTACCACTGAGTGATAGCCAAAGCTTCTCATTTTCTGTCTTGTAGCTTAGCCAGTATCCTTGTGTGTAAAATGGTCAGAACACCATCTTGTTGAATAGGGTGGTTTGGTGTGCGTAGAGACACACAAATGGTGTAGAGACAACTCTAGCTAGATTATGTACTTGGTTACTGAAATACAGAATGTACTCGTGTGCACACTCCCCACCCACCCCCATTCTGAGTCAGGTTCCACTGTATAACTCAATCTGGCCTTGAATTTGTTATCCACCTCAGCCCCCCTAATTCTGGGATTATAGGCGTGCACACGTACTGCCATGCCTGGTTTACATGTCTTTTTGGTGGGGTCTTCTCTCAGTCTTGGACTTTGATAAGTTTGAGTTTGGTTTTTCAGTTGGAATTGCTTGTATTGTTGACCTCTTAGAAATTCAATTCAATTCTCAACAACAGGCTGCTCCTACAGATGTCTGCTATTAGGTATTAGGGATATAGAGATGAACCGGGTGGTGGTGGCGCATGCCTTTAATCTCAGCACTCAGGAGGCAGAGGCAGGTGGATCTCTGAGTTTGAGGCCAGCCTGGTTTACAAATCAAGTTCCAGGACAGCTAGGGCTATTACACAGAGAAACCCTATCTTGAACCCCCTCCCCGCCCCCACCAAAAAAGATTAATGGTGGCGGGTTAGATGTGGTGGCACATAACTTTCTTTAATCCTAGTACTCAGAAGGTAGAGTCAGGTAGATCTTCAAGTTGGAGGTCAGTCTGGTCTACATAGAGTTCCAGGACAGCCAGGGATACATAGAGAGACCTTATCTCAAAAAACCAGCACTTCCCCCCCAAATATTGATGGTGTTAGGATCTGCCTGTAATCCTAGCATTCAGAAGGCTCAGGTAGGATGATTGAAAGTCCATTGTCAGCCGGGTGATGGTGGCGCACACCTTTAATCCCAGCATTTGGGAGGCAGAGGCTGGCGGATCTCTGTGAATTAGGGGACAGCCAGGTCTACAAGAGCTAGTTTCAGGACAGGCTCCAAAAGCTACAGAGAAACCCTGTCTCGAAAAACAAACAAAAAAGGAAGTTCATTGCCTACCTAGGTTACTTAGCAAGTTCAAGGGTAGTCTGGGATACACGTTGAGACTTTGTGTCAAAAAAAAAAGATTTAGAGAACAGAGACTCCTTGAAAGAGTCAGTTGCAGAAGTTGGTGAGATGGCTCAGCAGGTTAAGGCATGTGCTACCAAGCCTGACAATCTGTCTTCCATCTCTGGGATCCACTTGGTGGAAAGAGAGAACTAACTGGCCCCTGAACGTTGTCCTCTGACCTCCACACGTGCACTGTGGCCATATGCCCACATACACACACTCACAAAATAAATAAATAAATGGAATACAAATTAAAATAGAGCCAACTGCAGTAGTATAGTTCAGATGATGATTGGAATCTGAACCATGGAAATGGCAGTAGCAATGAAAGGGAGAGCACACTTAAGAAATATTTTGCAGCTGGTCGGTGGTAGCATATGCCTTTAATCCCAGCACTGGGGAGGCAGAGACAAAAAAAAGAAATATTTTGCATTGTACAGTAGGAATTAAGAACTGACTGTGGTTGGTGGTCTTGGTCGAGATAGAACAGTACTCAATAGAACTATCTCTCAAGACAGTAAGTATGAATAACTATAAAGTGGAGGTGAAAACTGTTAAGACTAGATGATTGGTTGATATTACCCAGGATGAGTTTGGGAATGAAATACAGGACTGTGATTGGTCCTTCGCAGGGGTTTGTTACATGCCATCTGTGAGGAAGGGTTAGTTTGTTTGTTCTTGTATTGTTCTGTTTTTGAAACCAGTGGCCCAGAGTGGATTCAAACCCCCAATCCTCCTGTTGCATGAGGCTCTCAATGTGCTGGGATTATGGCGTGTGCCACTATACTCACTTTGACCACTGAGACTTTGAAGTTAAGGGACATGCTTAAAGTCACACAACTAGAGTTTGTAACGACAAAGTCAGAATTTAAACTAGTTCTAGCTAGTGTCTGACTCAGTTTCTATATCAAAGATTGTATTCTCTACTTTTTGGTTTTGCCTATATTTAAGAAATGGGGCAGATGGTGGTGGTGCACACAGGTGGATCTCTGTGAGTTCAAGGCTGGCCTGGTCTACAGAGTGAGTCTTTCAGGACAGCCAGAGCTACACAGAGAAACCCAATCTTGAAAGAGAGATAAATAGATTAAATGAGTGAATGAATGAGGCCAGGGGTGGTATTGCCTGCCTTTAATCCCAGCACTCAGGAGACAGAAGCAGACAGATCTCTGAGTTTGAGGCCAGCCTAGTCTACATGGTTTTAGGACAGCCAGGTTTACATAGTGGCCTGGGACTCTCTCCGTAGACCACTAGGTTGGTCTCAAACTCAGAGATCCTTCTGAGTTCTAGGATCAAAGGGTACACGCCCAGATGTTACTCTTACTGTATTTTTTTTGTTTGTATAAGATAGACCAAGTCGATCTGGAATCAGAACCTAGTGTCTCTGCCTCCTCACTGCTCCATGACCAGTGTTTTCAAGGGACCAAAAGCAGTGTTTTGAAGGCAAGAGGTGTTGTAGTGTTGAACAATCTGGATAGCATGAAATAAAAAAACAAAATTTGAAATAGTTTCTTGTAGTCCATACTGGCCTAGATCTTGCTCTATAGTTGAGGATGGCTTTGAACTTCTGATTTGAGTGCTAGGATTACAGGCATGCTTTATCACACTGGCTTGTTTTGTTTGAGAAGTGGTCTACCTATGTACCCCTGACTGGACTGCAACTTGCTGTGCAGACCAGAATGGCTTCAAACTTAGGACAGTCCTCCTACCTTTGGTTTCTGAGTGTTGTAAGTACAGGTGTGTACTCTCATGCTTAGCTGCAATAGAAACTTCTGAACTATGCCATACTAAAATCGCACAAAAATTCTCATTCAAGGAAGTCACTGTATCCCTCCATAGGATCTGGACTTAGGGTGTCATCTGTTCAGTATGAAGAGCCTTAAGATGGTTTTTATTTGTTTTTTTTGAGACTGGGTCTCTATGTAGCCTTGACTGTCCAAGAACTCTGTGATCTACTTGTGTCTACCTTCTGGATGCTGAGATGAAAGGCATGAACCACCACACCCAGGATGGGTTTATTTGTTTGTTTACTTATTTTTAGTAAACACTTTGTGATATTTAATAAATGTACTAAGCAGTGTACTGTTAGTAGCATGTTGAGACAATACAGATAAATAAAATTAGTTGCTACCAGTGTGTGGCTCAAGGGTTCTTGGCCTGTCTTACAGGACACTGGAGATTGCAGCTGCTGAGCAGGGGTTCTGGAAGGCACTCTGTCCCTGAGCCTCTAGCATGGCGGGCCTGAAGCGGCGGGCAAGCCAGGTGTGGCCTGAAGAGCATGGTGAGCAGGAACATGGGCTCTACAGCCTCCACCGTATGTTTGACATCGTGGGCACCCACCTAACACACAGAGATGTTCGTGTGCTTTCTTTCCTCTTTGTTGATGTTATTGACGACCATGAGCGTGGACTCATTCGAAATGGCCGTGACTTCTTATTGGCACTGGAGCGCCAGGGCCGCTGTGATGAGAGTAACTTTCGCCAGGTGCTGCAGCTGCTGCGCATCATCACTCGCCATGACTTGCTGCCCTACGTTACTCTCAAGAAGAGACGGGCTGGTGAGGGCTTACGGGGTCTGGGAGCACTTGGGTACGAGAAGGCTCATGGGAGTTAGTAGCATAGGAGTCTAAAAGGGAGGTGGCCTTGACCTAGGGAGTACCCAGAGAATAAACTGAGACCTTTGGGAGAAGGCAGATGTGTATTTTTTCTGAGTGCCTCATTCTCCTCCTACAGTGTGCCCTGACCTCGTAGACAAGTATCTGGAGGAAACATCAATTCGCTATGTGACCCCCAGAGCCCTCAGTGATCCAGAACCGAGGCCTCCCCAGCCCTCTAAAACAGGTGAGATTTTACTTGTAAGAATATTGACCCCATCACATGCCTGGCTGGGCCAACATCAATGAAAGGATGTTGTCTTCTTCATCTACCCCATTAAAAAAATCAGAAACTGGGGAGATGCTCATTGTGTAACGTGTTGTTGCATGAGCATGAAGACTCAAGTTCAGCATCCCAGCACCTACATAGAAAAGCTGGGCAAACAAAGAGTGGCTGTAACCGTGGTTGGAGAGGCAAAGAGAGGCAAATCTCTGGAGCTCCCCAGTCAACCAGCCTTAGCACATTCGTGAGCTCGAGGTTCAGGGAAAGGCCCTGTCTAGAAAGTAGTGGGCAGAGAATTGAGGAAGATGCCCACTGTTGACCTTTGGCCTTCCAATCAGGCATGCCCATGTGACTATATCCTATGAGCATGTACACGCACAAATCAGATGAGATACGCTTTGTCTAGGTTCAGTGTTTGCTCTCACTCAGATCTTCCCTTAAGTTATTTTTTGGAAAAAAAAAGGCAATTTTGTGCATATGACTATTTTGTCTACATGCATGTTAGCCATCTTTCCAGCCTCTAGGGCAGTTTTGTGTTTCTTAAATTTATTTTTATGTATATGAGCATCTGCCTGGATCCTGTGGAGGTGAAGAAGGGTGTCAGATCCCCTCAAACTGGAGTTACAGATAATTCTAATCCACTGTGTAGGTGTTGGAAACTGAGCCTGGGTCCTCTCCAAGAGCTACAAGTGCTCTAACTGCTCTTAACCACTGAGCCGTCTCTCCCAACTTTTTTTTTTTGGACTGTTTCTCTGTGTAACAGTCCTGGCTGACCTGGAACTCACTCTGTAGACCAGGCTGGCCTGGAACTCAACAGCGATCCACGTGCCTCTGCCCTCCAAGTGCTGGGATTAAAGGGTGTGCCACCACTGTCTGACCTTCTCCCAACTTTTTTGGGATTTCTGTTTAGCCCAGGTAATGTAGAACTGTGTAGTCCAGGCTGGTCTTTGACTTCATCTTCCTTCACTTTTTTTCTTGTTGCTTGTTCTGAAACTCACTCTATAGACCAGACTGGTCTCAAACTCAGAGATCTGCCTGCCTCTGCCTCCCAAACGCAGGGATCAAAGGTGTGCATCGCTGCCCAGCTTCCTTCTTTCACTCTTGAGTGCTGGGATGACAAATTTCTTCCGCCATACTTAGTACCCACCCCCATGCTGGGTTTGAGCCCAGATCTTCATTAATACTAGGCAGACATTTGATCACCTCAGCCATCAGATTCATCAATACTGCTTTTATTATTAAGTATAAATGATTCCTTTGCATATTCCAAGTGAAATATTTGAAGTTCTGCTTTTAAAACCTTGTTGTGTTTTCCATTTACTTTGTGGTCAGTGCCTCCCCACTATCCTGTGGTGTGCTGCCCCACTTCAGGTTCTCAGATGTGTAGTAAGCGCCCAGTCCGAGGGAGAGCCACACTTGGGAGCCAGCGAAAACGCCGGAAGTCAGTGACTCCAGATCCCAAGGAAAAGCAGACATGTGGTAAGGAAATTCAAGGAAAAATACAAAGAACTCCTGGGATAATGGACAGTGTTTTGTTCAGTGCAAGGCAGGCTTTGGTTGCTTTTGTCAGGTTGGGTGTGGTTTTTATGAGATTTTCCTTTGGCAGTGTTATATTACAATTCTTTTTAGTTAAGTCAAAGGAATGCCAAAATGACTTCTTTATTACAGGATGAACCAAGTCAAGACAGAATTAAAATCCATTTCTGCACCTTTTTAATAAAACAGCTGTGAGAAACAAGGAGCTGTTTGTGAGTGGCCTGAGCATAGTCACTGTAGGGGAGCTCTAGCGTTGAGGGAGGACTTCACAGACAGAGTGGAGAACTGGCTTTGGGAGGGATGGCAAAGCTGAGAGAGGAGGGTTTCTACTCTGCTGGTCTTGCTTGCTTTTCTAGCTTTAGATGTAAACAGTCCTTCCTATAAACCATTCTCCTTAAATTCTCCCAGACATCAGGCTTCGAGTCCGGGCGGAATACTGCCAGCACGAGACTGCTCTGCAAGGCAACGTCTTCTCCAATAAGCAGGACCCACTTGAGCGCCAGTTTGAGCGCTTTAACCAGGCCAACACTATCCTCAAGTCCCGGGACCTGGGTTCCATCATCTGTGACATCAAGTTCTCTGAGCTCACCTACCTCGACGCATTCTGGCGCGACTACATCAATGGCTCGTTATTAGAAGCACTGAAAGGTGTCTTCATCACAGACTCTCTCAAGCAAGCTGTGGGCCACGAAGCCATCAAGCTGCTGGTAAACGTGGATGAGGAGGACTATGAGCTGGGCCGACAGAAACTCCTGAGGAACTTGATGCTGCAAGCATTGCCCTGACCTTTCCCCCCTCTCACCTCTGGGGATTGTTCGCTCCATCACCTCCGGAGCTTACATACTATTCTGGGGTTTGTTCTCTGCCCTTCAGCCAATCACACCGCCTTTTTTTTTTTTTTTAAGGAAAAGACAAAGGAAAGTGGAAGTGGTGTTCCCTACCCCTCCCTGCACCCATGTGCCTGGGCTTCCCCTGTTTCCTGTTGCCACTTACCCCCTAATGTGTGTCTCTACAGCCACCTTACCACTGAGCCGTAAGACAAGTGTATAGGGACGGAGTCTATGGAACATAGCCTTTGTAAGGGACTGAACATTGCTTTCAGGTGCATCGAGGGGTAATTAATACTTATGGCTTTATGAGGGCTCTTAAATTTTGTCTGAAAAACCAAAGGGCTGTGAGTAAAGGAGCTATGTGGAAGGTGGGACTCTGAAGTGTATTTTGGAAATTAATTACCACCTTCTTCCAAATTATAGAATTTTTTAAAAACAAAGAAGCTGTGGCCCTTTCCACTCTCTCCTGGCCTCTGGTGCTGCTCCTCTCTGCCTTTCCTTCATTCCATGGCTTGAAACTGCTGCCTTGTGTGGCTCCCTCCTTTTCCCCCTTTGTCAGATCGTCTCCAACAGTGAGATGATTGGGGCAGCCTCATAACCTCTCCCAGCTGTGAGGTATGTGTGACACCAATACACAGGATGGATGGAGGACAGGGTGCTGGTTAAAGTTTCTCTGAAAAGGAGGGTGTGTGTGGCATGTCCCTTCCATTTGTAGTGAAAATAACAAATGAACTCTTCCCTCATCCTGAACCCCTTTGCCCTTGCTTCCTTCTGGCTTGAGAGAAAGTGAGTATTGAGAATCAGCTCCTCCTCCTGCCCTCTACCTTTCCTCCTGGAGAATGGGGCTAGGACATGCACTGAGCCTTGTTGCACTTTCTTAGGTAGGGAGGCCTACAAGTGGAGCCTATTTGAGCAGGTACCATACCACCTCCCCTTCCAGCCCCCAAAGGAGAAGCCCAGACAGACATTATGATTATTATATTTTTTTCAATGCCAGTGCTGCTCAGCCTTCAGCATAACTTCAGTTTTCATGAAATAAACACTGACTATATAAAATTTTACTTTTCTGAAACTGAAATCTGAGATCAGGTCAAAGTTTCTTTCCCATGAACTTGAACCTGTGTTCCATTAAGAGTTTAAGGTTCTGCAAGTGAGAGAGCTGTGCTTGGGTCCCACGAGTCACAGCGGCCTCGCTTCACAGTTGTGTATGTCTGTGTCTCAACCCCAGCAGAAGTTACAAGGCTCAAGACAGCGGTTGACCCAGACTGCCATACAGGTCAGGTCTGCGATGCTGGAACACAGGCAGGTGTTGGCGCATCTGTCGCAGAAAGTTGAGATCAATTCGGGCAAGGCAGAGGCCTGGTCCCTCAGAGCAGCGGGCCACCACTGTACCCCAGGGGTCCACCACCATGCTGTGGCCATAACTTGCTCTTGTCTCATGGTGGCGTCCACACTGTGCTGCCGCTATTACATAGCACTGAGATTCAATGGCACGGGCCCGCAGCAACACCTGAGAATGAGAAGTGTGTTCACTCAAGCACATATAGCAATTAATAGGCAAGTGACAAGAAGTGGACACTCCAGGCCAATCTACTCATTGACCATTCTGCTAATCAACCAGAATTGGTGACTATATTAACACTCTAATACGACTCAACATCTAAGAAATGAATTTCCCCCTAGATGGGGAAGGAAGAAAATCCTTTCAAGTAGAAAGAGGAGAGTAAGATTTGGCTGCTGTTTTGTTTTTGTTTTTTTTTATTTTCTATTTTTTTTTAAAGATTTTTTATTTATTATGTATACAACATTCCTTCCATGTTTGCTTGCACGCCAGAAGAGGGCACCAGATCTCATCATAGATGGCTGTGAGCCACCATGTGGTTGCTGGGAATTGAACTCAGGACCTCTGGAAGAGCAGTCAGTGCTCTTAACCTCTGAGCCATCTCTCCAGCCTATTTTCTATTTTTTGAGGTAAGGTCTCACTGTGTAACCCTGGCTGGCCTGGAACCCACAGATCTGCCTGCCTCTGCCTTACAAGTGTTGGAATAAAAGGCGGGCACCACCGTGCCCCACTGTTTTCTGTTTTGTTTTTCAAGACAGGGCTTCTCTGTAACCTTGGCTGTCCTGGAACTTGCTCTGTAGACCACGCTGGTCTTGAACTCACAGAGATCCACCTGCCTTTGCCTCTAGGTGTGTGCCACCACTACCTGGCTTCTATTTTGTTTTTTTGAGTCAAGGTATGACTATGTAGAAGATATTGGCCTTGAACCTGTGGCAAATCCTTAGAGTGCCTGGAGTTTAACTTTGTACCATGCTACTAAGAGTAAGATTAAAAGGAGTCCTTATGTTTTGAAGAGGCATCCTCTTACCTCCCAGTGGGCAGGTCCAGTAACCGATCCAAAGGCTGAAGGATAAGTAAGTATTTCTGCCCCAGCTTGAGCCAATTTCAGAGAAAGTTCAGGGAACCGCATGTCATAACAGATTGCTAGACCCACCTGAAATTAAAAACAACCCACTCATCTTCCCTGTCCCATTCTTCATAACATCCAGTACCTTCCTTATCCTACTCCAAAGGGGGGAGGGGATGTTACCACTTTTTCAGTGTATTCCTGTTTCTTTTTCAAACTCCCACCTTGCCTGCTGGTGTGCTGACAGGTGGCTCAAGAGTGCGTCCAGGCGTAGTAGAGTTGCTCTCCCGCATAGGCCCCTGACCAGGGATCTCCACATCGCACAGATGTGTCTTCCTGTAACGGGCCACTACTAGCCCTAGAGGAAGAGCCAGAGAAAATACTCAGTACAGGCAAGCGAGAAGCCCAGCTACGCTCTCTCAAAGAGTAATTAAGAACAGAAGTACAAAACACACTAAAGCCAAATAGTTGAGAAAATAATGCTGAAGGTAGAAAAGCCTGGAAAGAGGCAAGCTAAAATGTTGAGTCTCACCCTTGTTGTTCAGAAGCACATGACAATTGTAGATTTTCTGAGTCTGCTCCCAGTCTTGGCCACGCTCATGGAATCCACCCAAGGACAGCCAGATTCCACATTCCCTGGGGGGAGGGGACACTGACAACTCTACTCACGGCTCTACCCCCTCTATGTGGCAATCCAGGAACACTGCCCAGTAATGATTCTATTTCTCTCCCACCCTTGTACCTGGCAAGCTGGCTATATCGTTCCATAAGGTCCCCATCCAGTGGCTCAGACAGTTGTAATGTCTCGGCAGGATTTCGTGCAATGAAGTCAAATGCCTCAGGCAGAAAAGCCAGGCAAGCACCAAGTCTGGCCGCCTCGAGAACCAGCTCAGCACATGTTTTAAAGTTCTCTTGCTTGTTTGGGGTTGATGTTACCTGGCACACAGCCACCAGGGGCAGCTCCCAGGAAGTTGATGAGGACACCGCCATGGCTCCGGGCCTGTGAAGGGCACAGGCAGTGTTCTCAGATTTGCTAGCATGGAGAAACCCAGAGGCTCCAGTAGGACTGGGCCAGAAACGTAAATATTTTTCTTTTGAGACAGGGTGTTTTGTAGCCCAAGCAGGCCTTGTTATGTAGCTGTGGATGATCTTAAACTCCTGATTGCTCCTCCTCCTGCCTGTTTCCTAAATGCTGAGATTGCAGGTGTGTCCCACTATTCTTACAAAGCATAACCCCAGAGTTACTGGAGTTCACTTATTAAATGCTTGGTGGATGGCAGACGCCTTTGTCTCTCACTATGCAGTTATTAACATGGATTGAGCAGCAATGTGCCAGGCAGAGAATATAAAAAAAAAAAAAAAAACATGTTACCTGGGCTGAGTACAAAGTACTGAGCTTCGAGGTAATCGGTATCCAATACACAGAAGGGACAGGAGTTGGCGAGGAGGCCTGGTGATGAAGCCCAGCCTGAAGAAGGTGAGAAATCAGGACACCTAACCCTCCTTGTAATTGTAAGTTTCTACAATTCTCTGCCATTTCAGGCCCGGCCAGTACTCCCCTCCCCCCAAGGCTTCAAAAGCACTTTAAAAAAAAAAAAACTATTAGTACCTATGGAAGGAGATCATAAAATTGGGAAAATGAGAGAGGAGACTATGATCCGTGCCTCAATACCTCAACTTCCAGTGATCTCACATTTAAAACTGAAGCCCTTTTCCTCTGCCAAACATTTCCGCAGCTCAAGTCATCTCATGGAACCTTCCTCGTTTCCGCAATTCTCTTTTCTCGGCTGTGCCACCTGCACAGCTTTACAGACTCAACACATATCTTTCCCCTTACACCAGTATCTCGGAAGGAACGTTCACTCTCCCTAGATCCCCACCATCTCGTGGTGGGTAGGGGGCACAGGACCAGATCCGAACCCTAGACCCCGCCCTGTGATTAGCGCGTCCTTCCCCGCCTCTCCCTGGGACAACAATCTCTGTTGCACAAGTTAAAGCATCGCAGGTGGAATTCACCGCAGCGGGCAGGGTTGGGGAAGTAGGTCCTACATGAAGACACCGCCAAAACCATTCGCAGGGTCGATCTGAGGAGCTTCCTGGAACCAGAAGCAATGGGGCAAGTGGGTGGTAACTACCAGACCGGATGTGACGCACTGGGAGTGCGCAGGCCGGAAAGCTTGTAGGTGGCGAAGATGGCGGACAGCGGTGGCCGTGTGAGCAAGAGCAGCGGGAACAGCACGGGGAAGGGAGCGGTGTCTGCGGAACAGGTGAGGATCGGATCGCGAACGCTGAGGATTACTGGGTCGCTGTCGAGTTCGTGCAAGAAATGGGGTCTGTGGCTTGGACGGGCCCTTAGCCCCCTCCACGCTCGCCGTGGTCGCACACAGGGGAAGGGGTGTCTTTGGAGGTGGTCACGAGCCCTCCTAGGGCATGGGTAAGTGGGTATGTAGATGAGAGCCACGCCGCGGGGTGGGAGGGTGTCCAGGTCCCTAGGGTGTGGGTCGTCCTTTGCCCCTTCTCCGAGGTACCATAAATAGGATATGGTTTGGCATGGCATCTAGTAACGAATCCCAGAGGGCTATTAGTCAATGAGTTGTTTTGTTTAGTCTGTGACTCCTAACCCCGCGTTTACCATCGCCGACACTCTGCAGAACCACGTGACTCAGACTCAACCAGTTTAGTCTTCTGTAACTATTTTAACTGGGTTTTGTGGTTTGGTTGGTTGGTTGGTTTGGTTTTGGGGTGGGGTGGAGGTTGCGACAGGGTCGCTCTATGTAGCTTTGGCTTTTCTGAAATTCACTGTGTAGATCAAGCTGGCCTGAAACGCAGAGATCTGCTTGTCCCTGCCTCTGCCTCTCAAATTCTGGGATTAAAAAGCGTGTTGGGCCAGAGTTGTTTAGTCTTTTGAGACATGGTCTCTCTCACCAAGTAGCCCAGACTGGCCTCGAAGTCGCTGACTGTGTTCTCGGAATGTAGACTGACTTTTCAGAAGGGACCAGAAACCCTTTTCTGATCCAAGTTTGCTCCTACATAACATTGGGATACGTCTGACTAATCAGAAAGTCCTTTGTGGTATGGAAACTGTGCCTTGTTAAGTGATTAATCCATATTAGAAGAAAAATCACACAATTGAATTGTGGCTAGAGGTGTAGCTTAGTGGGTCAAGTGGGAAAGTCCTGAAGTGTAGGATATGAGAGGGTGTTCAGGTCTATGGGTTGGAGTGTGTGTGTGTGTTGAACAGTTGTTTTAATCATAGGTGCATTTGTTAATTGTTGAAAAATCAGTACAAGCAGGTAAAGGTATCAGCATAAAGAGTTTAAAACCTATCCTATCAAAGAGCACAATCTGTTGGAGCAAAAAAAAGGGGGGGGAAGAAGGATTTTCATAATTCAACTGTGAGACAGAAAGTAAGTGTTCGAAGGGAAGTAAATTGCAGTGAAGTTTTGAGGATGGAAGAGGTAGCCTCTGACACAGTGGAAAAAACAAAAAATAATTCTCTTTGAGGGTCTGTCTTGTGTTAGACTCCACTGAACACAGAGAAATAGGTAAATGAAACAGACCTTCAACTTGATCAAAAACTAGTTAGAAAAACAGGATGGCCAAGTGTGGTGGCTCAAACCTGTCATCTCGCTGGATTACCGTGTCCGTTTCCAGGCTAGCCTGGGCTACAGAGTGAAACAGTCTCAAAAACAAACAAACAAGACAGACAGAAAAACAAATTAAACAACGAGGCTTTAAAAAATTATTTTATGGGCCTGGTGGTGGTGGTGCACACCTTTGATCCCAGCGCTTGAGAGGCAGAGGCAGGAGGATCTCTGTGAGTTCGAGGCCAGACCGCTCTACAGAGCTAGTTTAGTTTCAGGACAGCCAAGGCTACACAGAGAAAGACTGTCCTGAATAATAAACAAAAAAAAAAAATAAAGAAATGTTAATAAGGGGCTCGAGAGATGGCTTTTGCGGGCCCCAAAGCTTGGTTCCCAGCACCCATGTTGGTTGGCTCACCATTCCCTATCATCTCAGCGCAAGGGAATCCAATGCCCTGTTCTGCCCTCCAAGGCAGCTGCACCTGAGTGTACATGCTCTGTCACACAGACACATACGTGCACATAATCTAAACAGTTTTTCGTTTGTTTCTGTTGTTTTGTTTCAAGAGGGTTTCTTTGTGAAGCCTTGGCTGTCCTGGAACTATCTCAGTAGACCAGGTTGGCCTTGAACTCACAGAGATCCACCTACCTCTACCTATTGAGGTCTGGGATGAAAGGCGTGTACCACCACTGCCTAGCCTAAACAATTCCTATAAATGGTAATTTGCTTTTATTTTCTGGAGGATAAAAATTCTTCAGCTTAATTACAAAGGATGAAAAAGTTGGTCAAGAGTTTTTCGTTAGAAGTAGTAATTCGAAGGCGTTGAGAAATGAACTGCCTGGCATTGGAAATTCTATTGAACTTGAAAGCTATGTAGTGCAAAGTTTAAAGGGGGCTACAGGGTTTCTGTTTCTGATGGACAATGGCACTTTAGATGAGATTTAAAAAAAAAGTGGAAAGGAGATGGTCCTGCTGTTATTTGAGGGTTGATAGGGAAGAGTCCCCAGAGGAGTCTTAAGTGTGAGTGCATTCTTGTGTGCGGGTTGCAGGCCAGAAGACATCAGCTGTCATAGGTGTCATTTACTTCGTTGTTTGAGACAGCTTCTTTCGTTTAGCCTAGAACTCACCAAGCTAGCTGGGGCGGCTAGTCGGAAAGCCTAGGTCCTCTCTCCCCAGCACTGTGTAGCAAACGTGCCTCAGGGTGTAAATTCGCCAACAGTCTAACATTCCATTGCCAGCAGTTCGCGCCTGCAGGCCTTTTTTCTTTTCTTCTTTTTTTATTTTAAACGTGTGTTCCAGAGGTCAGATTAATGGGCTTTTTACCTGTGAGACTTTCTCCCCAGCTCAATTAAAGTGTTTATCACTGATGTTAATTCAAGCCAAATATGTCTTTTATAACAAAGATGGGAGTCGGTAATACCTTTGTTTTATTTTCTGTTCTTTATCATTTATTGGGGTTTTTTTTGTTTGTGTGTTTGTTTGAGATGGGATCTCCCTGTTAGCCCTGGCTAGCCTGGAACTTGCTATGTAGACAGTGCTGGTCTAGGACTTGTGGGGCATTCTTCCCGTTTCCACCTCCTAGGTGCACCAAAGCACTTGGCGACAGAGTGTTTGTCTGCTGTGTATGTGTGCCTGGCATATTCATGCCTGGTGCCCTTGGACTGTGGAGGGCACAGCATCAGATCCCCTGGAACTGGAGTCTCCGTGTAGGTGTTGGGAGCTGAGCCCAGGCCCTTTGCAAGAGTGACAAGTGCTCCTAACTGCGGCGCCATCTCTCTAGCTCTCCAAATTTGAGACTTTTTAATGTAAACTGTGAGGAATCCCAGAAACATATATTTTACAATTAGTTTTACTCTATAAAACAATGCATTTTATTGTGGTTAGTGTAGAAAGTGTAGAGGCAGGTACAAATGGGAGATAATCTTACCTACTGGACTATGTCTTCTGCTAGTCTCACCCATTATCTGTGTGTGTTTATGGATGGGTTGAAAAGGAAGATGCCCCAACCCATGCTACTGCAGCATAGGGAAGCCTGGGAAATTTACAAATGAAACATTTATTTTGCCTCAAGGTTCTGGAAGCTTACAATTTCATGGCTATAGCAGCAGTATTGGCAAGAGATAGACAGGGGAAGGGCGAGTGAGTGCTTGCAGAAAGGGAAAAACTTGCTGGGCGGTGGTGGCGCACGCCTTTAATCCCAGCACTTGAGAGGCAGAGGCAGGTGGATCTCTCTGAGTTCAAGGCCAGCATGGTCTACAAGAGCTAGTTCCAGGACAGTCTTCAAAGCTACAGAGAAACCCTGCCTTGAAAAAAAAAAAAAGAAGAAGAAGAAAGGGGAAAACTCTATCTCTACAAAAACCTGCTTTCCTGGAACCAGCCTCCTGCAGGTGGAGTTTTTCGTCGGGACCTCAAATAACCACACAGAGACTTAATATTAATTGTAACTAACCCATACTTCTGTTTTTTACCACATGACTCGGTACCTTATCCTGCTCCTCTTTGTCTCATCTTGACCCCGCAGACTCAGCCTTTTTTCTTCCCAGCATTCTCTCTGCCCTGAAAATCCTGCCTAGCTATCGGCCAATAAGCTTTTTATTAACAATGAGAACAACGCATTTTCACGGTGTACAGTAGGATTGTTCCATATCAGGCCCCCACATGCACTCACACACATGGGCACCCACACACAGGTGTGCCTGCACACATGTACATACACAAAATGGAAATATAAAAAGAGTTCTTTCACAAGGTCAGCAAGATGATTCAGGGGCATAGGCATGATATTTTGCTCCATTCCCAGGATTCATGTAAAGCCCCCCCCCAGCTGTAAATTGAACCCTGATACACAAAGGACAAGTGCTCTACCACTGAGCTAGACCTTAATTTGTTTTCATGTTTTAGAAGTAAACAAGACACAGTATCTAAGCTATCATAGTGCTTGGCACATAGTAGATGCTCTTTACTTTCCATACTGTGGAAAGCAGTTGTAGGGTCATGAAAGAGTTAAGTGTTTAAAAATGGGTTATATTTGCATGTTAATTTTTCCGAGAGATAATAGAAAAGAAGGCACAGTGTATAGTGGCAAATAAGACAAATAAATAAAAAAGATTTGGGGTTGGGAGTATAGCCCAATTGGGTCAAGTGCTTGTCTTCTGTGCATGAGGCCTTGCATTTAATGCTTAGCATTGAATGTACTGGGTGTGAAGGGTGTTGCAAGAGGCGCGCGGGCCTGCTTTTGGTCCCAGCGGCCGCCCGGCTCCCACCGCCCGGTGCCTGGCTAGCTTATACCCGAAATAATTACACGGAAACTGTATTCATTGAAATACTGCCTGGCCCATTAGCTCTAGCCTCTTATTGGCTAACTCTCACATATTTGTTTAACCCATTTCTAATAATCTGTGTGTCACCACAAATCGTGGCTTACCGGGAAAGATTCAGCATGTGTGACCTGGGAGCTTCATGGTGGCGGCTCTCTCTAACTCTGTCCCCTTCCCAGCATTCTGTTCCCTTTATCCTGTCTAAGTCCTGCCCTATCAGAAGGCCAAGGCAGTTTCTTTATTAACCAATAAAAGCAACCCAAATACAGAAGGACCCTCCTATACCAGAAGGGTACTTTTGTATTCCTAGCAGGACTTGGGGGGTGGGAGCAAGAGGATCAGAAGTTCAAGTCATCTTGGCTACATGGCAAATTTGAGGTCATCTTGGGCTATATTGGATAAAAAAAGAAAAGTAGAAAATATTTTTCTGGGGGCTGGAGAGATGACTCAGAGGTTAAGAGCACTGGCTGTTCTTTCAGAGGTCCTGAGTTCAATTCCCAGCAACTACATGTGGCTCACAACCATCTGTAATGAGATCTGGCGCCCTCTTCTGGCATGCCGGCAGGACACTGTATATATAATAAATAAATCTTTAAAAAAAAAAGATTTTGTGTTTAAAAAGGGGGAAAATACTGGGTAGTGGCGCACGCCTTTAGTTCCAGCACTCAGGAGGCAGAGGCAGGAGGATCTCTGTGAGGCCCAGGCCATCCTGGTCTACAGAGCAAGTTCCAGGACAGGCTGCTACAGAGAAATTCTGTCCTGAAACACACACACACACACAAACTGTGAGAATTCCGAGGAGTGGGAATGGAGCTAGACGGTTTTGAGACCACAGCGATGCAGCTTAAAATTGGCTCAGTGTGCATCCCACTCAGTTACGTTGCAGTTAGCTGCTGACAGTGCATTTACTTTTACTGCACTTATGGCCGAATCTTTCCACAACTGGGGATAATTCACTCATTTCAGTATATTTTAGTTCATATCCTGAAAGACAATAACAACAGATAGTTCATATTACACTAGCATAAAGAAATAGGGTAGGTGGCTGGGATAGCTCCCTGGTAGATGCCTTCTTAGCATCCCCCAAGCCCTA
Organism: Ondatra zibethicus; assembly: GCA_004026605.1. NCBI lineage: Eukaryota > Metazoa > Chordata > Mammalia > Rodentia > Cricetidae > Ondatra > Ondatra zibethicus. The sequence goes on along the minus strand of PVIU01001019.1, from coordinate 92,399 downwards.
GGCCTGATCTAACACTACAGTGAAAGGGGTGGAGAGGTGGCTGTGAAGGAACCCGTTGGCCAGGAGTGTGATACCACATATGTCCAGAAGAGCGCGCCATAGTGCTGGGAGAGCATTTAGAGTCTGCTTTAGAGGATTTCCTTTTACTTTACTTCCTCCTCTCCTCTTCCATTTCTTTCTTTCCTCATCTTCCCTCCCTTCTTGCCCTCTCTTCCTCTCATCTCCCCTCCTTCTCCTTTTAAAAGACAGGGCCTCTGTCCCAGGTGACTTTGAACTCGTGATCCTCCTGCCTCAGTCTCCTCAGTACTGAGATTATGGACTTGCAGTACAAGGCCAAGCTCCTTTTTAAACTAAACAAAACAACTTGTTTGTCTTTTTCTCATTAGTTTTCAGGACAGTTTATCACTGTAGCCCGACTAGCCTGGAACTTACTATGACCATACCTGTTTTAATGAGTGTTTTTGAAGAATAGCAGGTACTTTGCAAAATTGAGCACAAAGGGGCTAATTAGACTAAAGTTCAAGAACTGGGACCGCTTTAAGGAATCCAGGAAGGTCACCTCTTTGTAACCACAGGTACTGTGGCTTTAACTGCTTTTATTAGACCTTTATCTCTACCCACGACTCAATATCTGAAAAAGGACTGGCGTGGGTACTAACGTCTAGGGTCAGGGGGGTTTTGTGATTGGTGACCCCACAGAAACCCACAAGCTAAGGAAGAAGTTCCACATGGGTGGAAGGTGCCACACCATGCACAAGTTACATTGTTGGTGGTGGCGGTGCTGCTGGAACTTGAGCCCCAGCATCTCTTGCATGCTAAGGCGCCTCTCACTGACTTGTATCTCCAGCCCTGAGCTATTGTTAAAGAGTTTATGTGGCTTAGTGGATGAAGCACTTGCTGCATGAACCTTGCCTGGGATCTGATCCCTAAAGTTGAAGGAGAGAATGGAACCCCAGGGTTGTCCTTTCTGGAGGTCACTTCCCAGTGCCCACACCCAGAAACTCACAGCCACCTGTAACTGTAACTCCAGGTGAATCTGACACCCTCTTCTGACCTCCACACAAGCACACCACATACACACAAAAGTAAAAATTTTTAAATCTTAAAAAAAAGGCAAGGACTGAAAAGATGGTGACGTGGTTGAGTACATACTGTTCTTCTAGAGGACTCAGGTCTGATTCCTGGTTCCCATATCAGGCCTGTAACTCCAGCTCCTGGGAATCCAACACCTTCTTCTGGTCTCTGTGTGCACAAGCACATATCCATATAAAAATAAAAGCATCTTGCTGAGGCAAGGGTAGGGGTGGAAACTGGTGAGATAGTTCTGTGGTTGAAAGAATTTACTACTTTTGCATAGGACCCAGGTTCAGTTTCCAGCACCCACATGGTGGCTCACAACCATCTGTAACTCCAGTCTCAGGGGATCTGATGACCTTCTCTGGCCTCTAGGCACCAGGCACTCACATGGTACATATACATACATACTTGCAGCCATAACACTCATAAACATATAATAAAAATGAATAAATTGTGCAACAGCCCTAGCTGTTCTGGAACTCACAGAGATCTGCCTGCTTCTGCCTCCCAAGTGCTGGGATTAAAGGTGTGTGCCACCACCACTTGGCTGCTAACAGCCCTCCTTACCTGCAAGTCTCCTGTAGGTATTCCAGCAGCCTCGCCCCACCCCCATTTAGACCTGTTATTAAATCTCCTTGTGCCTAGCAAATATCTCACACATGTAGGGACTAAGTGCCTACTGGGAAGGAATTACACAGACTAAGAAATTGCAGATTTGTATTCTATTCCCTTCCCAAGATGGGTATCCACTCTTCCATCTTTGTGAAACTTGCCATCCTGCGGGCTGCCTTCACTTTCTGGCATTCTCACTGTCTCATCTCTCATCTTTTCTCATGCCATAGGTAATTGCTGGCTTTAATCGCCTTCGGCAGGAGCAGAGAGGCTTGGCATCCAAAGCAGCTGAGCTGGAGATGGAACTGAATGAGCACAGGTAAGAAAGTCACAGAGAAACAATAGAATAATTGGATGGGCCTTTTTGAGGGAGGGCTGCAGTAGAGTGAGACTGAACTTTGAGGTCTTGTTCTCTACCCTAGCCTAGTGATTGATACCCTGAAGGAAGTAGACGAAACCCGCAAATGCTACCGAATGGTTGGAGGCGTGCTGGTGGAGCGGACTGTCAAAGAAGTGCTGCCTGCCTTGGAGGGTAACAAAGAGCAGGTGAGCAAGGGGTTAAATAGGGACGACCAGGGATATAGGGAATGTGAGGGAAGAAAGTCCAGGCAGAAATTCATGTTGAAGATAGTGTGTAGCCTGTTAGTCTGTGCCCTTTATACGATTACGAAGTCCAACTCCTTACGTGGGGAGTTGCTGGCTGTGTGCCCTTTCCATAGGCTCTTTGATGTGGTTGATTTGGGAGGAGGATGGGTAGAGCAGTGTTTCTAACAGTGTAGCCCATGGATACCTGAATCAAAATCACCTGAAGAACTAGTTTAACAGTGCTGGATCAAATCCAGGGCCTTATGCATTCCAGGCTAAGAACTCTGCCACTGAGCTACACCTCCAGCCAAGAATCCCTTGAAAATGCAACTTCTTACGCTCTCTGTGTATCCACTGAACCAGACCCTCAAAGATACCATAAGTGACATTTTAAAAGGGGAAAGAGTACTGTCTGGGGTGCTACATATTGGTGGCTAACTTGCTATGATGAGGCAGGGGAATATTGGGTTTGAAACCATCCCAGGGAAACTATAAATCAATAAGTAAAATAAAACGAATGTTACCAAAGAGAGAAATGATAGTGATAAGTGCTGTTTTTTTTTTATTATTATGTATACTGTGTTTTGTCTGCATGTATGCCTGCAGGCCAGAAGGGGACACCAGATCTCATTACAGATGGTTGTGAGCCACCATGTGGTTGCTGGGAATTGAACTCAGGACCTCTGGAAGAGCAGCCAGTGCTCTTAATCACTGAGCCATCTCTCCAGCCCAATAAATGCTGTTTTAAAAACAACCCACCTTCCCTGGGAAGCTGTTGGCAATTAAAGGTTACTAGGAGAGGGTGGGCCATTGTCTTCAGTAATGTAGCCCCTGGTGAGTTGCTCATCCTCCAGTGAATAGCTCCAGACTCATGCCCACAAGGGTGGTCCTGGTAAAACTCAGTGGATCACAAAACAAATCCGAGATATATGATTATGAGATGGGGGATTTGTCAGGGAGGCAGATAAAGGAGTGGGGCTGGCCAGGTGGTAGTGGTGCACACCTTTAATCCCAGCAGTTGGGAGGCAGAGGCAGGTGAGTTTGAGGCTAGCCTGATCTACAAAGTGAGTTCCTGGACAGCCAGGGCAACACAGAGAAACTGTTTCAAAAACAAAGCAAAAAAAAAAGCTGGGGCTAAGTATCTAAGTATGATCAGAGTATATTATGTACATTGTACTGTGGGAGGAAGCCGCTTGTTGTTTCCTGGCCGCCCGGCTAGCTTAGACCTGAAATAACCACACAGAAACTGTATTAATTAAATCACCACTTGGCCCATTAGCTCTAGCTTTTTATTGGCTAACTCTTAGATTAATTTAACCCATTTCTATTAATTGGTGTATCGCCACATGGCAGTGGCTTACCAGGTAATGTTCCTAACTTCTGTCTCAGGTGGAGGATCTGTGGCTTCTCTCTGACTCTGCCTTTCCCTGCCTAGCTAAGTTCTGCCCTGCTATAGGTCCAAAGCAGTTCTTTATTCATTAACCAATAAAAGTAATACATAGACAGAAGGACCGCCCACATCATTGTACATTTATGAAGTTGTCAAAGACTAACAAAAGTAAGACAGTCAGATGATTCCCTTGTACAAGACACTATGTGTGAGAAAGAAATCACTTGAGAGCCTGGGCTTGGTTAATTCTGGGCTAAAGGCGAAGTTGAGTATGATCTTGTTTCGCTTCCTCTAATCACTGTCCACTCCAGGTCAGGGAAAGGAGACATGCAGCCTTTTATAGCCTCTTTTCTTTACTTCTAGATTCAGAAGATCATTGAGACACTGTCACAGCAGCTTCAGGCAAAGGGGAAAGAACTCAATGAATTTCGGGAAAAGCACAACATTCGTCTTATGGGGGAAGACGAGAAGCCAGCAGCCAAGGAGAACTCAGAAGGGACTGGGGCGAAGTCCAGCTCGGCAGGAGTGCTGGTCTCTTAGGAACTAAGGCCTCCGCATTTTTTTCACCCTAATACCCACTTCTAATTTCTTTTTATTGTTGTTGTTGTTATTATTATTTTCTCTGCTATTGTAATTTTTTTTTGTTAATTAAATGTTTTGGTCAGAATACTTAGCTGTAGCCTGAAACTTTCTCTCATTAAGGGCAAAAGACAACATATAGCTGGACATGGTGGCATGCTGGACATGGTGGCATACATGCCTTTTAGTGCTTGGAATATAACAGAAGGCAGGTCTCTGAGGTTCAGGCTGTCCAAGGCTATATATAGTGAGACTCTGTTTCAAACAAACAAACAAACAAACAAAAAAAATCTAATTTGCAGTTTTTGTCTCTGCCAGGTTAACGGCTCCCAGTATCAGAAAGGCTTTGGGCTTTCCCTTGCAAATAAAAGTGTCTACTTATTTAGTGCCTTTCTAAAACAGACTCAGAGACAAAGTGTTGATTCTCGGATTGAAATTTAATAAGTATTTGAAGTGGGGCAGTAGCTCTGATGAGAATGCTGTGTGTGTCTGCCATGACACAGGCTCTGGCCATGTGCCTTTTGGCTGCTCTTTAGACGAAGAGTTCCAGGATGCAAACCTGTGGGCTAGCTGTCCTGCCGTCCTCACCAAAACCCCCAACCAAATAAAGCTGGTCATTCCAAAGGCAAGTGCGATGGCCCACGCGCTTCAGTCCATGGTCTGCGCAGGGGTAGTGGAACCACTGAGGCGGAGACTTGCCTGTAGGGTGGAGAGCAGACGGTGGTTACTGAGGAGGGATGCCTCGATCTTCGCTTCAACAATGCTTGCCTATTATTTTTCTCCCCATTTAATTTGTTGGCCTTTTCAAATATTCTATGTATCTTGTCTATTTTGTTTTGTTTCTTGAAGCAGGGTCTCACTATCCTGGTTGGTCTCAAACTCTATGTAGACCAGGCTGGCCTCAAACTTCCAGAGATCTGTCTGCCTCCAGGTACTGGGATTAAAGGTGTGAACCACCATACCTGGCTCTTTTTTGTTTTCTTTTGTTGGTTTTTATGTTTGTTTTTTTTTTTTTTTGGTTTTTTTTTTTTTTCAAGACAGGGTTTCTCTGTGGCTTTGGAGCCTGTCCTGGAACTAGCTCTGTAGACCAGGCTGGCCTCGAGCTCGCAGAGATCCGCCTGCCTCTGCCTCCTGAATGCTGGGATTAAATGTGTGCGCCACCACCGCCCGGCTTCTTTTGTTTTTTTTGAGACTGGGTTTCTCTGTGTAGCCCTGGCTGACATGGAACTTGCTTTGTAGACCAGGCTGGCTTTGAACTCACAGGGATTCTCCTGTCTCTGTCTCATGAGTGCTGGGACTAAAGGTGTGTGCCATTACAGCCTGGTTAAAGAAATATTCCACAACGCTATATAGACCAGGCTGGCTTTGAACTCATATAGAAGGCATTTGCCTGCCTTCTACCTCCCATCTGAGTTGAAAGGTGAGAGCCTCCATATCTGGTTCAGTATATTTAGATTGCTGGTTTGGTTGTAAGCCTCAGCCTTTAAAGGCTCCGCTAGCTTTCTGATCCTCTATTGCATTTTCCTTTTTTTTTTTTTTTTTTAAGACAGGTCTCTATGTAGCTCTGACTGTCCTGAAACTCACTACGTAGACCAGGCTGGCCTTGAACTCAGAAATCCTCCTGCTTCTGCCCCTAGAGCATGCACCACCGCACCCAGCCCACCTTTCTTTAACTCTTGTCAACTAATTTGTCTTCCATTCTGTCCCAGCACTCCATCTTTTTGTAGTTTTCTGGTTCACGTGTCTTTCCCTCCTCCCTTCCTCTGAACATTAGTTTGGCTCTCACGGGTATCATAGATGTAGAGGTCATTGCAGATCGTGTCCCTAGCCCTGGTCAGAGTTTCCCCACCAAAGAGTACAGCGAAAGGTCCCACCACTGAACAGGAATGGTGTCGCAGGCTCTGGGGTCCCTGCTGCAACCCCTGCCCACTGCTCACAAGCCTTGCAAGCTGTTCCATCAAACGAGGAGCAACAGGTGGTTCCTCCTTTGGAGAGAAAAAAGGGACTGTCTGAAGGGTTTGCTCATCTCAGTTTTAGACCTTTTCTACTCTAAAATGTGAGAGGAGCTAATACCTTAATTTTCCCGTGGCTCCATTGCCCTGCTACTTCTGGTTCAACGGAGTTGCAGCCCCCAAAGAGCAATAGCTGATGACCCGGATGGGGTCCAGCAGTTGGCAGCAGAGCAGCACAATGACCGGACCGTGAGACCGTGTGACAGCCTTCTTCCTTGTAGCTGTTGGTAGACAAATTCGGGTTTTCTGAAAAGATTAGAGTGTTGTACCGCTTTGCCAGAGTGCCCTTGTGAAAGAGAAAATCAGGCTTGGAGCAGATAGTTAAGCCATCTTGGAAATTGTAGATCCAAGAAGGAGGGTGCTAGGGTGAGAACAGGAATCAATTACCAGTAAGTTTGTTAAGTTTTGTTTTTCTAGATAGAGCGAAAATGAATAGATGTTTGGGGCAAAGGTTGCTGTACCAATAAGTGCGGGTGCTGTGGTCCAACTTTAACGTGTAGATGCTTCCATAGCGTCGCTGAGTGCGGGTACCACCCTCTCTGCCGGACACTCGCAGCTCTCGGTCTGACAGGCGAGTGCAAGTGTGACTGCTGAGGCCAGCAGGAGGGCTGTTGCCAGGGTTCGCAGTCCATACCTCCCACACTCCACTCTCCGTGTCCAGAGCGGCCACCGTGGCTAAGCGACGTGACCCGTCCCAGCCACCCACCACACAGAGCCAACGTCCTCCCACCAGTGCCGCGTCGTGGTGACTGCGAAGGGGACTGCCCCGGGCTGGCAATCGTACCGCTTGGCCCCCGGCTGGGTCAAAGATCACAGTATCACTGCTGGGTACTCTTGCACCACCTTCTAAGAGACCCCCTACCAGATAGAACCGTCCCCGCAGCTCGGTGCATGAATGGAAGGCACGAGCCAGAAGCGCATCCCGCGCCACTGGCCTCCAGGTCCAGGCCGAGCCCCTTGCTCGACCGGGGGATTCCGCCCCAGCCATGGGCCCAGCCGAAGGGAGAGCCGTTGGATCGCTTCAGATCATACCCCTTCTTGCGGGGCCCAGCACTTCCTTCAGGCATGGGCTAGCTTCCCCTCCAAGACCAACCCAGGTCCTTCCTTACTCAAGATACCCCTTCTCTCCACCGCTGTCACCCAGCAACCACTGCAGGGACTGCAGTGCGACCGCTGCAAACCGAAGGTCGCAAAGCGCCTGTTACCTTGGAGACAGGAGACCTGGTTGGCTACCGCGATCATGCAGTGATGTCGCCAGGGCAACGAGATGTGGGGAAGTCAGTAAATATCCTAAAAGACTTGGGCTCAAAAAGGGTGGGCGCTGACAGGTCCTTAGAAGAACCCAATACTGGCGAGTTAGCTTGATTATGACATTCGGGGCGCAGGTGTTGGGGGAACGGACCGTGTCTCCCTCCCACCCCCCGCTGCAGGGTTTCAAACCTGGAATTTTCTCTAGGGATGAGGTAGGAAAGAAACAAGTCACAGGTCAGAGGTTGAGGGAATAAATGCGGACTAAGTGACTTGGGAGTCAGAGATTTGGGTAGACTTCCCCCAGCGTTCCCATTTATGTAACCGTTAGTTGTAAAGTCCTTCAAAGTACTGATTGGGTGGAGAGTCTTTTCACGTCTGGCCGCTAGAGGGCAGTAGAGTCCAGGAGAGAGAGAGAGAGAGAGAGAGAGAGAGAGAGAGAGAGAGAGAGAGAGAGAGAGAGAGAGAGAGAGAG
>PVIU01001019.1:0-84321 GCA_004026605.1 Ondatra zibethicus | reverse complement strand
TCTCCGATAGGATCCTGGGCAGAGGTGCCCAGCCTTAGAAGGTGGGTGGGAGGAGAGAAAAACACCCCTGCCCCTCCCTGCTCTCTTCCTTTCATTCAAGCCGGGTTACTGAAGGCCTTAATGCTGTCCCCACAGGACCCAGTGCAGAATGGAGAGGCCCAGATCAAGGCTGACTGGTTTCTGCTGTAGGAGGAAATGAGACAGTTTCTCCTCCTAGCCCAGCTGGGGAGGGGCAGAATTGGATCTGTGTCCCCCCAAGCTGGGCTTTAAGTGGGAAGGGTGCCTGTGACTTTGTCCTTTGGTTTCTAAACATGAACTTGCTACCCATTAGCTTGAGAAATCCAGGCCACGGAGAGTGTCCATGATTTCAGTGGGAACGGCTATGTTATTCAGGGGACTGGGATCATGTGCACTGAGCCTTTCCCCTCCTGATCCCAATTAGATCTTGAGAGGAAGCTACACGGGGAGGGCATGCAGGGGAAGGCACAGTTGTAGACTATGTGATTACCAGGACCCATTGCTGTTTTCTCCATCCCTCCCTTCCTTTTTGAAAATTTGTGGTACTGAGGACTGAACCTAGGGTGTTGCTAGGCAACACTCCACTACTTCGCTGTATTTCCAACCCATTTTTTTAAACTTTGAGTTAGGGTCTTGATAAGTTTCCCAGGATGGCCTTCAACTCATTTTGTAGCCCAGGGAGTCTTTGCCTCAGTCTCCTGACTAGCTAAGATTGCAGGCCCACCCAGCAGGCCTGTCCCCACCTGTATGTTAAGCTGAAATTCAACAATAGCTTCGTGTCTTTGCCCATCCAACTATCTTTTCCTGCCTTTGACAAGTCAGACCCTCAGTTTTCTAAGTTATGGTAAAATTCTCTTCTAAAAGAAATATCTAAGGCCATGGAGATAGCTCCATGATGCAAGTCCCAGGACCTGAGTTCCATCTCCAGAATCCAAATAAAATAGATGGGGCATGGCATCCCAGTGCTGGCAAGGCAGAGACGGCAGATCCCTGGGCTTGGTGGCCAGCCCTAGTCTATTAGGTGAGCTCCAGGCCAATGAGAGATCTGTCTCAAAATACTAGGGGACAGTATCCAAGAAACAACACCTGAGATTGTCCTCTAGCTTCCACATACACACACATGTGTGTCCTTCCACATGCACACACATGAACATGAATAACCAGCACCTTTGATTTCAGCAGTTGGGAAGCTGATGCAGGAGGATGGATGGTCTAGGCTACACAGAACTAAGCTAACCAAGACTACATGAAAAGGTCCTAACTTTTAAAAAAAGTTAAATCATAACATCCCCAAAACAAAGACCCCCTCCGCCCCAACTTTTTGTAGCTGTAGCTAAAAGCTAATCTCCCTAAGGCTTCTCACTGACTCACTTTCAGCAACTGGACATGGATCTGACACACTCACTCCTTGGAGCCAACGTGATGCTGGCTAGACAGGGTGGGATCATTTTACTTGAACCTCACTGGTCTGCTACTCGTTTTCGGCTCTTGCTCTTGCCTGTCTTTGACTGAGTTGCTAGTCTTATTTTCTGCCTCTCCTCATGAGAAATAGTAACTCCCCATCCCAGGGGCCTTTGTGGTTTCTCTCAGCTTTGTTTCTTTTTCTTCTAGCTTGGACTCTAATGCTGACTTCTTTGCATCTTTCCTGGACATGCAGCCTGAGCCTCACACACTCTCGAGCTGTATGCACTCCAGTTCTGTATTTCCTTCAGTTCTACCTAGCAATAACCCGAGAGAGAAATTCCCAAGAGAGGGATTGCCTAGGATTCCCTCTTCTCCTGATTGTTCTAAACCAAATCCATATCTTGGAGGAAGCAGGAAAAAAGACAGGAAAAGGGAGAGCTGACAAGAGGAAGTGAGCCCAAGCCAGTCTGCATTTGTTTTGTTTTGTTTTTGTTTTTTTCAAGGCAGGGTTTCTTGTGAAACAGTCTTGACTATCCTGGAACTTGCGCCATAGATCAGGCTGGCCTCGAACTCACAGAGATCCGCCTGCCTCTGCCTCCTGAGTGCTGGAATTAAAGGCGTGCGTCACCACTGCCAGTCTGCATTTGCATGACATGTACCTGAGAATGGCACCTGAGGTGGTCTCATACGTCTCAGTATGAGACGTCCCTCCCAGCCCCAAACCTAAGCCTTGACTTCAATCTTCACAGCGTTCTTTATCTTCTCCGTGCCTTACTTCCATGTTCTTTTCTTTTTTGAGACAGGGCCTTGTTAAGTACCCCAGGCAGACCTTAAACAACTTTGCCTTGGACTACTGACTGCTAGGGTTAGAGGCATGTACCACCATGTCTGTCCCTGACTCATTTGCTGACCCTGGCTTCGTCTTTGGGCCTCAGAATTGTTCAGTGCACACAAAAAGCCAACACTTAGGCCAGTGAGTCTCTGTCAGGCTCCCAGGACTTCCACAGTGCCCTCCTGTCTCCTCCAGGCTGCCGCATCTGTCAGGCCTTCTCTCCGACTCTTCCTCTAGTGTCCCTGACCTGTCTACATTTTTCCTGCAGCCCATTCTAGCCGCTTGACTTCCATGGCCTTATGCTAGCGTGACGCAAATTCTGACCGTGTTCTTAGCTCGAAGGGGATGTAGACAAACAAAATCAGAGGAGTGGCCAGGAAAATAAATTGCATGAGGCCAGGGGTTTGAGAGTACCTTTCACTGGACTTGAGCTAGAAAGTATCTGAGAGAAGCCAGACAGTGTTGACACACGCCTTTAATCCCAGTGCTCCAGAGGCAAAGGCAGGTGGGTCTCTGAGTTTGAGGTCAGCCTGGTCTACAAAGTGAGTTCCAGGACAGTCAGGGCTACACAGAGAAACCCTGTCTCTAAAAACCAAAATAAACAGATAGATAGATAGATAGATAGGTAAATTTTAAGGAAAGTATCTGAGAGAAAGAAATCCTCCCAGTAGTGGGCAGTAGGCATCCAGAAATTTCTCTTACAGGAGTTCTCTTGTTCAGATTTTGTCTCCGCATTTCCTCTCTAGGAGCTGCTAAGATGGCTCAATAGGGAAAGGTGCTTGCAGCTAAGCCTGATGACCTGAGTTCGATCCCCCAGCACCACATGATGGAAGGACTGACTTCTGCAAGTTTGTCCTCTGACCATGAGGGCCATTGTATGCACCACCCCCACTCACCCCCCACACCATCCTCACAATACATAAATGTAATTTCCATTCTTTAGAGATTGTCTATCTTTTGCTTTTTGTTTGTTTTCGTTTTTGAGACAAGGTTTCTCTGTGTAGCCCTAGAACTTTGTTTATAGACCAGTCTGGCCTCAAAGTCATAGATCCCCAGGCACCTTCCTCTGGGGTGTTGGAATTAAAGGTGTGGCCAACGCACCCTACTATCTTTTGCTTTTAAAATTCTTTTTGGGGGAGCTGGCAAGTTGGCTCATCAAATAAAGAGATCTGCCACTAACCCTAGGACAGCCAAGTCTACCCAAAGAAACTCTGTCTCGAAAAAACCAAAACCAGTCCTAGGAATGGACTCTAGGTCCTAGACAAGAGTTCTGACTCGTGAGCTCCATTGCTAGGAACTGCCCCCACCCCGCATCCCGACACACACACACACACTTGAGAGAGATTCTTGCTATATAACTCTGGCTGGCTGGAAACTCATTGTGTAGATCAGGGTGGCCTTGAACTTATGACATTCCCCATGCCTTTGCTACGATTACAGGCATATGCCACCATTCCTGAACTGTGTCAGCCCCCCCAAAATATGTTTTGGGACAGCCTTGAGTTTGGGACTCCCATATAGAATACAGGCACTCCAGGAGGCTTCTTCCCTCCACCAAAAAATGCTTCAGCCTCCTAGGTATGCTAGATCACAGCGTCTGCTTCCTTCCTTTTTCTTCCCAGTGTAACTTTCTTTCTGCTAGTTTGGATCTGTCTCTGTTTTCACTTGCTTTCCTTTTAAAATTCTGCCTTTTCCTCTCTGCCAAATGGAACCACCACCTGACTTATCCAGGAATGGCTAGACATCTTCCCTTTAGCTGCATCTTAGAACCCCTTGGCACAGTTCGTAAGACCTTCATGATAAGGACCTAAGTGAGCACCCTGTAGGACTTTTCCAGGCATATGATCCCCACTCCTCACCCCTCAAAAGACCTCAGTGAGTGTAAGCCTAGATGCTGATTGGCTAGTTACCATCCTTATTCCTCTACCCTTTCCTTATAGCTCTTAGACTAGGCTCCTGACCTTGCTAGCTATCAGCAGCAGTGGACATTCTTGGTATCTAACCCTTTTGCCTTTAATGCTGCTTCTGGAACTGAAGGAGAAATCAATTCAGGAAGACTTCAAGGTAAAGCTGGAAGGCAGGGTGGCTCTGGGAGCTGCCTCCAAATACAGTGGGCTCCCCCAGGAGGAAACTAGCTCTAGATTGATAGTGGGGACAGGGAGAACACACCCAGGGTCCTCACTAGAATCCATTTTCTCACCAAATTCTCAGGCTTCCCCCTACCTTCGCTCCTACTTCTTTAACCCCCACTACATCTTCCGTTGCTACTGTCACCTCTCAGAAGACTGACTTCCATGAGAGTTCCTATCCTCATCCCATGCCAGCCGGGCCGATTCCGACAGCCTTCTAGAAGTGCCAGCCCATCCGTAAACACGGGGTAAATAATAAAGTCTTTGTCTCTTCACCCATGTTCTCGTCACTGGTGTTGTGGAAGTGTGTTTACAGAGGCTGAGTGGGAGTGAAGAGGAGGGGCTCTGTGTTCAGCAGCTCTGCCGAGAACCAGGACCCAGCTATGCCTTGTGTTCTGCCCTCTCTGTTCCTGGGTGGCTCACTTCAGCTTTAGAACCCTTGAGGAACAAGCACGCCCAGCCCCCTGAGCTCGAAGGGATGTTGTTAGGCAACCAGGAAATGTGGTTGTCATTAAGATATGGGCTGGGTATCGAGACTGCATGATTGGCAGATAAGAGCAGAGGGCACATATCAACCTTTAGATGGAATAGCTTGGAAAACAAGATGCCACCATCCCAATGTTGGGTGTGGCGAGGTTTTAAGATGGGGGTTTTGAGTCCCTTTCCGGTGTAGGAAGGGCTTCTGGAGTCCCCTGTGTTGTGTATGTAGGGAGTCTCCACACCTCCATAAGTGGAGAGGCATCCTATGGAGGACCAAGCTGCAGTCTCAGTCCTGGGGATGGAATCAAATCCCAAATATCAGTGTTCTTCCACCATGTCAATCAGCACCCCACAGCTTTCTGTGCAAAGTGTGCAGGAAGCCAGAGGATGAACCAATGGGGGTCAGCTTATCAAGGCTGTGCAGAAATGGAGCACCAACATTTCGTCCACACCCATGCTTCTACCTACTTGCGTTCTGATTTATTATTCACCCTCCTCTCTCCCATAGTCAGAGTTCCTCTTCAAGTTTATGTCTGCTCTCTGACCTGGAATCTCACTGCAAACAAACAGGACATCACTCATTGAGGAGTCCTCTTATTTCCTCCTACCCCAGGCCCATTCTCCTGACACCCCACCCCACCCCATCCCTTCCCACTCTGGCCCACTCCCTCCCTCCCTTGATCACTCAATCTGACCCTCACTCTCACTCTTCTTCCCCCACAGCACTCCACCCAGCCTTGTCCCTCCCTGACTCAGCTCAGGTCCTATTGTCACAAACAAAAATTTCAGCATAAGCCTCTCCAACCGGTTTGGCTTAGGTGTGCAGCCTTCCATGGGGACTGAGACCAGTTGAAGTAGCTGCTTGGACACATGCAGGTAATATCCACATGGATATGGACAGAGGAAACGTGATGGTGAGATGTCATGTGTTGCAGAGATATATGTGTCTGTCTTCTCCTGATTGAGGGACCCTTGAGGGCAGGGATCGTGTGTCCTATGTCTTTGTCACCTCCCTTGAGCCTGACACTTAAGCGTCTGTTGGTTGAATGTGCACTTGCAGTCATGCCCCGTGATGCTGCTCAGACGAATGCATGTGCTAAGGATGCCATCTATCATGGCTTGAATTGTCCCCATTCTTCGAGCTCAGAATGTAGGTGGGAGGAGGGTAGGTAGTGAGGCGTGCGGGGAGTGGGGAGTCAGTGCTGAAAGAACTGAGCTCTGAACGTACGCACTGATCCTGAAAGGCTTTCATAGCCACTCTTTTAGTATACAGCCCCTGACCTGAAATATGGCTTCCCTGGGATTTATCTCAGAAGAGGATAGAAAAGGCCTGAATATAAAGCATATTTCTCAGGAGTATGGTCCACATGAAACATTATATGACTAAGGGAATGAGAGAGTAGAGACGACTTGAAGATAAATATTAGATGAGGAAAGAAAAAATCCCTACCTCAACTAAAGGCATGGATGGCTGCCTTAGTCTCTCTGGCCATTGGTACCTGCAGCCCCGAGTTTAAGGTTGTTTACTAGGGCCTGACCATATCCACGAAGATATAGGGGTGTTCATTACCTTAATACTGCTTCAGAGAAGTCCTGTTCCCCTTTAGTGATCCCTATGACTAAAGTTGGGGTGAGTGATTTAGGGTCCCAGCCTCCAGGGGCTCAGAGATATTCTGCCTGGTAGCACTCTGAGGGGAAGAGTATATTATGAGCAGAGCTACCCAAGCAGACTGGATACTCACTTTGTGATCTAGCTGCTTTCCCACCCCCATGCCTCAGTTTCTCCCGTGATTTCCTGTACCTAGAGGGATGAATCCGTGGGAAGGAAAGAGCTCCTCTGACAGCATGTGATAGGATCCAAAGTGTGATAATTATAATTATAACACAGGATGCTCCCCCTCCCATCCCCCTGGCCCTACCGCACCCCTGCCACACTGGATCTCAAAGCAGCATCGGGGTGGGGCTGTTCCCCTGGCATAGGTGGGGACCTGAGTCCTGAAGAGGGGAAGGGGTTTGCCAAGGCGGAGGTGGAGAGAAATTAAGGAGATTTGGCATGCGGCCTTACCCTTAAATCTGCCTCTGACCCGCAGGAAATAGCCTTTGAGGAAGAGGCCACTATCATAATCACTGCTGAGAGGCAGGGTCCAGAGAGGGGTCTACTCTACGGGGCAGCGTTAGAACCCAGATTACAACCCAGGTTCAGGATGGGAACATGATCATTTGAGATCTCTGCCTGCTGACCCTACCTCACCATCTTCTCTGGATTGACACTGGTTGATTTAGAAATGCAGGCCTTCCTAACAAAATGCATTCAGTTCCCATTGGGGTTGTTAACTGCCCTAGCATGGTTGACTGGGCAAAATTATAAAACAAGCCCGACTTTTAAGTACTTCACAGAGGACAGCTGCCACCCTTTCCCTCGGTTTAACAAGTTTACTGTTAAATCTTGGGCATGCAACAGGCCTCAATCAATGGCTCTTGAATTAAAGCTTACAATTTAGTTAAGGAGATAAGATGTGCACAAATTATGAGTGCACAAGCTATAATAAAGAGACTGGCAAGGACTGAGGAAGACGAGAGGAAAGGTGGGAGGAGCCGAGAAAGCTTCAAGGGAGATATGGCCTTTGAGGTCAGTTTTGAGAGATGAGCAAGATTGACAGGTAAGGGGACTGAGGAAGTGGCTTGGTGGTAGAGCGCTTAGCTTGTATGTACAAAGCGCTGGTCCTAGGCCTCGCCTAAAAAACAAACAAACAAGAAAACCAGAACAGGTAGAGTTGGGGAAATCGTGACAGAAAATCTTCTACATTAATAACCTCCCCCATTATTCATACTTCATTCTTCCTTTCTATGTTTCTGGACATGAGAACTGTGTAACCTCTCTATTTTCTTTCCCTGGGCTTATCTCCACATGTATGTGTCTTTTTAAAGTTGTTATTATTGTTATTTGAGGTAGAGCCTCATATAGCCCAGGATAGCCCAGAGCTCTATGTAGCCCAAACTGCCTTCACCTCCCAAGGGCTGGGACTGCAGATATGCACCAGTATGTCTGGCTTTTACCTGTCTTTGAAATTCCAGTCTGCCAGCGATCTCGCCTCCCTCTTTCAGGGGATAGATATGTACCCCTTCTTCCGGCTCTCTGGCTGTCCCTTGGTTTCTTTTATTCACCCAAATTGGAAATATGTGATCAGATGAGCATAAGTGTTACAGGGGTACAAGGATAGAGTAAAATCCTGGCAAAGTCCAGACACGTTGTCCTCCCTATGACCATGGGGGGGTGCACACCGTAGAGAAGGAGGAAAGCCCCCCTCCTCGGGTTGTGCTGATGCACGTTTAAAACTCCTGCCATGAGTTAAGTTGTTGAGAGAAGGTTCTGAGAGGAAAAGCAGGAATTCACAGGGCTAATCCCCTGGTCAGCCCCTCCACCTCTCCCATGCAGGGATGGACAGAAAGCAGTGAAGCTCTTTCTCAGGGGGGTCTCTGAACTAACTTTCTGCTTCCAGAAAACCACTAGACTAACTTGACTGTCCTCTAGCAAGTCCCTCCTCCAATTTAGGCCTTCTGAAGGATGAGGTAGATGGGCCAACAGGCCAGGGACCTCCTCAGTTCTCTGATTCTGTGGCACCAAAAGCTGAATCCTTCAGGAGTTTGAGGAACTTGTCAGGGACCCCAGGAAACAGCTGACCTGGTTGGGTTCTTTTTCAGACACATCTGGTGCTTCCGTCTTTAAGACACCCAGGCCTCCTTGTTCCACGCCCCCTGCTAGAGGCTCACCACCACCCTTCATGCTGCTATCCATACCCTCACAGGTAAAGCCCCTGTTGCTGATGAGATCCCATTGCCCGCACCTAGATCCGTCCCTTCTTCCCTCCCTCCTTGGCGCCCATTAGCTAGCCCAGGCCGTGGGGGCGGTGGCTGTGGAGTCTCCTCTCTGTGCCAGGCCCGGCCCCCGGAGACGCACCTGTTCTGACCTGCTTAGCAGGTTCCCAGGTTTCTGCCTTCGTTGTTGGCCACGGCGTGGGAAGCAGCTCTGGGGGAGCTCAGGGCTCCCGATCACGGCTTCTTGGGGGTAGCCACGGCTGGGTGGGTAGAACTGGGGCCTGGGTCCCCTAGTGGAGACCCAAGTGGGATAGGCAGGTACGTCAGTGCCTGGGGACTCCGTGACTTCCTGCCTTCTGGGTCAGAGCTTTACACAGCTCCAGAACCGGCTCCCAGGGAGAACTCCGTGGAACTCAGAATCACTGGGCAGGTCTGCCTTTCAGCCAATGCCCCTGTCCCTGGGAGCCGAGATGTGGGGCCTTGAAGCCTGGCTGCTGCTGTTGTTCCTGGCATCGTTTACAGGTAGGACTTGCCTGAACCATCAGGACTCTTGCTTCTAAGCCCCACCTGGCAGAGACAGGCACGCACACACACACACAACATACCCAAACATTCCCTTTCCTTGGACTCCGGATGGAGAAGACAACCTCTTCCTCCGGTTCATTCCACTTGCCATCAGTGCCCTCAAAAGAACCAATGTAGCTCTTTCTTCTCAAGTCCCATCTCTGTCCCAAGACCAAGCCACTTAATGTTGGCAGTCCCTAACTACCTTTGCTAAAACCTTGCTTGCCAAGGCCTCTGTGGACACACACACACACACACACACACACACACACACACACACACACACACACACACACACACACACATATGATACAGGGCAGGTGGGCTGAAAGGTGGACTCCGAGGACCCTGCTCACCCCAGGGCTTCCTGAAGGCTTTGTGGCCTACCCACTGGGCTTCAGACCTGCCTCAGCACTAACCAGGAGCAGGAAACCTGGTGTCTGGGGAGTGGAGGAGCATTTCTCTCTCCTTCTCCTCTCATAGTAATATTCTGAGCAGCAGGACTGGGGTGCTCATTGTGGGATTACAGGAAAAGCCATGAAACTCCTCTCACCCTAGCGCCTCTCCCTCCCTGGCACACGCACTAGTAGGTGGAGAATAATGGTATATGTTTCTTACCATTGGGGGGGGTTAAAAGGCAAAGGGTCTTCTAGATGAGATGCGGTCCACTTTTATTCATTTATTACCTCTCCATTTCCTCTGTTGAATGCCTATTCAATACTTAGACTTTCTGCTTACCTAATATAGTCAGAACATACATAAATCATCAGAATGTATCACTGTCAGAGCGAGAGGGAGAGAATATGTATGCAAGGAGACCAAAGTAGGATGCCATTGGCTTGCTGGGAATGTGTAGCTAAGAACTCTTTTTTTCTTAGAAAGATAGGGCCTTGTCTGCAGAGGACAGTAGGGTCCTCAGCTCAAGAAACAGAAGCAAGGGACTGTCAGTTGTCCAGCAGCACTTGGTGACTCTCTCCCACCCCCATTCTCAGTTGAAGCATGAGAGGAGAACAAGGCATAGATGCCTGGATTGGCAGGCTTCGAGGTTGCCCTCACTCTGGTCTTGTAACAGAAGGGTCAATGGGTCACTCTCCAATATCAGGACTCTAAGCTCCAACCTCTGCCACCTGCCCTTACCCTCAGCCCCTGCTCTTAATTCCCATTTTCCAGATAGCCCTTTTCCCTGGGTTAAGCCAAGAGGGTGGGGCCTCCTGCTGGGCCAGGGAACCCAACTGACACTTTCCAGGGGAATCTACCTACCCCTGAGGAATGGAGTCATGCTGTCTCAGGACTTGGGTAGGATCAAAGAGATCACTACTCCAACTCCTTCATTTTAAAGATGGGAAAACCAAAAGAAACAGATGGGCAGGTGAGATCTGCAAGATTACTCAGTGTAAAAAAGAAAGAAAAAAAAAGATTACTCAGTGTAAGAAGCAGAACCAGGGTTAGTGCCTTGGTCACCCAACTCCTTGTTGAATAAAGAAACAAAACAGGATAGCTGAGTGCATGTGGTACTAGATGCTGGTGATACAATGGTAAGGGTACTATCCCTGCCTGGCTTTTCCATGATGCAAAGCTGTTCTTTCTAGTTGAAGCCCAGGGAAGAGGGAAAGAACCCCCGGCTAGAAAATTGCCCCAGACTTCACCCGGGTCTGAGAGAAGCTAAGCTGAAGAGAAAGGCTGCCTCCAGGCTTGTCCAGGAGGCTCGTAGCTAATCGGATGTCACTGAACTTCTGCTGCCATGACCTGCACAGAGATGAAGGCTGTTCCCAGGAATCCCTGGAAACAGCCCGAGGACTAGATAGTCCCATCCCCTCCATTTTGGCTCCCCTGTGTGTATGTGTAGGCATCTCATTAATGGCCCTAGGAACCTAGACTCATTTTATACCTCTGAATACCCCTCAGATTTGGAAATCAAGCGCCTTGAGTTCTGATCCCATTTCTTCCATTAATTTGTTAGGTATTTTGAGAGACTGCATCAGGAGACAGAGAAGGACTGGATGGTCTTTGCAGACCTTTTGACTCTGAAATGCTAGGCTTCTGTGATTGATTGTCCAGCTCCTGGCTTGAAGTGAAGTGTTTGTTGTGGTTGAAGAATTGATCAGTCTCCCTGTGGCTGTGAGGACCCTTCCCAAGGACACAGCCTTCCTGGCCCAATTGCAAAGTGACACCTGCCCCCCAACTCCAGGACCATTAGAGCACTGAGCTCTAGGGCCCTGCCCCACCCCTGACAGGGAGAGGAGCCCAGGCTTGGGAGGCGCCTCCAACACCACAGCTCTTTGTTTCTCCTTAATGGGATGAGTTTCCGGGTGAGGTCCCATCCCTCCTCCCTCCCCCATCTCTTGCCCTGGGGCTGAGGGGCCTATATCTGCAAACTGTTTTCCAATAGATTCCCAGTTTCTAACTCTTTGGGTCCTGCGGGCCCTGGGAGTAAGCTGGTCCATGAATTCTAAATTGTTAGGATCAACTTTCTGTTGAGATTAATTTCCTAGAAAGGGAGGGGCCCCATCCCTGCTTTTCTGCTCCCGATGACAGAGGTGGGCAGGCCCTTTCCTGTAGTGCCTACCCAAACCCAGAGAAGCCAGAAAGGGAGGTTTGCTTCCCCGCCCAAGTGTGGAGAACCAGGAGAATCCCAGGGAAGCCCTTGGACCCGGTGACCCTGGTTCCATCCTAGCATTTTGTAATGATGCAGCGGGGGTGGAGAGACCCCCAGCTACAGAGATAGCAGTGAGGAGGTTGGTGTGCACAGTCCCATTTTCTAGAGTATAGCCTCAGAATCCAGGGGTCCTGGGGAAAAGCGAATGGGGGATGAGGGGTGCTAGCCACTGAGGGGAGCAAGTCCTGTAGGGAGAGAATGCTTGTATAATCTGGTCTCCAAAACTTACACTGATCTTGGAAAGACTTGACAAAGAAGGGATAGAAATGAAAAGTAGCAAACTGAGTCAGGAGCACAGAGAGCAGAGGAACTTTGGGATTCGGATCTGGAAACAGAATCTAAAGCAATTAAGTTTTAAATGGGAGGTACCCACCTGTTTTCTGGAGGAGAATGGGGGTACCATACCCTATTCTTTCACTGGAACAGGAGCCAACAGGGTGCCTGTGGCCTGAGGAGCTGTT
This sequence comes from Ondatra zibethicus, assembly GCA_004026605.1. Lineage (NCBI taxonomy): Eukaryota > Metazoa > Chordata > Mammalia > Rodentia > Cricetidae > Ondatra > Ondatra zibethicus. The sequence goes on along the minus strand of PVIU01001019.1, from coordinate 71,961 downwards.
CCCATGGCTTTCCATGCCACCCCCGCCCCTAACACGTCTCTCTAAAACTGTTCTGAAGGCTAAGGTTGGGGCTGTGATGTGGAATGAAGCAGGGCTAGACACAATGGGAGAAGGGATAGGCAGAATTTGCGTCGTGGTGGGGGAGGCTAGATCTCAGGGGTTTGAGAGAAGTTGAATTCTAGGTCTCCCACCCACCCACAGCGGTGACTCAGCAGGGCTCAGACTCTGGCTCCTGGGGGGTTTAGGGGACTTATCTGTGCTGAGAGCTGTGTCTAAGGCAGAGCCGCCTGCCTCATGAACTGTCCGTCCTCCCCATTGTTCCTCTTTCCCTCTATGACTTATGTGGCCCCCCTCCCTAGACACTAATCTATGGGTGGGCGCTTTGCCCAGCTTGGGAAGATCTCGTTAAGCTGGGGGGCTTAGGGAAAATGAGGGGTAAGTAAGGGAGGTGGGTGAAGGCAGAGGGAAAGTTTTTGGTTTTCAAAGTTCCTCAATTCCAAGGCTAAGGTTATGGGCAGAGGAAAGTACAAAATAACCATTTGCTTTGTCTGTGTCACCTGTCCTGGGTGGATGGGGACTAGAAGCTTCCCTCTCATGTCTTCTCTTACCTCAAACTAAAACACCTACGCCAGCCTTCTCTGGTGAAGCTAGCGAAGGGAGGGAGGCAAGAGTTAACAAAAAATACAAGACCCTAGACAGCCTGGACCCCTCCCCCTAGCCTCAGGCATATCCCCCCCCCCCCAACTGCTTCCCACCAAACCTGCACCAGACAGCTCTTACCGCAGGCCTAGAGCCAGAGCTGGTTTTTCTGGTGGTAGCAAGCAGCAAAGCCCTGACAGAGATTCCCAGGGAAGAATCTCTGCTTGGGGGGTCAGAGTACTGAGGGGGCCTAGGGGTGTGGCCATAGGGGGTAAAAAGGGTGGGAGTCCTTTTGTAGGAACCCAAAGAGCAAGAGAGAGGGAGCCTTTGTTTTGTTTGTCAGGGAGGCTCAGTGGCAATTTCCCATCACCTGGAGGGACAGTGACCTCATCTCTGGTTACCTCCACCTTGTGCCTGAGATGAATCTGCTCTGAAGTCTTGGGGTGAGATGGAGAGGGAAGCCAGGGGCAACATTAGAATGGGCAGAAGCCCAGAGCTACACACTGACCAAATGCAGCTGAGCCAGACGTGCGTGCGGAAGCCAAGATAAACGAACGACATCAAAATATTTACTATGTGTGTGGAGTTCCGCAGTATAGTGATGTGGACTGTGTGTTCAGAGGGTGAGATATATATGTAATGGTGCATTCATATATGTTCATATGCTAACACATAGCTCTTCCCTCTGGGTATAGAAAAGTTAAGATGTATATTTCCCCGAAGAGAGCTGTGAACACATATATGTATGAAACACCCCCAGGTTCTTGCAAGGAAATAGTTTCACATACACACGAAGTAGAAAAACTGGCCTAGCCCTCATCCAAAGATTCAGACACAAAAGACTCGACAGTTATTACCTTTGTCACACAGACACACCTCAAGGACCCCAGTGTGTGTACATCCTCCTATGCACCAGTAGAAAACACTGATGGATAAAAGTCCCTCAAAAAAAAAAAAAGATCTCGTTCTCAAACACGTTGCTATGGTTGGGTATCTGCAAGCACCAGCCTCAGTTTCCCCTTTTGAGCTTAAAGGCCAAGACTTACACAGAAAGGAAAGTAGGAGCCAAGGAACAGAGTAGGGTGTAGCCAGCTAGCCCAAGCCAGGAATGGAAGACCTGTCTGGGAGCGGGCGGGGTACACAAAAGGCAGGGCCCCAAAGAGGCCTGAGGGGGCCTGGCCAGGGGTGGGGGAGGCTGAGGGCAGGGATCCCGTCTGGCCAGTTGGGCCTGTTCTCTCCCTTGCGCAAGGTGGTGGTGGTGGCTGTGGCTAGGCCTGCTGCTCTGTGGCAGCTTCTGAGTCACTAAGGCTCCTGACCAGCGTCCTGGTGCTCCTTGAGAGGAGGGGTGGGGAGTCAGGAGGAGGAGGAGGAGGAGTGCCCGGGAAGCTAGAGGCCACCAGCCTCAGCAAACTACACAGGCAGCAGTAGAAGGGTCTGTGGGGTTGGCCTGGCCTGGCTACTGCATGCCCATAAGGTGACCTCACCAGGCAGGCGGTGTGTCTCCTTCAGCCTGGTGACATCATCATGCTGACGCCAGGCGGGCACTGGGTGGGGGAGAGGAGGAGACAATCCTGGCCTGCCCTGGCTTGGAAGCCTGGGTTCCTGGGTCCATTTAGCTCAGGACAAGTATACTTGGGCCCAACTTCTCTTAGCTCATCTCTTTTGATTTAGAAGATGAACTGAAGGCCATTGGAAGTGGGGACACCTCAGCCTAAGATACTTCCACTAAATAGTGGCTTTAGGACAGTGTAGGTTTTGTAGGAGCAATTCCAAAGGAATCTTCCTGTCCCATTAGGTGCCTCAGTCTGCAAAACTGGGGCTTGTACCTTCAGGACGAGGATTTCAGACTCATAGGTTAGAGACATTATAGACGGAGACACAGGCATGTGATGGGTACCCAATTCTTACTGTGCCCTAAGGAGGTATTTTGGGGGACAGACTATGGATGACTTGTAGTGGGGGCAGGGACCAGTGTAGGGGCTTGAGAGATGACAGTTAAGAGCACTTGTTCTTGCAGAAAACCTGGGTTCAATTCCCAGCACCAACATGACATCAGATGTTCTCTTCTAACCTACATAGCCACCAGGCACATAGTATACATATGTGCAAGCAAAACATTCATACACATAAAAAAAGATAAATAAGTAAAAATTTAACGAAGGAAATATGAGATCTGCCAGTGTCACAGAAATAGTCTTTGGAAGGATTTGCATCTCCTCGTGGGCAGGACTTAGGTCCCTGTGACCTGCATGCACATTATTGTGACTTAAATCTACATCAGTGTTTTGCAGCAGAGTGAGCTAAGAGCCCATATGGCACCCCACTGCCAGGCTTTTTTTTTTTTGACAACCTTACTCCCTTTAGTGCTAGGAGGAGGTACCTGGGAGGGGTGCAAGTGGTTAGCTGGACTCCCAGGCTGGGCTGGGTGGGACCCATGTCAGCTTAGGCAGGTCAGGGCCCTGGTATCTGGCCCTGCAGGTCTGTCCCGTCCAGTCAGGAGCCCTCCCAACTCCCAGCAGCAGCATCCTTCCCTCCACCCCTCCTATCAGGGCCTGAAGACCCATTCATCTGTCTCCCTGGAACCCTCTGCCCTACTCCATGCTTCGTTTCCTCACTACAAGCCTGTCTATCTCCATCCCCTTCTTCCTTTGTCTGGTCCAGAGTTGCTTGCTCTGGCAGTGAACCCAGACAGCCAGTTTATCTTACCCCCACCCCAAGGTTGCCATGCCAACACTTTCCCTGCCTCATCCAAAGGAACTGTGCCTTCCTCTTGATTCTACTTTCTTTCTGCTGCCTCTTTCATGCATCTGCTCACTCATTTGTATATTCTTTTTGTTTTTGATTTTTGTGGGGATTGAGACATTGTTTCCCTTTTGCTCAGGATGACCTTGAACCAAAAATCTTCTTGCCTGATCCTCCCCAAGTGTTGGGATAAGAGGTATGGGCAACCAAGCCTGGCTTTGTTCATTCATTCATTGATTCAGTCAGTCAACAAACATTCATCAGCGTCCAATTATGTGACAGGAAGGAGACCACATACCACTGACTGAGCATGAAATCAGAAACCATGTTTTTAATATGTGATACATGACCCTGTTTTGACTCTTCTGAAGCTCAATGCTTTGGGGAAGGAGAGCGTGAAAGTAGAAAGTCTGATCTATAGGTTAAAGTGCTATTATTGAGGCTACAGCAGAGTGCTGGGGAAGCACAGGGCAGGGCACCTGAAGCGGCTTGAGGTGGGGGAAGGGAGGGAGGACTCAGGAGGAAATGATGTCTAAGCAGAGTCTTAAGGCATGAGTAGGAGTTCTCCAGACAGTGATGAGTAGGAGCAACCAGACACAGGGAGGAGAGCATTCCAGGCAGGGGTACAGTGTGAGCAAAGGTGACAGACAGCAGGGTGTGTGGGGTACTGGTTAGAGGCAGGGATTATAAACAGTTGGATGCTCTAAGTTGAAGCTCTGGCCATTCCAGAGCACTCTTCTGCCCTGGCCCAGACCCTGACCCTGACCCTGGGTTTTGTTTATTTATTTATTTTTTAATAACCATAGGCATTCCCAGGCCCACCCTTCTTTATAAGCTACTCATTCCAGATATCCAGTTATCTTTGAGTCTTTCCTGTTCCCCACCTCTCTCTAGTCAGTGACCAAATCCCCACCAAACGTTCCCTTTTATCTGCCCAGTACCACCTTGCCAGGCTACGGTCTCATGGTATCTGCCTCAGTCTCTTTCCATGACCTGTTTTCTGGTCAGACTGCATGTTGTCACCTGCTTCATGCCACTTGCTAGCTAGGGAAGCTTTGGTGACTCTCCACTTCCTACTGACCAAATTTGAATTCCTTTTCCTGGCATGGGTAGTCCTGGGCTATTCGGACCCACCCTACCCCAGCTATGGTTTCCCTGCTGCTCAACACACACACACACACACACACACACACACACACACACACACACACACCCTATCTTAGGTTGGGTCCTCTTTTCTTTGCTTCCTGAGCCAGCAGGCAGCCTCTCTACTCCCTTAGGTGTTTGCTTACTTGATCCTCTATCATCAATGCCTTTCTAGATCTCCTGGGCCTTCTGATCCCACCCAACTCATTCATGAAGGCTTCCCTATGACTCCCACATGTCTCAAACAACCTACAACCCAGCTACCAAACACTAAACCAGAAACCACCATTGTAAGTCAGGTGGGGTATTGTATCCAGTAATCTAAGCACTCTGGAGGCTGGGGTGGGAGAACAGTGAGTTTGAAGCCAGCCTGACAGGCTACATAGTTAGGACCCTGTCTTAAAAAGAAAGAGGAAGAGGAGGAAGGAAAGAGAGGAGAAAGGAAAAAAAAAGAAATTATCATTGCATGATTTCATACCTGTCTGTTAGTAGCTAGATGATAGATAGATAGATAGGTGATAGATAAATGGGTGGATGGATAGATGGATGTCTATTATTTGTATTTCTTCCTCCTAAACAGACCTCGAGTTCCATGAGGGCAGAAAATGGATCTTTATTTGTCAGTAAGGTTATATAATGGATGTATCTAAATTCAAGATTTCCAAATGCTTCCTACAGCTGCTCATTGATTACCAAATCACTAGTCCTTCATCCCTGGTCCTCTGATTCTGGCTCAACATTCTGACAACAATTGCTGTGTACCTGCCCTGACCTCATCTCTTGAAGCCCCTGACCTAGGGGCCCTTTTTGTCTTCAGTGACTTGCTGGTTCCTGTCCCTAATCCTGTTCATGCCATTCCTTCCACATGGGAGACCTCCTTCTCTCTGGGAATCAAGGTCTCTCATCTTCAAGCCATGGGAAAAAACATTCCCAAGGGCCTTATCCTTCAAAAATGACCATCCCAGGCCCCAAAAGTTCTGAACATTTTCAATTGCTCTTCACCATTCCTTCCAAAAGCACTCACTTTTACTTTTACTCCACTTGGTAGACTGTGCCTCCTATGAAATTTGTCCTTGGTTTCCTGATTCTATGGTCAGAGATCCCATTTTCTGGAAGGCTGTGAGCTCTGTGAGGGGCAGAAGCTAGGTCTCTGGTCCTGTTAATAGTTTATTTCTCAAATAGAATTCTAGACTGCAAAAGGGTGAGTCTTCCATAAATCATCTGTGTGGCCTTAGGGAAGCCACTTCCCTCTGGGTCTCAGTTTCCTCCTCTGTTAAATGGCGATAATAACGCCTACCTTCTTGGGAATGTTGTGTGGATCTAATGAGGTAATGGCTAAAATGCGCTTTGCAAGCACAAACTGCTCCTGGAGTTCCGGCTGCCTTTGCTGTCATTATCATTTTGATTGCATTCCTTTGGTTCTGGCAGTCCCCCTCATCCTGACTTACTATCTGCCCCCTGCAGGCCGATGCCCGGCGGGTGAGCTGGAGACCTCGGACCTAGTGACGGTGGTGCTGGGCCAGGACGCAAAATTGCCCTGCTTCTACCGAGGGGATCCGGACGAGCAGGTGGGGCAAGTGGCATGGGCTCGGGTAGACCCAAACGAGGGCACCCGGGAGCTGGCTCTACTGCACTCCAAATACGGGCTTCATGTGAGCCCCGCCTATGAGGACCGCGTGGAGCAACCACCGCCCCCACGAGACCCTCTGGACGGCTCCGTGCTCCTGCGCAACGCTGTGCAAGCAGATGAGGGCGAGTACGAGTGCAGAGTCAGCACTTTCCCTGCCGGCAGCTTCCAGGCACGGATGCGGCTCCGTGTTCTGGGTTAGTAGGGCCAGGAGGCATAATCAGAATTCGTGGGTGGGTGGAGGGGAGTGGAGACAGGATGGGACTGCAAAGATGGATGGGGGCAGAGGCAGAACAGGCAGACATAAAAGATAAGGTCATGTAGGGGTGAGGGAGGATTACCCAGTCCCTCCTACCCAATCCATAAATTCTCTCCAAAAGCAGCCAAAGCTGGGGAATAATACATATTTTAGGAAGCTTGTCTTTCCCATGGCCCGAATTTCACTCTGTGCACCTTTGTCTTTCTGGAGCACGGGCTTTTTCTTTCGAATAGCTTTTCAGAGAGCTGAGAACTTCTGCCAGACTCCACTTAAATGCCCTCTTCTCCAAGTTGCACTTACTGATTCTACGAAAGACATCAATGCAAAGCTTTCTTCACCATCCTAGGCGCTATGGTTTTACAATGTGAGAGTCACAGATGTGAAAATGAGGCCCAGCTGTGATGTGGCTATATGTAAGCAGGGGAACGGTTAATAGGTTAATACGCTCCTTGATTGGGACTTCAGTGGATGCGATCTAAGACCACGATCATGTTTATCTATCTATCTACGTATCTATTTATCTCATCTATCTATCTACCTATTGGTTTTTTGAGGCAGGATTTTCTCTGTGCAGCTTTGAAACCTGTCCTGAAACTTGCTTTGTAGACCAGGCTGGCCTTGAACGCACAGAGATCCGCCTGCCTCTGCCTCCCGAGTGCTGGGATTAAAGGCGTGCGCCACCACCGCCCGGCTCACAACTGCATTCTAAACCACTACTTTGCATTGTGGACAGTGGCGCTGGTCAACCTGAACCTATGGTCAAGGTGTCTTTTCAATTTTGTGGTTGGGCTATTTTGAAGCTAGAATTTAAAAAAAAAAATCAAAAAATTGTGCTTTGGGTTATTTTGAAGTTAGAAGTAAAAAGCCTTCACGGTTTTGCTTTGGGTGGAAGTTAGTAGCATAAGTCTTGGAGGGGAAAAAAACAAAACTTGAATGAAAAAAAAAAAAGCTGGTCATAGTGATAAATATCTATACTTACACTGCTCCAGAAGCTGAGTCAGGAGAATGGAGAATTTGAGACCAACACACACCCCAAAATAAAATCTGTGACTCTAGGCTTTGTCACTTAAGAGCTGACAACCTGGAGCAAATCACTGAACCTCCCTGAGCTTTGGCTTCCTCATCTGAAGAAGAAAGCATAATAATACCCACCTCACTAGTTCGTTAGCAGAATTAAATGAGATAATGTATGCAAAGCATTTAGCATAATAGTTGACACATAGTAAGCAGTGGTTATTATTGTTATTATTACATAGATAGTATCTAATTAGTTCTAAAATTATTTTTTTTAAAAAAATAACCTATGCACATTGTAAAAAATTCTAATAGCGAAGAAAGATGTTAAGACACTTGAAATTACACCACTGATCTGGTACTTTTCTTAGTAAGATAAGAAAAGGGGACTGGAGCTCGCTTCAGCAGCACATATACTAAAATTGGAACAATACAGAGATTAGCATAGCCCCTGCACAAGGATGACACGCAAATTCGTGAAGCTTTTCATATTTTTAAGACAAGATCTCCTGAGTAAATTGGAAGCATGGGACCATGGGAGAGGGCTGAAGAGGAGGAGAGAGGAAGGAAGGGGAGCAGAGAAAAGTTTAGAGCTCAATAAATATCAATAATAAAAAAGGGGGGTGAAGTTTGCAGCTGGGTGGTACTGAGAGAGGCCTCCTGACAGCGCATCTTTTATACACTCCTCCCCCCATCTACAGTGCCTCCCCTGCCTTCACTGAATCCTGGTCCACCTCTAGAAGAGGGCCAGGGCCTGACTTTGGCAGCCTCTTGCACTGCTGAGGGCAGCCCAGCTCCCACTGTGACCTGGGACACAGAAGTCAAAGGCACTCAGGCCAGCCGCTCCTTCAAGCACTCCCGCTCAGCTGCTGTCACTTCAGAGTTCCACCTGGTGCCTAGCCGAAGCATGAATGGGCAGCCACTTACCTGTGTGGTGTCTCACCCTGGCCTGCTCCAGGACCAGAGAATCACCCATACCCTCCAAGTGGCCTGTGAGTATTGGGATATATGGGTAAGATATCCTATGTTCTGAAAATAGTGCTAAGACACTGTGACCCTGAACCAGGCCAGGAGGGTCAGCTTGAGAACAGAAGACTTGGGGGCCAACCTAGATGCCCTGGGAAAATCATTGTGGTCTCTGTGAACTATTGGTTGGTTTGGCTGATTGACATTTTGTTTTGTTTTGAGAAAGGGTTTCTCTGTGTAGTCCTGGAACTAGCTCTGTAGACCAGGCTGGCCTCAAACTCACAGAGACATCCCCCCACCTCTGCCTCCCAAGTGCTGGGATTAAAGGCAAGCGCCACTGCCGCCTGGTGTCTCTGTGAACTTTGTAGAAGAGACTGCCTTATTTTTTACAGTGTTGGTGGGAAAATAAAATATAAATATGATATTGAAGGTGTTTGCAAAAGTATATAGTTTAGAGTTTGGAGACAGACTTGGGACAAGCCACTATTCTGCTATTTACCAATAGTTATTTAACCTTGTTAGACCTCATTTTATTCACCAGAAAATGAGTGTAATTATACCAACTCTACAGGATTTTGATGAGAATTAGCATCCTTGAATGCAAAGCATCTCACAGATTTGAAATCCTGTAAGGGTTCAGTAAATGATAGTGTGCTACCAGCGTTAGACTGCAAGCCCAGATTACACTGTCATTTGGCACGAAGTAGGAAATCAACACATGTCTGTTAGGAAAATTAACAAACTGGCTGGTTTTTAGGCCCTTAGCGAGTCCCTGCCCTTTGAGTAGCAGTATGCTAGGTGTCACACAAGAGTCAGAAAGACTGTGAAACTCCCTTACTCCAAGGGAGTGCGGCTTTGCAGCACAGGTCTAGCAAAATAAACTCTGAGCTTGGGGCAGGGGTTGGGGGGACATGACAATGTGGTCAGGAGCTGTGGGTGAGGGGAGAGGGAGGCTGTTCCTGTAGGACAAGAGGGGATTCATGGATTAAGGCATCCTCCCATTCTTCCTCCTCCCTCCTCCCACTCCAGTCCTTGCAGAGGCCTCTGTGAGGGGCCTTGAGGACCAAAACTTGTGGCATGTTGGCCGAGAAGGAGCTACACTCAAATGCCTGAGTGAAGGACAGCCCCCTCCCTCATTCAACTGGACACGGTAAGGGCCTATGACTGCAGAAAGGACTAGTGTGGGACTAGCATCTTTTTCTTTTCAGGTCCATGATGAACTCATTATGAGCTAGGACCACATATTCTGAACCCTAGATAAGTTAGGGCATATGTTCAGACCAATATAAAAATATGCATAGTTAGCAAATATTACTGGTGCGGTCCAGGGAATGTGTGGTTACCCATGGCAATATGTAAATATCTTCTTGGCTTTTTCCTCCTAACTTAAATTATGAACTAAAACTATAGTAGATATGAATCTTTTAGCTATTTCTGAGTGCTAAAAGTGCATGAGACAAAAGACAGCTGGCTATAAGTGCTGTTATACTAACGCTCCTTATAACCATCACGTTGCTAGCACCTCAGAAACACCCACTCCATTCCACCAGCTTCTTCAAGAGCCCTTGTCTTTTCTTCCAGAGAATTACAAAAGGGTAGGATACCCATGTATGTGAGCCCATGATAGACATGTTCATACATGTGGACATATGAATGATACATGTGGCCTTGTGCCTAGGGCTAGGTTTGTTTACTCCACCATGTAATATCATAGGTGTTGGAGCATGCAATCACAGTTTCCAGGTACCTCTGAGGCCAGCTAGGAGTGCAGTGTCCTGTTGTATGGACTTTATAGCATATATAGCTGTTACCTAGTGCTAGATGACGTGATGCCTGTGGGAGCATGTGGGATGGCACACGTGTGGATCTTCCCCGAGTGTGTGTGGGGGTGCCCGGGTCAGGCTGGGCGGCAGGGAGAAAGGGCCTCTGCCTAGACCTGCCTAGGGTAGGGAGGGGCACCGTGGGAACAGCCTGAGGCTCTGGATGACGTCATGGGGGAGGGGGATGAATAGCTGCCTGGGCACGTTGGGTGGTGGCAGCCTTAGCCTGCCCCAGTCAGCACCCTTCAGCTTCCCTGTCCTTCAGGCTTGATGGACCGCTGCCTAGTGGGGTGCGAGTGAAGGGGGACACTCTGGGCTTTCCCCCACTGACTACTGAGCACAGTGGCATCTACGTCTGCCACGTCAGCAATGAACTTTCTTCGAGGGATTCTCAGGTTACTGTGGAAGTTCTTGGTAAGCACAGTGGTTGGGGAACAAAGACGGGGAGGCTGAATCTGGAGCTGGGGGTGGGCAACAGGAAGCAAGACAGAGAAAGAAATGGGAAAGAATGTCTTTGGGGACGGCGGATGGGGTTAAACTGGGTGGGTAGCTGAGGATGTCTTCTGTGAGGATAATATTTGGGTAGCAAAGGGGTCTGGGATAGATCCAGAAAGGATCTGGGCATGCGCCTCAGACCTTGGCCTGTCTCCAGCAGACCCTCAAGATTCAGGAAAGCAAGTGGACCTAGTGTCGGCCTCAGTGGTGGTGGTGGGCGTGATTGCTGCGCTCTTGTTCTGCCTCCTGGTGGTGGTGGTGGTACTCATGTCCCGGTATCACCGACGGAAAGCACAGCAGATGACCCAGAAATAGTGAGTACTGGCTACACCGAGTGGGTGGAGCTGAGAACAAAGACGAATGAAGTAGGAGGTGAACCAGAACAGAGGAGAGAGGACACTGGGTAGCCTATGACTGGACAGCTTGTCCACCAGAGACAGGCAAAGCCTTTGGGGAAGTGAGGAAAGCCTGGGACCTGGACCACAGCTGGATGAGGAGGCATAAGCCTGAGAGAAGCACAAATCCATATTCTCCAGGTATCATCTACTCTCCATACTGTAGCACTATGTGGCACACCCACGCTTTGCAGCCACAGACTCTGTTGCAGGCATAGTTTGGCAAGAGTACCCTCCAGCCATTGTACACAGGCTCAGCCAGGTTAGACTCGCCGTAGGAGGCTGTTACTGCTCTCAGGGCCTGACAAGGGGGTGTCTTTCCCAGTGAGGAGGAGCTGACTCTGACCAGGGAGAACTCCATCCGAAGGCTGCATTCTCATCATACAGACCCTAGGAGCCAGGTGTGTGCTAAGGATGGGTGCATGTGTGGGGCATGGGCACACGGGTTTGCTTGAGTCTGGGCTCCTCTATAGATAGGAGCATAGCCCTATACCAGGTCTGGCTGCTTACTCATAGCTGGAGCTGAGCTGAGGCTGGGGTATTAGCCAGGGATAGGTGCTTCGGGGTTGCTGGGACTCCTCCTTGCAAGGCCCTTTTAGCACTGGGTTGGGGGCTGCTCTAGGAATCCACCACCAAGGTGGGTTTTGGGGAGTGAGTGTGGGAAGGGGGATGTTTGTGTCAGAGAGGCAGGGAACTACTATGGGTTGGGGGAAAGGTGATCAGGGAGGATGGTAGAGGATGAGAGAGGTGAAGAGGCTGAGGGGAGGAGGCTGGACTCTCTTCTGACTCCTCCTCCCCTATGTCTGGGCTCCTGCAGCCGGAGGAGAGTGTAGGGCTGAGAGCGGAGGGCCACCCTGATAGTCTCAAGGACAACAGTAGCTGCTCTGTGATGGTGAGGCCCCCGGCCCCACCGGTGTCCCCAACAGTCTCCTCAGGCCCCTCTCCTGGCCCCAGATGTGGTGTGACAGCAGCCCCCTCTACCAGTCCCTGCCTCTCATCCCTGGCTCCCATGTGAGCCCCGCCCCGCATTTCTGCTGTGCCTTTGTTCTCTGTCTCCCATCCCTATATATAACACCTGCTCTTGCCCTCCCCACCCCCAAATTTCCAAGCCCCATGCCTCTGGGACAGCCATTACCCATGCTTTACCTGACCTCTGACCCCATCACGACCCAGCCCTACCCTACTATGTCTGCCTGTTTGATCTCGACTGCTGACTTATCCTCCGCCCTTGGTCTCCAGAGTGAAGAGCCAGAGGGCCGTAGCTACTCCACGTTGACCACAGTGAGAGAGATTGAAACACAGACTGAACTACTGTCTCCGGGCTCTGGGCGGACAGAAGAGGAGGATGATCAGGATGAAGGCATCAAACAGGCCATGAACCATTTTGTTCAGGAGAATGGGACCCTGAGGGCCAAACCCACAGGCAATGGCATCTACATCAATGGGCGAGGGCACCTGGTCTGACCCAGGCCAGCCTCTCTCCCTAGGCCTGGTTTCTTCTGCTTCCATGGGGGATTTCAACTCTTCTTAGGGGAACCCTCCTTAAAAGCCTGCATTTCTTTAGGAAGATACTTCCCACCCCACTGACTGCTCCATTTTTACCTCCAATCCTGTTCATCAGGAGGGCTCCACTGGTTGAGTATCTCCTATTAGTGTGTGTGTGTGTGTGTGTGTGTGTATGTGTGTGTGTGTGTGTATGTGTGTGTGTGTGTGTATGGCATGCATTGTACTGTCATGTTAGGAGTCCTAGTGAATGGTATGTGTGCCACAGGATTTGTGGCTATGTGCAGAACATTGCTAGGGTGTGGCTTGTGCCTAGCATGCCTCATGTGTGACCTCTGCCTGCAGATGCAGGTATTATCCTCAGACCCCAGAGCAGTATTAGTGATGCAGAGGTTGGAAGGGAGACGTGGAGACTGTGGGCCAGATCCAGGTGTGCGGGCATAGCTGGAGCTAGAATCGGACCTCCAAAGTGGGGGAGCTGTGTTTCCCACCCTTGGGGGGCAAGTGTGAAGCAGACGTCCAGGGGTCTGCCAGAGGCATGAACTGTTACAAAAGCCCTCTGCCCTCTGGTGGCCTGTGGGCCTGCTGCACGTACATACCATACTGTCTGTAAATTAACCTCCAATGGAGCCTCCTGAGTTCCCCTCAGGCTCCCTTAATAAGAGAAAAAGAAACTTAAAAAACAAACAAACAAAACCCTTTTTGATTACTGTGCATGCTTTTTGCTGGGCTTGTGTAAGCAAGGCCAGCCCACATAGGCATTCGACAAAACTGTTTAGCAGACCCCACAGCAGGAGCTAATTCCTATGGTTCTGGAAAGTTCTCCTCCTAGGGCATCTTTACCCAAAGAGGCTCTGGGGAGGAAACTAACAGCTGGTGGAGTCTGGAACCAGTGGTGTGAGGTATAAACTCGGGGAAAAGAGGGTAGAGATGGGGTTCTTGGCTCCCATGGCCCTTCAAGCCTTCCCCTGGTCGTGTCTACAGTTGTTCATGCCTTCACAGCATTGGGACTTGGTGTCCAGGGCCCCTGGTTCAGTTGTGTAGAGGGCAGAGGGTAGCAAGGGAAGGTAGAAGTTCAGGTGAGGTTTGAGCTGCTGTGGGCGAGGGTGACAATAGCTCCTTCCCCAGGGTTTTCCGAGTCATTAATTTGGGGCTCTTCTGGCATTTTCTATGTGTGGGGCCTGGGATTAGATGTTTTTCTTTAGCCTGCCCAAACCTACTCAGCCAGAATACTGAGATTTACTATTCCAACCTTGTTTGGCCTGCAATCTGGTCTAATGGAGAGGCTTTCATCCCATTCCCAAGGACTTGTGGACCCCGAGGATCTGGGGTCCTAGTATGTATATTTTATGTAAATATATGTATATTTGTACATAAAATGATATTCTGTTTTTAAATAAACAGATAAAATCTTTTCTGTCTGATTCCTGTCTTGCCCCTTGACCTGGGTAAGTCACAAGTGCCATCTTTGCCCCTGGGCAGAGTGAGGATCCAGATACTTGCAGCTAAGAAGGAACAAATAGCTTTCAAAACACTTTTAGCCATTTCCGAGTGCCCTCAGGTAGGAGAGTGTGGACGTGACCTCCTTTAGGGGAAGCCAGTGCCTCAGTGTGCAAAGTGTTTCGAATTTGACTGTGCTGGAAACTTCCAACAGCTGTGTGGGGTGGATAGCCGTGTACTCTTTCACGAAGAAACTGAAACTCAAAAGGCAGCTGGCCTGTGTCCTCATTTTCAAAGGTATGGCAACCGAGGCTCAGTGAAGAAACGTGGCTTGACCACGACGACAAAGCCATCAGAGGCATCCTCCATCCTGAGTATATTCTGCCTGGTCCTTTCCTGCCTTGCTCATCGAAGTTTGGTCTCTGGAAATGCCAACCACCTGCTCACACCCCAGGCACCATTTCTCCACCCAAGGGTTCTGACATCACCTCCCTTCCTGACCAATAGCCGAAGTCTCAGCAATGATGAGGATGTGAATGTCAGCTACCTCCCCCACCCCAGGCCCTGTGGTTGCAAAGATGCTCTAACAGGAAGCGGGTTTGAGGAGCTGCACAGCTTCCTGCCCCCTAGAGCTGCACAGTGCAAGAAGGGCCACTGCTCAGCTTGGCCACGAGATACAGCTTCATGCCAGGGTTCTGGTAGCTTCCTCTTCCATATCCACTTCCGTGAGGCCCCGGGGGGCCCCATAGGCAAGTGCTGCTGTCCGTTGTCCAAGCCACCCTCCACCTCCAGTTTGGAGCCCTGCCCCTCTGGGGCTGGGCCAAACCCCACTACTGACTGGGATTCCATGGGGGACTGGTAGGTCAAAGGTCTTGGGGAACAGAAGTAGTAGGGCCAGATCTCTGGGGCGCTGGTCATGAAGTCTCGGCAGAAAGTAAAGAAGAAGGGCTACTCCAAGGAACGAGTGTTTGGGTGCGACTTACAGGAGCACCTACAGCACTCAGGACAGGACGGTAAGGAGGCCAACCGGAGCAGGGGGCAGCGGAATGGGTGGGTGGACTGGCACGCAGGCACCGAACTTGTCTTCTCTGGCTTCATTTGATCTGTGGGGAAGAATCAAGTCCTAGGGCCCCGTGGCCCAGGGTCACCATCCATGAGACCTGTGCCCAGGAAAGACAGGAACTGTGGCTCAAGGGAGGCAGAGAGGTTCGCTTCTGTAATAGCTGTGGGGCAGGTCACTGAGAGGGTGAGGGGGATGGTGACATTTATAAAGTCTAGAGATGCCAGTGAATCAGGTGAGGAGACGGGGACGGGGACAGAGGGTGGGAATGGAGGTCCTATGTCAGGAGAGTGGCTGAAGGGATCGTTGGTAGAACAATAAACGGAGACACAGGTGGGAATGGGCCCAGTGGGTCTGAGGACATAGCTTGGGGAGAGAGGAGGGAGGCATCCTAGCTGGAGAACAGCACCAAGGGACAAGGACCTGGCCCTTCTGCACCTTTGCTGGGCCGCGGGAGGGTGTGGGGGAAGGAGCGACCGTCTTCTTTAGCTTGCTTGCAAAAAAGAAATAGGTTTGCAGTAGAAGGCAAGGGGAGAAGCTGCTGATGTAGGGAACACAGGGAAAGTGAAGGAGATGGCTTAAGCCCTGGTTTGAAGTTGGGAGTAGAAGCTGCAATAAAGATAGGTGTAGGCACTGTCTGGAGCTGCCTCAGTTCCTTGCCTGGCTTACTATGCGGTGGCCTAGGAAAGTCAGCATACCCAGGGCCAAACCCTGGCTCAATGTTCTACCTCTGCCTAGCATGTGCTCAGAACCGTGTCTTATTTGATTTGAAATTGAGCTATCTTGACTACACTAGCCAGCTTGTTTTCAGCACACTGAGCGACTTACAAAAAAGGGCATGATTCTGCCCCCCCACTCCACCCCACCCCAATCTGTCATTTCCTCTTTGTCCCCTTCTCTGGTTGTGGTGCCTGCAGAGAAGGGAGGGCGATGGTGGTTCCCAGCTCATTTCCTGCTCTTAGCCCCGCCCTTGTGTCCCCAGACACCTCCTTCCCCTTTTCTCCTCCATCAGAGGGCCCCATCCCTACCAGCCTCCATTAAGGGAAAGTCCAGGCCCCAAGAAAGAGTGTTTACAGCCGAGGTGGACTTTTCTGTGCCTTCTTCCTCTTCTCACTGAGCACATCTGGCTCCTTTACAATCATTCCACTGGCCATAATGATTCTTTTACAAAAAAGTATCACACCGTTTACTTATATGTTTTGTATGCATGTTGGGAAGGGGCAGATTGGTTCCCCTGCAGGTATGGAGGTCAGAAGACAACCTGAGGGAATCAGTTTTCTCCTTCCATCATGTGGGTCCCAGACATCAAACACAAGTCATCGGGTTTGGTGGCACTGCACCACCTCACAGGCAGTATTTTGTTGTTGTCGTTGTTGTTGTTATTCGAGTCAGGGTTTCTCTGTGTAGCCCTGGCTGTCCAGGAACTTGCTCTGTAGACCAGGCTGGCCTCAAACTCAGAGAGATCCGACTGCCTCTGCCTTCTGAGTGCTGGGGTTAAGTATTAGTATCAGTGTGTGCATGGTGCATATGTGAAAATCAGACAGCAACTTTTGGAAACTAGTTCTCCTTTTCCCATCATGTGGTTCCCAGGGGTTGAACTGAGGTCTTCAGGCTTGGTGGCAAGCATCTTTTACCTCCTGAGCCATCTCACCAGCACTAAAGGATTTTTTTTTTAAGTTTTGAGATTTATGTGTGTGTTTCACATGTGTACAGTGCCTATGGAGGCCAGAAGAGGACATCAGATTCTCATTGGAACTGGAGTTCCTACTCGGTAGCTGCCAAGGATGTTCTGGAAGAACAGTCAGTTTTCTTAGCCCAGCACTAAATAATGACTCCCGACAGAGAGCCTTCATTGGGGATGATTTTTTTTTAAAGATTTATTTATTTATTATGTATACAACATTCTGCCTCCATGTATGCTTGCACGCCAGAAGAGGGCGCCAGATCTCATTACAGATGGTTGTGAGTCACCATGTGGTTGCTGGGAATCATCTCTCCATCCCTTGGGGATGATGTTCTTGTAGTTCCTGGTAAACCCTCAGTTCAGCCTCCTTATCCTGGTTCAGCCCTTCCCTGTGACTCCCATCCCCCACAGACAGCCCAGCTCCCCCTTCTGTGATTCTCAGGGCCACCATTCCCAGATGGTGAAAGGTTTCTTTCTAGAGATCCAGGGATAATGAAAGGCCAGCGGCTCCTGATTGCAGGTGGAATCCAGAGCAGGTGAGAAATAACTTCTGCCCCTTACCAGAACTTCACCTGTGCTCCAGGCTTGAGAGATGACTCTTGAGTATCTTGGGTATCAGTGAGAACTACTCCCCTAATCTAAAACATCCTGGTACAGAGAGGTGGAAAGTGTTAGGGATGAGTGAGGCTGGTTAATTAAGCTTCTCTCTTTAGCTCAAGATCCAGCAAGAAATTGAAGGTCCGGGTAGGTGAGATCCATCTGCTTCTAGTGTATGATTCTTCCCGGTCATCTTAGTTTTCTCTACCCTTACACCCTTGCTTGACTTTAGATCTCTTCCCTAACTCTTCTCCCCTAAATGGATCTTTCCGTATCCCTGAGCCCTACATACACTTTGATAACTTGCTTCAGTTTCTGATTCACTGTCGATCCTTCTTTGACTCCACCCATATCCTCCGCATCATGTTGACTCCATCACCCCAATCTTGTCTCTAGATTCCATCGTCTTGTCTCTGACTTCATTTCTCTGATTTATATCTGCAGCTCCACCAACTCTCTGACCCTGTTATCTTTAGACCCATTTCCTTTATGACTCAGGCTCCTTAAGACCTTCCATCTCCGTAAAGACTTACTCCAGAGGTTCAAAGTCAACTGAGAAGAATAGGACAGGAAAACCTGGTTTAGATGAAACCTAGGAATTTAGAGGAGAGAGGGAGATTGATATTCGAGGTGCAGTCTCGCTATGTAGCTGGGATTACAAGTGTGTACTAACTGGGCTCAGATGGCAGCCTATTTGTGAATCAGAGCAATATGGTGGCCAAAAGAACGGATGCAGCATTAGGCACCCAACAGCAGAGCAGCAGTTTTAACAAGGAGGGCGGCTTCATCTCATCTCTTCATTTAGTGCAGAGAACTAAGAACAGGGATACCACGGAAAAACGAGAGCAGGTCCTGAAGGCATGAACAGTAATCCACAAGGCTAGACTGGAGTGAGGTGGGGAAGGTGACAAGAGCCCAAATTTTAGGTACCACTCACTCCAGGGACATTGTGCAAATGTCCTGGGTCCCTCATTCTAAGGATTAACACACGCACAACCCTGAAAGCAAAGACTTCCTTAAATTTTTTTTAACCCTCCATGCTTTTCTTGTTTTACCCAAGTTCCAGTTATGAGCAAAAAGACAAAGGATCTGAAAACCAGGTCACAGGAAGAAAGATGAAAACCAGTAGTCGGTGGGATTATTATCTATACCCTTCGCCCTGGTTTTCTGTCATATTTGTTCCCCCAAAAAGCTTGGGAAGGCAGCTGGCTCTCTGTGTGTTTGAGGTTAGCCTGGTCTACAGAGTGAGTTCCAGGATGGTCAGGACTGTTAAGCAAAGAAACCCCGTCTGGAAAAACGAAACAAACAAACCTCAAACAAAAAGCTTGGGTTGACTTCTGAGAGGCAACACAACGAATAAATAAATGACTTGGGAAACGGAGTTAAATGGAAATTAGGAAGAGTAGGACCCAGAAACGCACATCAGATAATTCTATGTGGCTTCTAGGGGTGGACCTTAAACTGGGTAGTAGTTAAAGTCATATGAAACTCACAAGGCTTTTACGGAACAAAAATTTAGGTAGCTGAGAAGAAACACAACTTTCCCTTACACTGATAAATGCAAGGAATTTCTCTGCTGAGTTCCAGTCAACAGGACTCAGTGCTTTGTCAAAGGCAATTTTTTTTTTATCAAATCTCTAAGGGACTTTAGTGATTCAGACATAATTCTGAATTAATCCATTGCGTAATCTAACAAACATCTGAATACCTCATGTTTCCCCACAGTGAGATATATGATTCTCTGACGAGAGAGCACCATTTGCCAGGAGGCATAGATACAACTACTTACAATAAAGTGCAGTAAGTTCTGTAAGACTGGGGGCTGGGGAGATGGCTCAGTATTTAAGAGCATTTGCTGCTCTTGCAGCAGACCTGGGGTTAGTTCTCAGCACCTACATAGTATAGCTCACAACTGCCTGTAACTCCAGTTCCACCTTAATCTGATGCCCTCTTCTGGAATCCTCAGGTACCTGCATACATAAGGTGCATGTACAAGATGCTCACATATATACATACAAAAACATATTGAGATGAGAGCAAAGGACTGTGAGGACTGTAATATATATATATATATATATATATGTATATATATATATATGCATACAAAGGGTTCAGAATCAACAGTAATTTTTTTAAATTTGTTTTTATCTTATTCTTATGTGTGTGGCTATTTGAGGTTAATATTTGGGCTCATTCTCTATCACTTTCCAGCACATTATTTTTGGCAGGGTCTCTCAGTCAAGCCCACAGTTTGCCAATATGGCTGTATCACCAGCCTGATTGCTCTGGGGCATCTCTTCTCTCTCCTTTGTGAGGACAGAATTGCAACCCATTTACATGAATTCACATGGATTCTGGGGACCTGAATTCCAGAACTCTTGCTTTCCAGGCAAACACTCTTAATTGCTGAACCACCTCTCCAGCCCTTGTTTAGTTAGTTTAATTTAGTTAAGATTTTTTTTTAAGATGGTCTCATTATGTTGTACGTTGGCTCTGATTCCTGAGCTATAGTGATTCTCCTGCCTCAGCCTCCCAAGGAGCTAGGACTATAAGCATGTGCTACTCTGCCCAGCTAGGAGGCTATGCTTGAGATGTTTTGAGTAACAGTTTACCAGGCAACTGGAGGGGAAGGTATATTTCCAGGCAGGAGAATAAAACAAGTGCCTTAGTCAGTTATGGGCTGCTCCAGCAAAACAGCTCAAATGGAGAAATTATGGAGAAGTTGATTTTGCTCATGACTACAGTGGCTGAGGTTTCCAGAGAGCTTATGCTAGCAATCTGGCAAGGGACCCCTGGATATGTCACAATATGGTGAGGTGGAAAGAAAACTGCGTACAGAAGGGACCAGGAGCATGGGGTGCCATTGCTTTTGATAACCCACTCTCTGATCCAGTTGTGAAAGACCCACTCCACCCTAAAGAGGTAGCATTGTAAGCCTTGATGGCACACTTTTATAATCCCAGTACTTGAAAAGTATAGGAGCATCTTCAAAGGCTTGTTTGAGCTAGTAATAAAGACCATCTCTCAAACAAGAACATACACACATTTAAAAAAAAAGGCCAGGCTAGGTGGTGGTGGTGCACAACTTTAATCCCAACACTTGGGAGGCAGAGGCAGGCGGATCTTTGTGAGCTTGAAGCCAGCCTGATCTACAAAGCAAGTTCCACAACAGCTAGGGCTGTAACACAGAGAAACCCTGCCTCAAAAAACAAGCAAACATAAAAAACCAGGCAAACCCCCACAAAATCCAAGAGACAGTAATAATTCATTTATGAGGAGAGAGCCCCATGACTTGATTATCACTCACTAGGTCCCACCTTCTTGACTGTTTCCCATCTCAACACCACCACTCTGAGAACCAGGCTTCCAGCACACAAACCTTTGAGAGACAAAGCATGTCCAAGCCACATCACTGAAGAATGGTACCCAGGCTTGCTTATGGATTAGCAAAGGGCTCAGTCATAGAGTTTGTCAGGACTTGCTTTGTGAAGGTCTTCTATCCCAGGCTGATATTTTATTCTGTATCTTTAAGATAAGCAATGGGTAGTTGGGTAGGGTAGGCTGGGTGTTTCTGTAGCCTAGGATTAAAGTGTGCAAAGGGCGTAGTTTGTAGGTTTGAGTTAGGTTGCATTCACAGCTATCTTTGTCTGCATAGCTTTCTTTTTTCTTTTTTTGAGGCATGTGTAGCCTTGGCTGTCCTGCAACTTTCTCTGTAGACCAGACTAACCTCAAACTAAGGGAGATCTGCCTGCCTCTGCTTCCTGAGTGCTGGGATCAAAGACATGGGCCACCACCGCCTGGCTGCATGGCTTTCTTCTTCTTCTTCTCCTTCTCCTTCTCCTTCTCCTTCTTCTTCTTCTTCTGGTTTTTCGAGACAGGGTTTCTCTTGCAGCTTTGGAGCCTGTCCTGGAACTAGCTCTTGTAAACCGGGCTGGTTTCGAACTCACAGAGATCCGCCTGCCTCTGCCTCCTGAGTGCTGGGATTAAAGGCTTGCACCACCACTGCCCGGCTAGCATGGCTTTCTATATGGGATTCAATACTTGTTTTTGAGACTCTATCACAACTGATACTCTATCAAGATAACATGAGAAATACCACGATAATCTTTAAGGAGATTAGTCTAATAGCATAGTATTGGCCCAAGGTCAGGAGAGATAATATAATTTTTTTGCATTTTTAAAAAATGTTTATTATTTTGTTTGTATATTGTGTGGACACACATGTGCCATGAAGGGCATGTTTAAGTCAAAGGACAACTTGCAGAAGTCGGTACTCTCCTTTTATTCCTGACCACGTGATCAGGCATGGTACTTTCCAATGCCAAACTGAGTAACTGCAAGTTTTCTTACCAGAGAAAGTGCCTCAAACTAAATGCCTTCAGCTGTGTTCCATTTCAGCTGGGATAACCAGGGTTCATTTGTTCATGGCTGACAGAGTGTTACATAAATGCAATTTTGGTGCAGTCTTTTACTTTGCCTTGTCTGCCCCACAAAATTGCTCCTCCCTTTAAAAATTCTGGGGTATGTCACGGGATGGTGGCACATGCCTTTAATCCCAGCTCTCGGGAGGCAGAGGCAGGCAGATCTCTATGAATTCGAGGCCAGACTGGTCTACAGAGCAAGTTCCAGGGCATACAGGGCTACACAGTAAAACTCTGTCTGGGAAAAAAAAATCTGGGGTAACAACTGATGACAAAAAGAAGTTTCAGTTCCAAAGCTGAGGACCTGTTCTTCCTATAAGTACAGCACTGACAGCTGAATGCAGGGCAGGAGGGATGGCTCAGCAGTTAAGGACACAAATTGCTCTTGCAGAGGCCAGGGTTTGGTTCCCAGTACTCATGTTGGGCAGCTCACAATCGCCTGTAATTCTAGCCCCTCAGGGATTCTGGGATGCTTCTGCACTCATAAGCACACACATGTGTGCACACACATGCACACACACAAAACTATTAATGAGATGCCATTGATCTAGTCAGGCATTGGTGACACATGCCTTAATTTCAGCACTCAGGAGGCCCAGGGCTACACAGAGAAACTCTGTCTTAAAAAACAAAAGGGGGCTGGAGAGATGGCTCAGAGGATAAGAGCACTGGCTGCTCTTCCAGAGGTCCTGAGTTCAATTCCCAGCAACCACATGGTGGCTCACAACCATCTGTAATGAGATTTGTCACCGTCTTCTGGCATGCAGGCATACATGGAGGCAGAATGTTGTATACATAATAAATAAATCTTAAAAAACAACAACAAAAAAACAGTTACCATTTATCTTACTTCTCCATTTTATGTTGTGATTTGCCTAATAATTTTATTTGTATTTTCTAATACGGTAGTGATATTTACAGTTATATTGAGGTGGTTTTCTTCTGTGTTTCTTTCTTTGGGGGGCGTTGTTTCAAGACAAGGTTTTGTGTGTGTGTGTGTGTGTGTGTGTGTGTGTGTGTGTGTGTGTGTAAAACAATCCTAACTTTTCTGAAATTTGATTTGTGAACCAGGTTGGCCTTGAATTCACAGAGATCAGCCTGGCTCTGCCTCCCCAGTGTTGGGATTAAAGTCGTCATGAGTCACCATTGCATGGCTCTTTTGTGTTTCTTAACTATTTATCTGTTTTTGTTTTGTTTGAGGCAGATTTTCTCTGTGTAGCCTTGGCTGTTCCAGAACTTGATTTGTAGACCAGGCTGATTTCAAACTCAGAGATCTGCCTGCCTTTGCCTCCCAAATGCTGGAATTAAAGGCGGGTGCTATCATGCCTACCTTAATTTTTTATCTTTAACTTTTAAGGTTTTTGTCAACTGGATTTATATATAAGCTGTTAAATATCTATAAACTGTTAAAATAGAATGTAAGGTTATTGTAAATGATTCGCTGTTCTACAACCTTAGCCCATCATTTTCTATGTAAATCTAAAATAATAAGATGTAATACTGAGTACATATCATAAAAAGGGAACTGGGGATGTAACTAGGTTGGCAGAGTGCTTGCCTAGTGTGCATAGGTCCTATGTTTGATCCCAGTATCACATAGACCAAGTATGGAGGCACATGCTTATAATCTCAGTATTCCGGAAGCAGAAGCAGTATGATCAGTAATTCAAAGTCACCTTCAACTACACAGCAAATTCAAGGTCATCCTGGGTTAGGTAAGACTCTCAAAAACAAACAAACAAATTGAATGTGATGGGCACACCTGTGATCCCAGTACTCAGGAACTAGAGGCAGGAGGATCAGAAATTCAAGGTCTTCCTCAACTATATAGCAAGTTTGAAGGCCAGCCCAAGATCCATGAGGCCCTGTCTCAAAGCAAACAAATGAACAAACAGAGGTAGAGCTGTGTTATGGAATATTACTTTAACCAGGCGAAGATGTGTTAATATTTGTTTATGCTGCATTTGTTTAACTATATAAAGATGTGTTACATTTGTTTATGCTGCATTTGTTCAAGGATGTAAAGATGTGTTGCTGTTTCACCTTGACTGACTAAAGACACCTGATTGGTCTAATAAAAAGCTAAATGGCCAATAGCTAGACAGTAAAGGGATAGGCAGGGCTGGTGGGCAGGGAGAATAAGTAGAAGGAGAGGAAAGAGAGAAAGAAGAGTGAACAAGGGAGAGAAAGAGGGAGACACCCAGGGCCAGCCAGACAGGTAGCTGCCAGCCAGACATGGAGTAGGACATACAGAATGAAAGTAAGGTAAAAAGCCCTGAGGCAAAATGTAGATGAAGAGAAATTGATTAAATTTAGTAATAAGAGCTAATGGGACAGGCATAAGATAAGGCTGAACATTCATAACTAATACTAAGTCTCTGTGTCATGATTTGGAGGCTGGTTGGTGGCCAAAACAATGCCTGTTATAGAGCTGGGGCTCAAGAGATGGCTCAGTGTTTAAAAGTACTTGCTGCTCTTGCAGAGGATCCGAATTCAGTTCCCAGCACCCGTGTTAGGCACCTTACAAGCCCCTACAATTCCAGCTACAGGGATATCTGCTGTCTCTGGCCTCTGCAGACACCAGTACTATATGCAAATTCCCTTGAGCAGACATATACACATATTTTTTTTAAAAAAAATCTTTATCTTTCAAAAAGAGATAGCCTGGCGGTGGTGGCGCACACCTTTAATCCCAGCACTCGGGAGGCAGAGGCAGGCATATCTCTGTGAGTTCGAGACCAGCCTGGTCTACAGAGCTAGTTCCAGGACAGGCTCCAAAGCCACAGAGAAACCCTGTCTCGAAAAACCAAAAAAAAAAAAAAAAAAAGAGAGAGAGAGAGAGAGAGATAGTACTAAGAGGGCTAATATTAAGTAGCAGTGAATTCCTCTTTAGTATAGGGGTTTATGCTGAGACTTCAGGACTATGGGATAAAAATATTATACAAAGATAGTTGAGTTGGGTCTGATCACCTGTAAGAATCTTTCTAACGAGTTTTTTTATTTCACAAGCTTTGCCCTTAAACTTGGTGAACCCTCTTCCATGATGCTCCATTTCTCAGACCCCTTACAGTCGCTAGCTTTTCAGATTTTATTTTCTCTACTCATCTGTGTCCCCAGTGCCCCAGGTGCTAAGGAGCTGTGCAGAGTTCGTGCAAGAGTATGGAGTGGTGGATGGGATCTACCGCCTCTCAGGGGTCTCCTCTAACATCCAGAAGCTCCGGTGAGTCAGATAGAGTGGACAGGTTCTGTGGGCCAGGCAGTCATGGTAAAAGCTGGTGGGGAGAGCTGGGGGGGGGTAAGGGAAAGTGGGAGAAGGAAGCACAGATGTTAGGTGCTATTCCAGGGAGAGACTCTTAAGTCTGGTCAGGCAAGGTGGGGACCCCAAGCTCACTCCCCCAGCACACATACTCTCCCCATTCCCACATATGCAGTCTGCTTTTAAAACACACATACATACATGCACGCACATACACATGATTTGCATACTATAAAATTCACCATTTAAAAATGTTTGCATCAGTTATTTTTAGTATAATCACAACACTGCAATATTACCATTAATTCCAGAACATGTCACCACCCTCTCTACATTTCCCCTTCACCTAACTTGACTTTCTGTCTGTATGGATCTGTCTCTTCTGACCATCTCATAAAAAGCAACAATACAATGCATGTTTTCGTAAGTCTGTCTCTTCACTCTGAGTCCTTTCAAGGTTCATGCATGCTGTGGCATGTACTAGTATTTTATTGCTTTCTGTAGATGAATACAATTCTCCAGCATGGCTATACAACATTTTTTTTTCTACCCTTTTATCAGTAGATGGCTCTCCAAGCGGTTTCCACCTTTAGTTATTATGAATAATTCTACTACAAACATGTGCAAGTTTTCATGGCTGTATCTCAGTTATTATGAATGTATACCTAAGTGGAATGGCTGGGCCATATGACAACTTCATGTTGAACTTTTCAAAGTAACTGCCAAACTGTTTAATATAACAGTTGTATCAGTTACATGTCTGCCAGCCATATATGAAGGCTCCAGTTCCTCCGCAGCGCTGGCAACATTTATTACTGTCTTTCTGATTGTAGTCATCCTAGTGGGTGTGTATGATATGTCATTGTGATTTATGTGTGCATTTCCCCAGCTACAGATGAAGTTGAACACCTTTTGTGCCCTTCTTTTGGGAAACACCTATTCAAGCCTTATGCTTCTGCTTAATTTTTTTTAAATCAGTGAGTTGTAATAAATTATATGATCTGAATATTAAAGTTTTTTTGGAGACAGGGTTACACTGGGTAGCCCTAGCTGTCCTGGAACTCAGTCTGTAGATCAGGCAGGCTTCGAATGCACAGAGATCCGCCTGTCTCTGCCTTCTGAGTGCTGGGATTAAGGCATACCATCACGGCCTGGCTGAGTACTAGGTTTTAATCAGATGTATGATGAGTAGTATTTCCCTTCCCCATCTGTGGTTTGTGGGTTGTTCTCTTCCTCTTCTTCTTTGTGGTAGCAGGGATTTTGAACCCAGGGTTCTTTTTATTGATAGTATCCTTTGACACATAAATGTTCCTTTTCTTTTCTTCTATTGTGGATGGTATAGGGATGCATATGTTCATGTGGTTATATGCTTTTGTGTGGAGGCCAGAGGTCAATGTTGCCCGTTTTCCTCAATTACCTCAATTTCCTTATTTTAAAAATTAATTTATTTTTATTAAAATATCTTTATTTTGTGTGTATGGTGTTCTGCCTGCTTGTATGCCTGTGTACAACGTGTGTGCCTGGTGCCCAGAGAGGCCAGATGAGGCCCAGAACTGGAGTTACAAATGGCTGTGAGGCACCATATGGGTGCTGGGACTGGAACCTTGGTCCTTTGGAAGAGCAGTTAGTGGTCTTAACCACTGAGCATCTTTCCAGTCCTCTCTACGTTTTTGTCATTATTAATGTTGTTGTTGTTTGAGTCAGGGTATCTTGCTGAACTCGAAGCTTTCAGATTTGGCTAGACAGAATGGCCAGCAAGCTCCTGGGATTCCCCAGGGCCGATCTTACAAGTCTTTGCTGCCTTGCCTGGCTTTTCCTATGAGTGCTGGGGATACAAACTCAGATGCTTAAGCTTATGAAGCAAGCACTTTATCATTTGGGATGTTTCCCCAGCCCCTTGTCTTGCTCTCTCTTCTTTTTCTTCAGTCTTACTCTGTAACTTAGACTGGCCTAGAATTTATTACAAAGTATAGGCTAATCTCAAATTCACGGAAATGTTCCTGTCTCGGGAGAATTTGTGTCATCAATTTATCTATCTTCTTTTGGTTGTTGGCACTTGGGTGCCATATCTGAGCACCTGCTAGCTAATCAAATCAAGATCATGAAGACAACATGTTTGGTTTAAGTATTATTCCCAGGCTAGGCAAAGTGGCATACGTTTTGAATGCCAGCATTCAGAAGGCAGAGGCAGATGAATCTTTGTGAGTCAGAGGTCAACGTGGTCTATATATTGAGTTCCAGGCCACCCAAGAACTATATAACAGGACCCTTTCTCAAAAAAGAAAAGGAAAAAGGAGAGACACATTTAGGTCTGTTGCCCGTGTCTACTGAGTCCGACTTACCTCTTTGCTGCTAGTCATATATCCCTAGTCATGCGCAGATCCACTTACCTGTCTCTACTCATCTTTACATTCACGTCTACATATACACATATGCAATTCCTAATATTTCCTGACATACATAGAAAATATATGTAGATACTCCAGTGAACATATATAATGTGTATACATGTGAATATGCATACATTCCAGCATTCTCCCTCCAAGTCTCACCCATGTTGGACCATGACCCTGCCTGCAGCTGACCTCTATGGGTCCTACTTCTCCCTATATATCCCCCGTCTGACCTTTACCATGCCTGACCACTCTGCACCTCCCCAGGCAGGAGTTCGAGGCAGAGCGGAAGCCAGACCTTCGGCGGGACGTTTACCTCCAGGACATTCACTGCGTCTCCTCCTTGTGCAAGGCCTATTTCAGAGAGCTGCCAGATCCCCTCCTCACTTACCGGCTTTATGACAAATTTGCCGTGAGTTGAGAGGCAGAGGGGTGGGAGACAGGGTTCAAGGGCCACCACTTCAGTTTCGACACCCCAGGTGTGTCACGTGCCAGGCACGGTCCTGGGAGCCTAACAGTTAAGCATTACTGAGGAGAAAAGCCCTCCTTCCCAGATCTCAAACCCCTGCCACCTCTGCCAGCCTCTGTCCCTCTTGACTTCATACTCTCCCTATGGTGTGTTTCCCCTAAGGCCTGCAGACCTCACAGAGCACAGCGGTAAGACTTGGGAGGTAAAGGGCAGGCTGTCAGAGCTGGGAGGCCTTGGAAAGCACCTAGACCAGAGTTTCCCCACACTTAAGAGAACAAAAATGCTGTTTACATAACAAAAAAATATTTTCAGGAATGTCCCTACAGTTACAACTATAACGGTATCTTAAATCTTAAACAGTTTCGGAGGAGAAAACACATGACAAAAATGGTTTGTGATTTGAGTACAGGGTCTCTCTGTGTAGCTTTGGAGCCTGTCCTGGAACTTGCTCTTGAACTCACAGAGATCCTCCCAAGTGCTGGGATTAAAGGCGTGCGCCATTACCACCCGGCTTGAGTAATACTTTTAAAGTACAAGTTCTAGCTACTTGGGAGGTTGAGGCAGAAGGATTGCTGGAGCCTAGAGTTTGAGCCTAGATTGGGCAACATAGCGAAATCCCATCTACTTGCCAAGAGTTTGCAGTTTTATTGAGTGCAACAACATTGAGACTCAGAATAGCAATCACAGCCTGCTCAGTCCATCCAGACCAGCCTGGGTGGATCACCTTCCCAGACACCTTTCAAAGGTCTAGCTCCAGAGCTATACCAAGGTGGACACTGAGGCAGGGGAATGGCAGTGAGTTGCTCAAGGTCACAAGACAATGTATTAATAAGATTCAGCGATCAGATGGGTGGTGGTGGCTCCTGCCTTTAATCCCAGCACTCGGGAGGCAGGCGAATCATTGTGAATTTGAGGACAGCCTGGTCTGCAAGAGCTAGTTCCAGGACAGGCTCCAAAGCTACAGAGAAACCTTGTCTCTAAAAATAAAAAAAAAATAAATAAATAAAAATTCAGTAGTCATTTGTGTGCCCAAAGGTCCTAAGCTTTCTTTCTGTGGTTCTGGGGATTGAACCAGTGCTCTTGTGCATGGCAGGAAAGCACTCTACCACTGGGTTACATCCCAGCCCTTGTTTCCTGCCTCCTGCCTCTGCCTCTACAGTGCTGGGGTCATAGGCATGTGCTACCATGCTCAGCCTGAGGTGTTTTCACTGCTTTATGGTGCCTTGAAGATCTAGGTGGGGCCATTGTGGAACATAGCAATAGATCATTCCTGAGAGTTTAATTTGGACCTCTGAGAAGCAAGTGGGTCATCTGTGAGTCAATGTCTCCTTCTTATACCCTTGTCCCCAATTAGGAGGCAGTGGCAGTGCAGCTAGAGCCAGAACGCTTGGTCAAGATCCTTGATGTGCTTCAGGAACTCCCTGCCCCAAACTACAGGTGCGTGGGGTTCCGCCCTCTGTACTCCAGAGACACCCCCGGCCCCAGCCCTCCCTACAACCCCAGCCTTGTTTGTCTCTCACAGCTTTCAGGTCAGCCCACCCCTGCCTTGATATTCTTTTAGGTGATTCTTTTCTTGATTCCTGCAGGACGCTGGAGTTCCTTATGAGGCACTTGGTCCACATGGCCTCATTTAGTGCCCAAACCAACATGCATGCCCGAAATCTGGCGATTGTGTGGGCCCCCAACCTGCTGAGGTGGGTGTTCTTGTGAGCAGTGTGTAGCTGTTGGGAGGCTTGGTGTAGCAAGATATACTCGAGTGGATGTGGTTGAGGGGATGTGCACTGGAGAGGGTTTGGGGGTCTCTTGTAAACCCAGAAAGATAGGAAAGTTCAGCAGTGGCTAAGTAGTATAAAGTCCACCAACTTGGGCCTTCACTGAGACCAAGTGAAGTTCTTAAGAGCAAGACTTACACTGTGCTGTGGAGTCTTGGGACTAGAATATTGATCTTTGCCAAACATTTACTGAGTGAACTTCTTACAATCTGTTCAGGAGCTGGCCTGTCTCTGACTCATTATGGCACAAAGCATTATTAATTATAACAATTATAACAATTCTCAGTCTTCCTTTTGTGGTACAGTGCAAGGAATATGGCAGGACATTACAGATGACTTTCTTGGGGGAAGTGGTATTTGAACTTGAATCATACCTGTGGCTTGAGAGGTAGACATGGAGGTAAGGACCAGGGGCAGAGGGTATAGAGTATTTCAAAGGTTGGGCATTTGTAACATGACTTTAACACTATCACTTGGGAGGCAGGTGAATTTTTGTGAGTTCAAGGCCAGTCTGGGGTACACTGAGGGTTTTAGGCCAGTTACAGCCACAGCTATGTAATGAGACCTTGTCTGTCATTTGTGTGTGTGTTTTCAGGAAGACTTTAGATAGGAAAGTGCTTTGAGTCTTGGGAGGGACTAATTCCACAGCCTCACAGGTCTAAGGACATCGAGGCCTCAGGCTTCAATGGGACTGCGGCGTTCATGGAGGTGCGCGTGCAGTCCATTGTCGTGGAGTTCATCCTCACCCATGTGGACCAGCTCTTTGGAGGTGCTTCCCTCTCTGGTTAGTGTCCTTTCTGCCTGTTACCCATCACCACTCTCTGCTGGGAAGAGCTTTAGTTGTTTTATGGTTTTGACGAAGATCAACTCTAGAGAGCCTCACAAGTCACCTCATTCAGACTTCTCATTTTGTGGGTAGGAAGACTGTGTCTCTCACAGGGCCAGTACATGATGAGCACATGCAGAGAACACTGGAGAAATCTTAGTACAGCCAGGGCTTGGGCAGGCCTCTTCTGTTAGCATTCTAGCACACAGATTAGCTCTGCAGCACCACCTTGGAGGACAAGGCTAATGTTTTGGGATCTCCTGATCCTCTTTGTTCTTGAGAATACCCTTCTGAAATGGATAGAGAGGATCTATCTCCAAGAGCCTCTGATATATCCTTAGCTTGTTAGTTTGTTGGGGGGGGCGGATGGACTGGGGACTTGAGGTTCCTTTCTTGGTTCTGTTACTGGCTGGCCAATTCTTTTCCTTCTCCTAGCTGGTGCAGATTTGGAGAGTGGATCACTTCCAGGGGCCCGGGCATCAGGCAGCTCTGAGGACCTCATGCCCAGGCCTCCTCCCTACCACTTGCCTAGCATCTTACAGGCTGGCGATGGACCACCACAGATCCGGCCCTACCATACTATCATTGAGATTGCAGAACACAAGTAAGGCCTCCTTCCCGGGACTTCTTCCCTTGCAACTGAGTCATCCAGACTCCACTCCTAATTGTATCTCCATTCTCTGTAGGAGAAAGGGATCTTTGAAGGTCAGGAAATGGCGATCTATCTTCAATTTAGGTCGCTCTGGCAATGAGACAAAACGTAAACTTCCACTGCGGGCTGAGGACAGGGGTAGGTATGGGATGATGAGGGAATGGGGCTCTGGTGAGGGCATGCAAGGTCTCGGTGCTATGCACATTCATCTTTTTCAGAAGAAAAATCCAACAAGGGGACACTGCGGCCTGCTAAGAGCATGGACTCACTGAGTGCTGCAGCTGGGGCCATTGATGGTGAGGATAGGTGTTAGTGGCTATGTGTGTATGTGCTGTGACAATAACAGCACAGGCTTATGTGTCTACAAATGTGTGTGTGTGTGTGTGTGTGTGTGTTTGTGGTAGCTAGCGACTGTATCTACAGAGAGGGAAGAAGATCTATCAGGTATGTGTGACCTTTAACCTGATGACTGGGCAGATAATTTGCAGTAGAGGCCAAAAGGAAGCTGGGTCTGGTACCTTCCAATTATCCTACCTCTAAAACCTAAGAAAACGGAGCCGCTGAGTCTTACCTGAGCTGTCAAGATCCTTTGGAGCTGAGGCTGCTGAATACCTGACCCTCTCTCTCTTCCACAGAGCCAGAGGGACTGGTGGGGCCCAGCAGTCCTCAGTCAAGCTCACTGAAGTCTGAGAGCTTGGAGAATAATTCTATGGATGCAGCAGAGGGTGAACAGGAACCTGAGGCAGAGGCACAGGGCAGTGCGAATTCTGAGCCAGGAACTCCACGAGCTGGGCGGTCAGCTATTCGGGCCTCGGGTAGCAGTCGTGCAGAGCGTTGTGCCGGTGTCCACATCTCAGACCCCTACAACGTCAACCTCCCGCTACACATAACCTCCATCCTCAGTGTACCTCCAAACATCATTTCTAACGTCTCGTTGGTCAGGCTTACCCGTGGCCTTGAGTGTCCCGCCCTACAGCCCAGGCCAACTCCCGCCTCAGGTCCTGGCCCCGGCCCCGGCCCCGGCCCCCCAGGTGAGAATTTGGAGATTTCCCAGGGCTGGAAAGGAATCTGGAACTTTAGGTTGAAGCTATGGTGCTGAGGATGTAGCCTTGGAATGTCAGAGGTCAGAGGCGTCAGCCCATAGGCTTTGAACATAGTCTTATGTTGCCTGCCTAGATGTGGGGTTTGGGGACCCAGTAATATTATTAGGTTATATGAAGTGCATGGAGAAGGGATCTCTGTCAGGCTTCAAATCACTGATTTACCCCCAAGAAGAGGGGCCTGTGCCAGACACATAGGGGATTTAGTAAGGTACTGGTTGGGGTAAGAACAAAAGCTGCTGTTAAGAGTCACTGCAAATTAATATTAAGAGCTAAATATCACTTATCAATTCATGCTGAGGGCTGTATTAGATACTTCACAGGTATTAGCTCATTTCATTTTTCATAACATGAAGATGTAAGTATTGTTATTCTTACAACAGTAGAACCTGAAAGTTATCTTCAACAATTTACTACTGATTTAGGTAGCAAGAGCTAGGATGTGATTCATTCTCAGATTCCTATGCCCAAAGCGTCACTGATGAGAAAGCCTGAGGTTGTATAAGATCGAGGTAAACAGTTAAGTGGACGGAGCTTCAGATTTTGTCTGCGCTACTAATTAGCTGCATGAACTTGGACAAGCTGCTTTGAGCTTCAGTTTCGTTAATGCCAATTGAGGATGAAGAGTTGGGGATGTAGCTCTGTTGGTACAGTGCTTGCCTGGCATGCACAAAGCACTGGATTTGATCCCCAGCACCACATAATCCTGGTATGGAGGCTTATGTAATCCAACACTTCGGAGGTGGAGATGGAAGAATGAAAGTTTGAGGTCATCCCTGGCTCCATAGTTTGAGATCAGCCTGGGATACAGGAGACCTGTGTCAAACAAAGGGTGTGGTACAACATCCTCCATAATATTTCTTTATTTTTGGAGGGTATTTGTGTGTAGGGGAGTTGCATGTGCAGGTGTGTACATGAATATAGGAACCAGAGGACTACATTAGCTGTTGTTCTTAGATGATGTCCACATTTTTTTTTTCTGTGACAGAGTATTTCAATGACCTGGAACTTCCCAAGTAGGCTAGAGTGGCCAGTTCCATGGACTGACCTGTCCTCTTTCCTAACACTGGGATCAGAAGAGCACACCAACTCTCCCAGTGTTATTTTACTAGATTCCCCAGGAATTCTAGGGATCAAACTCAGGTCCTTGGGGCTGGAGAGATGACTCAGAGGTTAAGAGCACTGACTGCTCTTCCAGAGGTCCTGAGTTCAATTCCCAGCAACCACGTGGTGTCTCACAACCATCTGTAATGAGATGTGCAGGCACACATGCAGACAGAACACTATACATAATAAATAAATTAATTAAAAAAAAACAAACACAGGTCCTCATATTTGCATACACTCACTATGAACCAAGCCATCTATCCAGCCCCTATCCATAACATTTTATTCTGTAGGGAAAATATAAAGATTAATTATAAAAATATAAAACACAGTCAGGCAGTGGTGGCGCATGCCTTTAATCCCAGCACTCAGGAAGCAGAGGCAGGCAGATCTCTGTGAGTTTGAGGCCAGCCTAGTCTACAAGAGCTAGCTAGCTCCAGGACAGGCTACAAAGCTACAGAGAAACCTGTCTCAAGAAAACAAAAAACAGGGGCTGGAGAGATGGCTCAGTGGTTAAGAGCATTGCCTGATCTTCCAAAGGTCCTGAGTTCAATTCCCAGCAACCACATGGTGGCTCACAACCATCTGTAATGAGGTCTGGTGCCCTCTTATGGCCTGCAGGCATACATGTAGACAGAATATTATATACAGAATAAATAAATAAAAAATAAAAAAATAAAAAAACAAACATACATACACACATATATCAATGCTTAGAGCTGGTGGTACATGTCTTTTTAATCCCAGCATTTAGAAGGCATAGATATCTTGATCTCTGTGAGTTGAGGCCAACCTAGTTTACTTAGTCAGTCCAGGCCAAGTAGTGCTATGTAGTGACACCTTGCCTCAAAAACAGAGAAATACACAAACAACCCACAATGCTTGGCACTTGAGTGAGAATAAAGAGAGCTATAAGTAGTGAATCATTCTGGTGTGAGAGGATGAGCCATGTTGACTAGTACATACCAGGAGTGTTGGGCCCCTAGAGTATCAATGTGAGGAATACCCATATCTGAAAGCGTTGGGGCTGACCTTGACTTTTGGATTTCTGAAACTACTTTTCCTCCAACAGATGAGAAGTCGGAGGCAAGATCAGTCCCAGGTCCCCTGGCTGACTCAAACCCAGCAGACATGACTCCTGCCCTGGAGGACTCCTTGTCCCAGGAGGTGCAGGACTCCTTCTCCTTCCTAGAGGACTTGAGTAGCTCAGAGCCTGAGTGGGTGGGGGTGGAGGATAGGGAGGTGGCCAAGGCAGAAGCCGCAGGAGCAGCAGGAGCAGCAGGAGCAGCACCTTTCTCCCTTGGGGAGGATGATCCTGGGATGGGCTACCTGGAGGAGCTCCTGGGAGTTGGGCCTCAGGTAAGGAGGAACTGTGCTGGGTATTTGGGTAGTGTGTAGCCTAGAGAGTGGATAGGGCTACCTGGTTCTTAGACACAATGCTATGCCTACAGGTGGAAGAGTTCTCTGTAGAGCCACCCCTGGATGATCTGTCTCTGGACGATGCACAGTATGTCCTGGCTCCTAGCTGCTGCTTCCCCGATTCTGCTGGTCCTGCACCTGATGTGGAAGAAGAAAATGGGGAAGAAGTCTTCCTGAGTGCCTATGATGATTTGAGCCCCCTTCTGGGCCCTAGATCCACAAACTGGGATGGTATAGGGAGTCTGGAGGAAGAGGCAGCAAGATGTGAGAAACAACCTCCAACACAGGCTGAAGAGAAAGAGGCATGCCGGGAAGCTGAAGAGGACAAGGAAGCTGGGCCTGGAAGCACATCGGCCAACAGGGAAGATGCTGAGGCACCTCCAGAGGCTGAGATGGAAGCTGGGGAAGCTGATGAGGAAGGAGGGGAGGGGGAAAGAAGCCGAAAGGTGATGGGTAGTTTCGAAAAAGGGGGTAGTGAAGAGATAGAGACCATGGAAGGAAATCCCAAAGGTCAAGAGGTTGAAAGTATAGAGACCAAAGATACAGAGAAAACAAGAGAAGAGGATAAAGACAAGCAGGAAAGAGAGAGTGGGAGAAAAGAAGGAGCTGAGAAAGGAGAGGACACCCCCGTAGAAACTGGAATGGATCCAGAGCATTTGGTCCAGGAATACCTGCTTCCTGGAGACAGCTGGGAAGCGGTACACAACCAAGAGACTGAGAAAGGCAACAAGGATGAGATCAAAGGACTGAGGGGGAATACTGACCACCAGTCAAGAGAAGACCAAGGCCATAGTACAGATAGAAGTCCAGTAGAAGATAATGATAATGGGGAGGAAAGGGAGGTCAGTAAGGAACAGAAAACTATAGATATAGAAACTGAAGGCAAGAGAGCTGTTGGTGACCACTTAGAAGAGGGGGCCCTCTCTGAAGAGCCAGGTGTAGAGTTCCTGGAGATTGACAGTACAGAAGAAGTCAATGAACAGTCTTCTGAGATGGAACAAGGCCCTCCACAGCCATCTGAACCAGAGGGGATGGAGGCTGAGGAACAGCTCAGTTCTGAGGCATGTGACTTGTATTCTTGTCCCTGTGGTTCAACTGGTGGTGTGGGCATGCGTCTGGCTTCCACCCTAGTTCAGGTCCAACAGGTCCGCTCTGTTCCTGTGGTGCCCCCCAAACCACAGTTTGCCAAGATGCCCAGTGCAATGTGTAGTAAGATCCATGTAGCACCTGCAAGCCCATGTCCAAGACCTGGTAGGCTTGCTGGGACTCCTGGAGAAAGAGCTTGGGGGTCTCGTGCTTCTTGGAGGAACGGGGGTAGTCTTTCCTTTGATGCTGCTGTGGCCCTGGCCCGGGAACGCCAGAGAACTGAGGTGCAGGGAATTCGGCGGACCCAGACTTGTACTGGGGGTGGGGATTATAGCCTCAATTCCAGAACCTCTCCCTGCAGTATGATTCCTGCCCATTCTTCCCGGCCCCTTAGCTGTCTGGAACTCCCACCTGAAGGCACAGAAGGGTCTGAGCCCAGGAGTCGGCTTAGTCTGCCCCCTAGAGAGCTTCACCCTCCTGTCCCTCTTATGTCCCCTCAGCGTCAGACATATGCCTTTGAAACACAGACTAACCGTGGGAAAGAAGGGCTGTGATTAGGATGGGACAAGAGGAATCAGAAATCTATCGTCAATCTCTGGAACCCTTGCCTAGCTGTCTTTATACCCTTGGCAGCTGAAGTGCCCAATTCCATAGGCTTGGGTCCTCCAGCTACTTGTTTTGACCACAGGAGGCACTGCCTTGGTGGGTTTACTTGAGTTTGTGTTAGACACAAAGTACTTATCTCTTAGCAGAGTCTTAAGAAATATAGGAAGGTCTTATTCCCATGAAGTTGTGATTATTAATCAAAACATAGGGTAGGTAGAAACTTATTATTTTTCTTAAATTTAAATACATGGGGGGAATTCCAGTCAAACTCCTGCCCTCTTCTGAGGCTGTAAACGTCTCTTCATAGAAGCCCAAGGTAGATGTGGAAAATACAGGGCCAGATACAGAATTGCTCATCCCTGTTTTGTTCCCAGATCCTTGGCTCTCTCCTGACCCTTTTAGCTCCAGATTAGGGGAAACACATCCAAGAAGCTCTTTAAAGTCCTCAGTGTTCACTGAGGAAATGGATGGCATCTTCTGCCTTCAATCATTTTGCAGAAGAAGTCCTGTACAGATCTGTCTGGTCTTTTCTTTTCCCATTAGAATAGCCCTCCTATTTCAAGAACGGGATGTCTGGTCATCACTCTGGCCCTGGCACTGTTTCTCTGCACAGGTGGGAGCTAGAGGTCTCATTTAGCCATGGTGGCTGTTTGATAATAAAAATTGAATTTTTTACACTTAAATAGTGTATGGACTTACTCTTATTAAAGTCTTGGGGGGAAAGGTATCACATTTGAACGTTGCCAAAATGTATATATCTTGTTTAGATATTCTTCCTCAGTTGTCATGGGAACCTGGAGCTAGAAAGTAGAACTGGGTTCGTGGTGGTCAAGAAATGAGGAAGAGAAACCTGTATTTACATAATGTTCATCTAATGCCAGGAATTGGGTTAGATTTATGTGCATAAAAACTTTGTCCTTGAATTTATTTAATCTACTTAGTTTGGTGAAGTTGGTATTAGTATTTCCATTTTACAAATTAAGCTGTAATTAAGTAAAAATATCAAAGACCTTAGAGTAAAGAAGTGGCAGTTTCCAGTGGCACATGCCTTTACTTTAATCCTAGGCACTCAGGAGGCAGAGGCTGGGGAATCTATGTGACTTCAGAGACAGCCTGGTCTACATAAAACAGTTCAGAACTACATAGGGATCCTGTCTCAAAAAAAAAAGCGTCAGCTGTGGATTTAAAATCGGGGTCTGGAATGGTTTCCAAATCTGACTTCTAGATATTATACATCACTATTCCAAAACCATCATGGGTATACACCCTGAATGAGAAAAATGGTAATAAAATTGACACATATGAGCCTCAGAAAAATTGGAAGCTATTAAGTCTTTGGGGGATTGCTGACGCTAGCACAAAGGAATATACCCTGATCTACGTATGCCCAGAAATGTCCCAATGTCCACTTGGAAACCCCTCAAAATGATGCCCTGATCCAAGATGGCGTCCCAAATTGCCCTTGTTAAAGATGGCGCTGAAAAACGCCGTTCCTCCCCCCCCCCACACTTCCTTTTAGCGGAACTAAAAAGGCTCCGCCTAGCACCAAGATGGAAGTACAGCTTAGACTTTTTTTCTGGTTCTTGCTGAAAACGGCTGGAACTCTAGCGACGTCCCCAAGGATACTGCTTCTCTTCGGGGCCTGTAAAAACTCGCATCCCCCACGCCGGCTTTAGCGCGCAGCGAAGTTCGAAGCGAACGGAAACGGGGCGGTCCTGGGGACCCAGCGGTCGGCTGGGCGGGTCGTGGAGACACTTCCGCCCCTCACCAATATGGCCGCAGGCTGCAATTGCGCATGAGCAGCTGTCTATGGAGAGACCTAGATCCAAAGAGGGAGAACGCTGCCGGGGGAAATTGGCGACTAGAGCGGCCTGGGTCGGTGAGTGCCTAGGAGCCAGCCGGCGTCTGGAGACGAGGTGGAGCGGCCAGGCGGGGCAGCTTTGGTTTTGCTTCATTGTGTCAGGCCAGGCAACGCCTGGGCACGCAGCCTTTGTTTTGGGGGAGGGGGCCGTGGCCAGCTCTTTATCTCCTGCCCTGCTTTGTGGGCCGAGCTCGCTCCCCGCCCCGGAGTGCACACGTCCCACCCTCCCGCGGTGTCCCGCCGCGGGCCGCAGCTGCCAGCCGCAGGCCTGGAGAGGTCCCCGGCGTCCTTTCCCGTCTCCTCTGCGGAGCAGCCGGGGCGCGGGGCGAGCAAGGCTGGGCCGGCGGGGTCAGCGCGCGGGCTTCGGGGCTCGCGCCTGGCGGGTGCTCGGCTCCCCAAGCGCCTCCTACTAGTTGGTGGGCCTGCAGGGTGACGCCTCGTTCTCTGGCCAGGGTTCTGGCGCCTGAATTCTTTCGGAACTTGATGTGTTTTGTTTGTTTTGCCTTTGCGTCCGTACTTGGCGAGGGCGTTTGCTGGGCCCTCCTTTTGAGCGTGCAAACCACAACACCCTATGCTGATTTCCGTGTCACATATTCTTAATGCTCAGGAAACGCTTCCGGATGTACAACCAAGGTTTGAGTAAGTAGCCCAATGCCGTTGCTGGGTGGCCTCAGAAGTTGCTCTGTCTGACAGTTGTGGATTATACAGTTACCTCCTGTGCCTTGCCTTCTCTCCTTGCCTCCTCCTGCAAGCCATGCAACTAGCTTCGGAGGTGCCCTTCCTCCTGGCGTTTGAGGATGGAGACCTAGTGGTCCCTAAACACTGGCGCTGCCTCCCTTTGCAACATTACTTTGGACGGGCAGTTTCACTTTCAGTTCCTCTTTGTTGTTGTTATTGTTACCATTTTCTTTTCACGCGGGCTTTCCAAGGTGATTATCCGCTAAACTAAGATTTTCTTTGGATTAGAAAGGTTTGGAGGATCTTACGGGTAGGGAGTTTACAAAAATCTTGCCCTTTCTTGCTGAGATTATTTTTATAGCGTTGTACTGTGCAGCTGTTTCTGGAGGCATCTGTCTGCTCAGTTCTTTGTTTTTCAGGTTCTCTGGCCGGGTGTCAAGAGTCCTAAGGCAGAAACATTGTAGATGGATTCCTCCCCCATTGTCTTTTCTCCTTCAGAACCCTGAGCCTGGATTCCCCCCCTTCCTCCTGAGGCTTAGTTGATTTGGAGTTGTCATGGCAACATTTTAGCAACTGTGTTTCTCTACAGGAAGTCCTGATGAATAAAATAAAGAAGCCTTGAATATGTTGCACTTGGGCTTTAGAGCTTGTAACAGATGCTGTAAATCTGGACTCCCCCAAACCAGCCCTGACAGTAGAATGGTGCCCAAGAGCCAAATCTAGGTTTTCTGGCTCATGATTGTTTTCCAGTGGCAAAAAGAGGTTCTGGTTTTCCCTTTCTAAACTTGAGGACTGAATTTCTTTTTTGTTACTTTATTTTGAGGCATCTCATTTTGATGATCCTCACATTTTGAGGATCTCACTATACAGAGCCCTGGCTGTCTTGGAACTCAGTATGTAGACCAGGATGTATTGGAACTCAAAGAGATCCACCTGCCTCTGCCTCCTGAGTGCTGGGACTAAAGGCATGCACCAAAATGTGGGGTGTGAACTAGAATTTCTTTAGTTTTTCCAAGACAGGGTTTCTCAGTGTAGTCCTGGAGCTCACTCTGTATACCAGGCTGGCCTTTAACTCAGAGATCTGTCTGCCTCTGCCTACTGAGTGCTGGAATTAAAGGTGTGTGCCATCACCACCCGGCATCAAGGAATAGGATGGGTGTTATTTGATAGTGGTGGTCTAAATATGGTCCTAGCCATTCCTATGAAACTGCTGTCATAGCAGAATATAATAGCTTTAGTAATAATCCATAATTGCTTCAATAATGCACCTTGAAACACATATTTCTCAGCCTTCCAGTATAATTATCTCCTTCCCCTCTCAGAGTTTGAATGACTAAGGAGGTACATACAGCCAGGCAGTGGTAGTGCATGTG
This sequence comes from Ondatra zibethicus, assembly GCA_004026605.1. Taxonomy (NCBI): domain Eukaryota; kingdom Metazoa; phylum Chordata; class Mammalia; order Rodentia; family Cricetidae; genus Ondatra; species Ondatra zibethicus. The sequence goes on along the minus strand of PVIU01001019.1, from coordinate 31,555 downwards.
TTTAATCCCAGCACTTAGGGAGGCAGAGACAGGCAGGATTTCTATGTTGGAGGTCAGCCTGTTCTACAGAGTGAGTTCCAGGACATCCAGAGCTACACAGAGAAGCCCAGTTTTAATCAAAACCAAAAGAGAGAGAGAGAGAGCAAAGAACATTATTTTAAAAGTTGCTTTAAAAAAAAAGTTATGTGTGTGTACATACATGCATGTGGTCTGTGCACCTGTGGAGGTCAGAGCACAGCTTTCAGAAGTTAGTCTTATCTTTCTTGGTTTTTCAAGATAAGGTTTCTCTGTAGAGATTGTAGTAGGCTTTGACCGCCAGCCCCCAATCATGACACAGAAATTTAATATAAGTTAGGAATGTTTGGCCTTATCTTATGCTTGTTTTTACTTTCTTTTTAATTATTCTGTGTGTCTTTTACATCATATATCTTGATCCTATTTATTTCTTCATCCCTTTGAATCTGCCCTCTGCCCCACACTCCTCCACAAATAAAACAAAATTTCAAAGGAAATGGAGAAAAAATTAAAAATCTCATCGTGAAAGCTTCACTGTAACACAGTGCGTCACACAGTAAACCCCTTTCCCATATATCATCTCTTCACTTGCAAGTGTTCACTGCAAAGAGTCATTAGTCTGGTTCCTGGCCTCTGGTTTCTGCTACACTCTTGATGCTGGGCTCCCACTGGAACTTCTCTTGGTTATCCTGCTGTTGCTCTGTGTTTTGGAGATCCTGCAGTTTTGGGTCTGCAGGTTAGGTCCCTTCACATGCTCCAGCAGATCATAGATAAGGTGGTTATTAGGGCTTATGTTTGTTTCTTGTTAGCTCTTATAACTTAGAGTAACCTGTTTCTCTTCATCTATGTTTTGCCTTGGGGCATTTTACCTTTATTTTGTGTATCTTATTTTCCTTTTTCCTCTGTATCTGGCTGGTTGGCGTGCCTGACTTCTGATCCTAGGTGTGTCCCTCTCTTTCTCCCTTGTTCTCTCTTCTCCAAGCCATTCCTCCTCCTACTTATTCTCTCTGCCTGCCAGCCCTGCTTCTACAGCCTAGCTATTGGCTCTTCAGCTTTTTATTAGACCATTCAGGTCTCTTAGGCAGGCAAGGAAGAAACAGCAACACATCTTTACAGAATTAAACAAATGCAGCATAAATAAATGTAACACATCTTTGCCTAGTTAAAGTAATATTCCACATCAATAGATGTCCTGGAACTCACCCTGTAGACCAGGCTGGCCTCGAACTCACAGAAATCCTGCCTCATTTTTCCTCCCCTGCTGGGATTAAAGGTGTGGACGTCTATTGCCCAGCTTGCTAAGCCATGTTAATAGCCTGATTTTTCTCTTTGGTTCAAAGGACAACTTTAGGGTGTCGGTCCTTGCCTTTCTACCTTGTTGGAGACAGAGTCTCTTCACTGCTGCATTTGCCACCCAGCTCCCAGGGATTCCCTTACCTCTCCTGCTCCTCTGTCCATCGAGGCGTGCTGTGACTTACAGGTGCTCACGACGGCGTCCTTGCTCTTCACTGCTGCGCCCCTTTCCTGTGTAGGTTTAGGCTTCCATTCCAAGTGCTTTTGTCCCTGAGCCATCTCCCAGTTTATGGGTTTTTTTGTTTGTTTGTTTTTGGTTTTGAGACAAGTTCTTGTAGCCCAACCTGGCCTAAGATTTGCTTTGCAACCCAGGATAGCCTTAAATTCCTAATTCTTTTGCCTCAGCCTCCTAAGTATTGGGATTACAGGCAGGCACACCTGGTTCTTTTTCTCTCCAAGGTCTCATTCTGTAGCCAAAGCTAGCCTCAAACTTGCACCAATCCTCCTATCTCATTCCCTTGAGTGTTAGGATTCTCAGAGTGAGCCACTGTGTCTCATGAAGAGTTGCTTTTCCATCAGAACTGGGGAAACTAACTGTCCTTTGCAGAAATTAGTTATTTTCCTGGCCGTGTCTCCTTGGAGCCTTAGGTTCCAGACCTTGGAAAGCTGTTCAGTTGCCTGGCCTCACTGTAAACTATAATCTCCACCAGGATTTAGCACTCAGACCTTTCAGTCACGAGATACGAAGATTTTCAAAAGGAGACCAGATCCTCGGATGAGCCCCCTCACAGAGAGATGAAGGGGTAAGTGGAAAAATGGTGTCTGGATTGGGAGGAGGATGGCCATGGAGAATGCAAAGTGACTAAATCCAGGCAGAACTGGATTCGGGTCCCCAGCTCCATCACCTAACAGCCCTGTGATTTGGTTTCCCTAACTGTAAAATAGTAGCACTACTGATTTCATATGTTGTTATAGTATCATGCATTGGGCGGTAGTGGTGCATGCCTTTAATCTTAGCACTTGGGAGACTGATGTTTGAGTGTGGGGCCAGCCTTGTCTCCAGAACAAGTTTTAGGACAACCAGGACTACACAGAGAAACCCTGTCTTGAAAAATCAAAAAGAAAAAAAAAGTGCCTATAGCCTGATTCTATGTACCTAGTAAACACTTAGTTCACTGGTTTGTTTGTTTGTTTGTTTTATTTCATTTTGGTTTTGAGACAGAACATATCTCTACATAGCCCTAACTCTCCTGGAACTCACTATGTAGACCAGGCTGGCCTCAAAAATCACAGAGATCTGCCTGCCTCTGCCTCCTGCGTGCTGGGAGTAAAGGCGGGCGCCATGACTGGCAGCACTTGTCTGTTGTTTCCCGGCAGTGAAATGCTGTCAGTCTCTAACGTCTGCTGTGAATGCTCATGAGTTTGGGAGCCATGTTACTAAGTCAGTAAGTAAGTTTGTTTTTGTTTCACCACAAATAGGCAGCAGAAAACAGCTGAAACTGAAGAGGGGACAGTGCAGATTCAGGAAGGTGAATGCTAAAATCGAGACCAAGAACCCATCGTAGCCTCCCTCCCTCTTCAGCTGACTGGCCCATCTTCTGTGCACCACGGGTCTTTTAAATGACATGCAAGTAGAACAGAAAGAAAGGCAGTTAACTCATAGATCTTTCTTTGCCTCTTTTTTTTTTTTAATTGATTTTATTGAGCTCTACATTTTTCTCTGCTCCTTTCCCTTCCTTTCCCCTCCCCTTCAACCCTCTTCCATGGTCCCCATGTTCCCAATTTACTCAAGAGATCTTGTCTTTTTCTACTTCCGTCTTTGCCTCTTTTAATTTAGGTGCAGTGGCTACCGGAGAGGACCCAACTAGTGTAGCTATCGCCAGCATCCAGTCAGCTGCCACTTTCCCTGATCCCAACGTCAAGTACGTCTTCCGAACTGAGAATGGGGGCCAGGTAAGGGAGGGGCCAGGTGGCTGCAGATGTTACCTGGGCTTGGGCTCACGGGAGGTACCTGGACACGTTGGGGAGCTGTGACTTGGAGAATGAGATGGAACTGTACTATTGGGGTGAAATGTTACTAGGAGGCTAAGAGTAGAGGTTGGTGTGGGGCTGGATATGCGAAAGCCTCAAAATGAAGAAAGGAGGAACAGATAGCTGAATCTGCTTTTGAAAGGTTCCTGGGACTCAATCCAAGAGGGCTTAGGATTCTGGATACTTACTCTTGTCTTCTCTTCCTACCTCTCACCCCTCTTCATTGCTTCTAGGTGATGTACAGGGTGATCCAGGTATCTGAGGGGCAGCTGGATGGCCAGACAGAAGGCACTGGTGCCATTAGCGGCTACCCTGCCACTCAGTCTATGACCCAGGTATGAGAGGACTAGAGAGCTCTTAGAAATAAGAGAAACTACAGCGCCAAGAGGAAGGAGGGGTGGGGTTAGGAACAGTGGGATGCAACTTGGGTGGCTTTGACCCAAAGGACTAGGTTCAGATGCATTAAACCTTCTGAATACAAATTCCCAAAATGATTGTTTATAAATGTTTGTTTTCATTTAAAGGGGGGGAATTGATTATAAATGGTTAATGGTCACAGTTAATCTCTTTTAAGAAAGGGGGGGAATATTATATAGAAATGATACATTACATTGGTATGGACTTTGGTTTATTGATACAAATTTAAAGTCAATTTTGATATGTATATTTCGACTTGTATTAAAATTACAAATTATTCAGGGGGCTGGAGAGATGGCTTAGCAGTTAAGAGCACTGGCTGCTCTTCCAGAGGATCTGAGTTCGATTCCCAGCACCCACATGGTGGCTCACAACCGTCTGTAATGAGATCTGGCGCCCTCTTCTGGCCTGCAGGTGTACATGCAGTGCACTTGTACATAAAATATAAATAAATAACTTTTTTAAAAAAATTACAAATTAATCATCATTTATAATAGTCAAACTTGCCATTTAAGTGTTGTCATTGAGACATGTCCCTGTCATCTACAAAGATCATGCCCATGAACAATGCAGTTGGGGCTGGGCTTAGCAGTTAGCAGCAGTTCTGAGCACTTTTTGCTTTAAAGAAAACCTAAGTTCAGTGCCTAATATCTGCATGGTGGATCACAGCCATCTGGTTTTAGGGTATCAAATGTCCTCCTGCCTCCTCGGGCAGAAAGCACACATATAGTACACATACATATATACATACATGCAGGCAAAATACTCCTACATATAAAAATAAATCTTAAAAAAAAGGCCTACACAATTGAATTAAACGATTCATATTTTAAGTAAGTTTAGTTTTGTGTTGGGTTGCATCCATAGCTATCTTTGGCCACACGTGTTTCTCCTTCCTTCTGGTAAGGGGTAGAAACTTGAGGGTGAAAGCGTGGGAATATGCCCCTGACTGGCTGGGCGCTGCTCTCACTTCCCTCCTCAGGCAGTGATCCAGGGCGCTTTCACCAGTGACGATGCAGTCGACACGGAGGGAGCGGCTGCTGAGACGCATTACACTTACTTCCCCAGCACTGCGGTGGGAGACGGGCCAGCGGGTGCCACGTCTGGGAGCACCACTGCTGTCGTTACCACCCAAGGCTCGGAGGCACTGCTGGGACAGGCCACCCCTCCCAGTACAGGTGAGAATGGCAGCTAGAGGGCTACTGTGGGATGTGCTGGGGTTGCTGGGCGGTGGTCACACACGCCTTTAACCCAGGCACTCAGGAGGCAGAGGCAGGCTGTTGGAGAGTTTGAGGTCAGCCTGGTCTACAGAATGAGTTCCAGGACAAGCAGGCTTCACAGACAAACCATGTCTGAACCTCTCCCCCTGCAAAATCAGGGCATATAGCGAGTCTGAGCTGCTTTACCAGCAGATGGTAGTATTTTCTCAAAAGGGTCCTAAGGTCTTGGTGAGGCTCCTAGCCCTAGGTCCTGACAAAAAACTTAACTCACGCCTTCCCAGGTCAGTTCTTTGTGATGATGTCGCCACAAGAAGTATTGCAGGGAGGGAGCCAGCGTTCAATTGCCCCCAGGACCCACCCTTATTCCCCGTGAGTGACCTTATCTCTCCTTAGTCATTTTGAGTGATTTTAATGCCTGCTAAAGGTTGTGTAATTCTTCACCCTAAACAGTCTTTTTTGCTTGTTTATCTTTAACTTGGTCTGGTCACCCTGGTCTCTACCGTCAGGAAGTCAGAGGCTCCCAGGACAACTCGGGATGAGAAACGCAGGGCTCAGCATAATGAAGGTAGGAGCACCCAGGTGTGAAGCTGGCGCCACTGGAGTAGATCTGGGAACTGCAGTGATGTGTGAGGGGGCAGGGCTGCTCATCTTTCACGGAGTCACAGTGTCCTCCACTTTGCCCCACAGTGGAGCGCCGCCGCCGGGACAAGATCAACAACTGGATTGTGCAGCTGTCCAAAATCATCCCAGACTGCTCTATGGAGAGCACCAAGTCTGGCCAGGTCATGGAAAGGCCCTGGTAGCAGGGAGGAGGCTAGAGTTCTGTCTCATGGCATTATTTTCAGAAATGGTGGCAAGTAGTGTTCATGGCAGTCCACTTTTCCTCGCACTCCCTGAGACGATTGTCACCACTCTGAGGGACATAGGCTGGGAGTATGAGTGTGCTCTTGGACAGTAAGTGGGATATGTTAAGCTTTGTCCTCATTTTGTTGACTTTGCCTTGCAGAGTAAAGGTGGAATCCTATCCAAAGCCTGTGATTATATCCAGGAGCTGCGGCAGAGCAACCACCGGTTGTCGGAAGAATTGCAGGGGTTAGATCAGCTGCAGCTAGACAATGATGTGCTTCGGCAACAGGTCAGACAGATGCCAGGGCAGGCCCCCTTGGCAGCCCTGTAGCCACTGGCCCAGTTTGGATTCCCTAGAAAACACTTCACATTGTCCTCCTCAGCACTGGCTGTGTGACTGAATTTGTGGCTTAGCAGTATCGGTTTTTTCCTATCCATTCCCCTTACTGCCGCCTTTCTGTGCAGGTGGAAGATCTTAAAAACAAGAACCTGCTGCTACGAGCTCAGTTACGGCACCATGGACTAGAGGTCGTCATCAAGAATGACAGCAACTAACTATGGGGAACTAGAACTGCAGAGAGCCTGGGAGCAACAGGCTGATCCCTTGCCCCTTTCCTTCACTGCCTACTTCTGGCGTGTAGGGGGTCTGGCAAGCGTGTCTTTGAACTGAGGCCTGCGGTGTGGCAGTCTGCAGTGAGTGGTGTGAAACACGAAGTGGACCTGTCCTGACAGCTTCACCTGCTCCCACTGTGTAGTCCCTGGGCCCTTGTGCTCCTTTGCACATTGCATGTGCTGTATCCATGGACACTGGACACACTAAATCTGGGCTTGCCTTGTGCTTGCTTAGAGTGCCCAGCAGGGGGTCCGTGGACACTCTGTGGGTTTAGCACTTCTGCTGGCTCTTCCTTTCCCTGGAGCAGGAGCTAAGATATGCACCTGATTACTCTGGGGAGCAGGCTTATTCGGAGATGGGGGAAGGATGCTAGGTGGCTGCTATCCCGTGAGTAGTCAAGGGGCCAGTGAGCAGCTGGGGCCTCTGCAGAAGTCTCTGAAGCCAGGGAGAAAGATAGGCAGGGGCTCACCGAGAGCCTTCCCCTTCTGGGGGTGGTTCTTTTTATTTCTTTTTCTTTTTCTTTCTTTTTTTTTTTTTTTTTTAAAGATAAAATTGTTTAGAGCCACAGTTGTCTGTTTTCCTTCTTTTGTGGGGCTCTGGGGGAAGGGAAAGTGCATATTACCCTTTGACCAGTAAGGGCTGGGTCAAGCTTTGGGTGGGGTGTTAGTATTCCTATACTCATTACCCAGAGTCCTAGTACCTGTGCCAAACCTGGATGTCATTTCCGGCCTACACTGGGCAGTTTTTAAAGGTTTCAACTGTGGACTGGTATTAGAGTTGTCACCAACAGGTGCTTCTGGGGCTCTGTGGGTGCCAACTAGGTGCCGCACTTTGCTTCTATTTCCGGTCTCCCTGGTTGGACTCAGGGAGGGAGGGGAGATGCTGCGGGTTGCATTCCTGCGTCTCTGTCACACAGTTGCTGCTGCTGGCACCATGACTGGAGGTACCCGAGAAGGATATGGGGGTACCTGGGATGTGGGAGTGGGGCTGTGTATGCTGGTCCCCGAGAAGAGCATAGGGGTGTGACCACAGTTCCACTGGGTTGGGAAGCTCCCAGGGAGAGGGCACAGGCCACAGGTGTCTTGTCCCCCAGCCCTCAATTCTTTCCTGTCGTCTTTCTCAGTGCCTACAGTCTCGTTATCTGAACTACGGTCACTCCTAGCCTCAGGCAGGGCCCGGCTCTTCGATGTTCGATCTCGGGAGGAGGCAGAAGCTGGTACCATCCCCGGGGCACTCAACATCCCTGGTATAGGATTTCTCGTGTTGGCAGAGTGACAGTCCATGTTGGTCTTAGCTAAAGGGGCCTCACTCAGGGTAGCAATGATGCTGGTAGAGATAGAGACGGCCTTATATTTGCTCAGGCCAGCCCTCAGGCTCCCTGGAGGAAAGTCAAATGGAGAATCCCGGCAGTGGAACTAGCTTATCCAGTTTGAGGGGACATCAGGCAGCCAGAGGGGTAGATCAGCCCCTATATACTTGGCTTGCCTGAAGCTGGATTCCCTAATCTAGCTGATCCTCTACCGCCTCATTAGGACCCAGAAAGAGGCTGCATTGTTGGCTCTTCCTTGTCTTTGGGGTGGGGTGGGGGGGCCACCATATGTGGACAGTCTCTGCAGACCAGCCAGGACTCAGCTCTTTAGGCCCATATTGTGAACCCCAGTGTGCCACTGGCTCTCCATTTTGTCCTCTCTCAGTGTCTGAGTTGGAAAGCGCCTTGACCATGGACCCAGCTGCTTTCCAAGCTTTGTACAGTGCTGAGAAGCCAAAGCTTGAAGACAAGAATCTCGTTTTCTTCTGTCAGATGGGCAAGCGAGGCTCCCAGGCCACACAGCTGGCACAAGGTCTTGGATACTCAGGGTATGACAAGGTGTGAGACTTGCTGACTGGGGACTGACTGGGGACGGCCTACGGGACCTATTCCTCTCTCAACACTCTTTTTCTTCACAGGGCTCGACACTATGCTGGGGCCTATAAGGAATGGCTGGAGAAAGAGGGCTAGGTAGAAGGCTTAGGGATTGTGACCCTTCTCATGACCACCATGCTGGGTTGGACAAGCCCTTGTAGTGTTTTGCACATGAAAAACTCAAATAAAGAACATTTAATCAAGTATTACAAGCATTTAATTTGTTAGGTGGACAAAAAATGGTTCCAATATTAATCTAGTTCTGAGAGTTTATTGCAGGATCCTTGTCCATTCATCTGTTTCCTGCCACCCAATTCAAGCAGTTTGTTAAACAGCTGAAGTGGACCGAGGGCAGCAGTGTCCAGCCCAGAATGCATATCAAGTAATCACCTAATAGCTTTAGAGTTTTGAAGCTAGGTGTGTTCAGTCCCAGCTACTTGGGAGGCTGAACCTAGTTCAGTTCCTGGTCAGTCTGGGTAACAAGACTGAAGAGCTTGTTCTGGCCCAGGTGGTGGCGCACGCCTTTAATCTCAGCACTCAGGAAGCAAAGGTAAGCAGACCTCTGAGAGGCCAGCCTGGTCTACATAGTGAGTTTCAGCTCAACGAGGGTCTGTAGAGAGAGAGCTAGTTTCAGGGATCTGATGCCCTCTTCTGACCTCCTTGGGCACCAGGATTGCAAAAAAACGCACATACATGAATGCAAGCAAGATATTTGTACACATAAATCTCTTTTTAAAAAGCAACTTTCTAGCTATGTGTAATAGAATGTGTATAATCCCAGCACTTTGGAGGAGGAAGCAGGAGGATTATAGATTTAAGGCCAGCCTGGGCTTCATAGTAAAAAACTTAAAAGCTTGGATACTTGTGATTTTATGGGCTCCTCTGATGCTTCCAATATGCAGTGCTACAAACAACAGACTGCTGTCTACATGGGTAGGACATGTGCCTTTTGTACAAAATTAGCAGAATTGTTGTAACAGCTACATGTCTTTCAGAACCTAAAATGGCACTATCTAGTCCTTTATAGAAAATGCTTGCCTATTACTTACTGCTCGAGATTTACAGCTCCTCAGCCCCAATTCCACCTCAGATTCTAGAACTGGGTTAAGGTAATGAAGTTACTTATGGACTAGTGGTAGTAACATATATATAAAACTCTGAATTCAGTAGGGTGGTTCACGCCTTTAAATTCAGCACTGGGAGACAGAGACAGGCGGATCTCTATGAATTAGAGGCCAGCCTGGTCTACAGAGCAAGTTCCAGAACAGTCAGGGCTGTGTAGAGAGCCCTTGTCTCAACCCAAATAAACCATCAACAAGGAGCTTAACAGCAACTTGCAAATGCTTACTGGAACGAGTCTCACTAACTTACCCCTAGTGTGGTAGATCGTTTGGATATTCTTTTGAGATACTGAATTTTTTTTGTTTGTTTTTGAGAGATGGTTTCTCTGTAGCTTTGGAGCCTGTCCTGGAACTAGCTCTTGTAAACCAGGCTGGTCTTGAACTCACAGAGATCCGCCTGCCTCTGCCTCCCAAGTGCTGGAGATATTAAAATATTTTTGTGGGAGCTGGGGAGATGGCTCAGAGGTTAAGAGCACTGGCTGCTCTTCCAGAGAACCCGGGTTCAATTCCCAGCACCCAAATGGCAGTTGTAACTCTGGTTCCAGGGGATTTGGTACCCTTACACAGACCTACATGTAGGTAAAACACCAATGCACATAAAATTTTTTAAAGATTAATTTAAAAAATATTTTTTGTGTGTGAATATGTTAATTGCCTTAAGTGCTTTCTACCTTTAGTTTTTGAGACAGTCTCTTACTGAACCTGAAACTCAAGGATTTGGCCAGGCATGTTGGGTGGGCGATGGAGCTTCAGAATTCACCTGTCTTTGCCCCCTAAGGGCTAGACTTACAGGCATATGCCATCACCTCTGGCTTTTTACATTGATTCTGGGGATTTGAATTCAGGTCCTGAGGATTTTGCAAAAAGCCCTTTCCCCAGTTCTAATGGAAAAATAATTTAGCAGATGTGGTGGGCAGACACAGCGGCAATGCTAGCAGGATTTCTTTTAGGTTCTGTCTGGGCTGGGCTACTGATGAGTCCTATGCAGCCACAGCAACATACAAGACCCTGTCTCAAAAGAAAAAAAGCTGTTGGTTGTGCACATCTTCAATTCCAGCAGTGGGAGGCAGAGGAAGTTGGATCTATGTGAGCGTGAAGCCAGCTTGGTCTGCATGGGGAGTTCTAGGTCAGCCAGGGCTACATGGTGAGACGCTACCAAAAAAAAAAAAAATCAGAAGATGGGCAAAACCTATATATGGGCTGGTGAGATGGGTCAACAACTAAAGGCTCTTGCTGCTAAGCTTTATGACCCATAAGGTAGAAAGACAGACCGACTCTGCAGATTGTCCTCTGATCTCACATGTGTACCATGTGCCCATACACGAAACCATAAAATAAATATTCATTTTTATAAACCACATGAAGTATTCCTTGGGGCTGGTGAAATCATTCAGCAATTAAAGCACTGATCACTGGCTCTTCCAGAATGCCTGGGTGTGATTCCCAGCACCCACATGGGAGCTCATGACCATCTGTCACCCCAGTTCCAGGGTGTCTGATGCTCTTCTGAATCCTCAGTCACCAGGAACATGTGTGACAGAAGAGACTGGCACAAAGACAAAACACCCATATACATACAGTCAAATGAAAATTGAAAATATTTGCAGGGTGGCGGTGGCACCCACCTTTGACTCCAGCACTAGGCCAGCCCCGCCTACACAGTGAGTTCCAGAACAGAGATGCACAGAGAAACTGTTTTGAAAGCAAAACAATGTTCCCCACCCCACCCCGAAATTTTAAAGACTTGTTCCTTTAGCTAGGAAAGCAGGCTTACTCAGATGTGATTCCAATTTTCTGATTTTTTTTTCCAAGTGCTTAAAACCATTTCTCAGACATTTCCTGTTTTCTTTGCTTTTTTCCTTCCTTTTCCTCTGCTCTTCCACCCACCTGGATTCTCCACTTCAGTCGCTGACCCAGCCTACTTTCTCCTGGGCTACTTGAGTTTAGTTTTTGTTTGGCGCATGCTCACCAGGTTCTCCATTCCTCAGTCACCTGGCTCCCAGCCCAAGTCTGCAGATAAGAGTGGTATTCACCTTTGGGTCAGGTAAATGGCAGGTGTCAGTTTCTCCCCCCAAACTCAGTCTCTAACTCTGAAATCTCTCCTGGGTGTAACTTTTCTTGTCATGAGCGTACACACCCCTTCCATTACCTTTATTATGGTTCATAATATTTCTTTAAGATTATAATTACTGAGACATAATTTATTTGCAACAAAATACAGTAGTGTAAATGCTTAGTTCATTGAAGGATCTTGTTTGTTTTTGACAAACCAAACACGGTCTCATATACTTTAAGCTTTTTAATTTAATACAGATTTTTTCAGACAGGGTCTCATTGGTTGAGTTGAATTTCACTTATTCCTGTCTTCACTTCCTGACTGCTGGAACACCCTAAGTGGTGCCAGGGATTGAACCCAGCCCAAAGATTTTTTGTTTGGTTTTGGTTTTTCAAGTTCAGGTTTCTCTGTGTAGCTCTGGCCATCTTGGAACTCATTCTGTAGACCAGGCTGGCCTTGCACTCAAAGAGGTACGCCTGCACATGCCACCACCACCTGGCCCTAAGATTGATTGATTGAGTCGTCCCATACCCCCTTCCCCCTCAGGGTTCTCTGTGTGCCCCTGGCTATCCTGGAACTCCCTCTGTAGACCAGGCTGGTCTCGAACTCACAGAGATCTGACTGCCTCTGTCTCCCAAGTGCTGGGATTAAAAGCGTGTGCCACCACCGCCCGGCCCGAAGTTTATTTTAAAAAGCATAATAGGCGGGTAAAATAGTTAGTGAACAAAGGTATTTGCTGCCAAGAACCTGAGTTCAATTCCCAAGATCCACAGGGTGGAAGAAAGAGAACCAACTCTTGAAAGTGTGTTCTGACCTCCACACACATATAAGGTAATTTCAAAAAGTGGAAGTAGAAGAGAGGTGGGAGGGAACGGGAGGAGAAGAAGGAGAGGAAACTGGTTGATACGTAAGATAAATGTTTACTGGGAGCAGGAGAGATAGCTTAGTGGTCAAGAGCATTTCTTTCTTTCCTTTTTTTCTGAGAGGGGGGAGGCACTGAGAAAGGGTTTCTCTGTGTGGCATGCCCTGGTTGTCCTGGAACTCACTTGCTAAATCAGGCTGGCCTCAAACTCACAGAGATCTGCCTCCTGAGTGCTGAGATTTAAGGCATACACCACCATGCCCAGCTGCAAGTCAAGAACATTTCTTGCAGAGGACTTGGTTCAAGTCCCTGCACCCACACAGCTGACCACAGTTGTTGGTAACTCCAGTCCCAGGGGATCTGATGCCTTCTGACCTCCCCAGGCATCAGACACATGCATGGTACACAGATATAAACACTCATACATATAAAAGGAGTAAACCTAAAATAAAAAAAAAACTTACTAAAATAAGATGAGTCCTTTTTTTTTCTTTTCCTTTTCAAAACAAAAAATTCTAAGTGGGTGATAAAGGACCTTGCCATGTAGTCCTGGCTAGTCTCCAGCTCACAGCAATCCTGTGTCGTTCCAAACGCTGGGGTTACAACTGTGAGTCAGTTTGTCTTTTTCTTTTTTTCTCATGTGATGCTGAGGGTTGAACCCAGCTCTTCGTGCATGCCGGGCAAGCAGTCCATCAACACAACTGCATCTTCAGCCGACCCTGTGATTCTCCTGTCTCAGGCTCCGCAGAGTGCTGGAATTACGAACGTGGAGCACTGTGCTTTGTGCTCATTCATTTTGCTTTGCGTGTATTTGCTCGTGGCCACTTCCCCTACACAAGGACTGACACGCTGAGCCTCAGTGCTTCTTCTGGGTGCCTCTCCCCAGTTACCCCATTTACACGCTACACTCTCCTGGCCTCAGATTTGTAATCCTCCTGCTTCGGGTTCCTAAATGTTGGGATTATAGCTCAGCTTTTTTTTTCCCCTCTCTAAATTAGTCTCGCTATACAGTCCAGGTTGGTGTCAAATGCATGAGCCTTCTACATTTGCTTGGGATTACAGGCATGCGCCAGCGTACTTGGTTTCTAGGCAACAACTTCCTTCTATCAGTGTAAATTAATTTTCTGGCTGCCCTCCTGGACTGCCAACATCTTTTGTTTCCTGTGGCTTCATAGCTGAGGGTTAAAGGGCATCCTATGAGAAAGCTGACAAGGCCCTCCACATGGTTGCCCTCTGGTTTGAGCACTAAGAGAAAATTCCTTCCCCCTCATTAAATAGCTGGTTCATACCCTTGGTAGTTAGTTGATAGGCTGCTTTAATCCATTACCCCACCCTTTAAATTTTTCTTTTCCTTTACACAAAACTTTCAGTTCTTTTCTTTTAGGTTTTTCGAGACAGGGTTTCTCTGTAACTTGGGAACCTGTCCTGGAACTAGCTCTTGTAAACCAGGCTGGCCTCAGACTCACAGATATCGGTCTGCCTCTGCCTCCTGAGTGCTGGGATTAAAGGTGTGCGCCACCACTGCCCGGCACTTTCATGTCTTTTCATCAGAACACAAGGGCTTACCAGCTATATATTGTTACCTTGCCATTTTTCTTTTCTTTTTTCAAGACAGAGTTTTGCTGTAGCTATCGAGCCTGTCCTGGAACTAGCTCTTATAGACCAGGCTGGCCTCCAACTCGCAGAGATCTGCCTGCCTCTGCCTCTGGGTTAAAGGCGTGCGCCACTACCGCCCGGCACCTTGCCATCTTTTGCCTTCCTTTTCTTATGGAAGTGGGCCTCCCCAACACTGTCATTACTCCACTACTCGTCTCCTAAATAAGTGTCTTTTATCAGGGTGCTTTTATTTATTTGTTTGTTTGTTTGTTTTAAAGATATATTTATACAGTATCCTGTCTGTACGCCAGAAGAGGGCACCAGATCTCATTATAGGTGGTTGAGAGCCACCATGTGGTTGCTGGGAATTGAACTCAGGACCTCTGGAAGAGCAGTCAGTGCTCTTAACCGCTGAGCCATCTCTCCAGCCCTGATTTATTTATTTTTTTGAGACAGGACTTCTGTGTGTAACAGCCCTAGCTGTCCTGGAACTCAGACCAGGCTGGCCTTGAACTCAGAGAGATCCACCTGCCTTTGCCTCCTAAGTGCTGGGATTAAAGGAGTACACCACCATGCCCCGGTGTGTACCTTTTCTTTACCTCAAACACTTTGAACAAGTTCTCAAACGGTGCTTGTTGAGCCTTGCTAATCTACTGGCCTAAAGAATCATTTAATTCCAGCCCATCTGGAGTATGGCTGCCTGTCTAACCTTGAAATAACATTTTTTTATCAGCCACAGAGCTGATTGTTTACAGCAGGTCTTTGTTGCCCAGTGGCTGGAACACGTCTCATCCTGATTCTTGAAGCAATCTGTGGTTCAGATTTGGCTTCAGACTGCCTTACCAAACTATCCTGCCAGTGCTTGCTCCCACCAGCCTGGTGTCCTCAGTGACCCAAACAGACTATAGTCCTTTCTGACCCTGGCCTTCATTCACCATTTCTCCTACTTGAGAAGCTTCCAGACTTTCAAACCCTCTGGATTTCATAAGAATTAGGAAAATGTATTTGGCAGGAGTTTTGCGGTTCTCCTCAAGAGAGTTTTTGTACTCAGGAAGGATGATTAGCAGATAAATATGTATAACTCGATTTCATGAAGGATACAGATACAAAACAGTATGTCTCAAGCATGGACTTCTATGGTAACCCTTACCACATTGTATAATCATTTGCTTTTTTTTCTCTTTAGGCTTAGCTCTTTTTTTAAAAAAAAATGTGTATATATATGTGTGTGTGTGTGTATTATATATATATACATATATATAATTTACTTATCTTTATTTTATCTGCATTGGTGTTTAGCCTGCATGTATGTCTGTGTAAGGATGTTGGATCTTAGAGTTACAGACAGGTGTGAGCTGCCATATGGGTGCTGGGAATTGAACCCGGGTCCTCTGGAAGAGCAGTTTTCTCTTTGCCACTGAGTCATCTCTCCAGCCCCCTAGGCTTAGCTTTTTATAGAAAGGGATCCTTATTTCATTGTTATAAACTAACCATGAAATCCAAACATGGCATACATTCAGTAAGTGAGCTTAGAAATTCCGAGGGGGAAAGCTGGGAATACTAATGAATGGGAGTGGCTTATTGTGGAAAGGGAATGCTGGGCTCTGGGTCTGGCTAACCATAACTGAGTAGCTACCACAAGGCACTTTTAGCTACTTCATCTCCTTCACTATTTGTAAAATGGGAATTATAAGGTTTATGACCCTACCGGGTATAGTGGCTCCTGTCTAGATTCCCAGCACTTGGGAGGCTGAGGCAGAAAGGTTGCCATGAGTTCAAGGCCAGCCTTAACTATAGCAAAATTTTCTCTGTGGCTTGCTGTGATAGTTTAATCCCCATGAAGTACCTGTCACAGAGAGCATATGGTTTGTTGCTGTAGGAAGACCTTCAGCTTGTAAGCACCTGCCTACTGGAGCGTGGCCTCTTATACTATATATGAGGATAAAAAATCCAGGTCCGTCCCTTTTCTTCTTCCCCTGGCTCCTTTTCCAGCGACTGCTCTTTTTGGATCGCGTGATTCCACCGGTCAAGAGGAGGATTCTGATTTGTGAGTTTACCCCTAAATAAATATCTATTTCTCAATTCTGAGCTAGTGTGCGATTTCTTTTAAGTGTCCGTTCACTGCGTCAGTTTGTAAACATGTATGCCAGTGTAAGTAATAAACATAAGAAGCCAGTGGTGGTGGTTCACCCCTTCAGTCCTAGCACTTGGGAGGCAGAGGCAGGTGGCTCTCTTGAGTTTGAGGCCAGTCTGGTCTACAGAGTGAGTGCCAGGGCAGCCAGGGCTACACAGAGAAATGTTATCTTGAGAAACCAAAGGCATCACATGCATGCAGATGACAACGTTTTACAAATGAATGTACTCATTTGACCAGTACTGTGCGGGACAGAAAAATATACACTGTATGGTTTAATAAAACATGTTGAGGCTTGCCTTGTGGCTAAGTTTTGTTCATGGACCATGACTACTTATTTTTTTTAAAGATTTATTTATTATGTATACAACATTCTGCCTCCGCCAGAGGAGGGCACCAGATCTCATTACAGATGGTTGTGAGCCGCCATGTGGTTACTGGGAATTGAACTCAGGACCTCTGGAAGAGCAGCCAGTGTTCTTAACCACTGAGCCATCTCTCCAGTCCCCCCCCCCATAACTACTTATAAGAGGGTATGTTGTCAGATATGGTGGCACACACCTGTAATTCTAGTAGCTGGGAGGCTGAGGCTACAGAATTCCTGTTTCAAGAGGGGAGGTAGTAATGGTTAATCTTGATGTTAACTTGACTTAGAATCTTATAGGAGACAGACCTCTGGGTACATCTGAGAGACTTAACTGACGCCCCTAAATGTGGACCCCTGGGCTGGGGTCCAGGACTGAACAAAAAGAAGGCAGCGAGCTGAGTGCCAGCCTTCATCTTTCTCTGCTTTCCGACTGTGGAGGCAATGTGAGTAACTGCCTTACCCTCCTGCTGCCACAGCTGGGGCTGTTCTTCCCGCCATGCTTCCCCCCACCACAGCTGACTGACTCGAGCTGCAAGTCAAAATAATCCTTTCCTCCCCTAAGTTACTCTTGTTGGGTATTTTCTCACAGCAGTGGGAACAGTAATGCACTGCTTAGCACAGGGTAAGTGGATAAATACACTCTATACTTCACATAATACATGATATATACTTCTGTGGCTCAAAGGTCGAGAATATGGAAACCACCAAGAATGGTTTATTATCTTAAAGAGGTAAAGACATCCCTATAACTATGACTCAACACTAGAAGCCATAGAAAAAGCTGAAGATGCCAGGCGTGGTGGTTCACACCTTTAATCCCAGCACTCAGTAAGGAGAGGCAGGAGAATGAGTTTGAGGCCAACCTATGGAGTGAAATTCACTGGCACAGATTCAGCATGTCTGACTCTGGCAGCGGCTCCATAGTGTCTCTCTCTGACTCTGCCTCCTTTCTCCCAGCATGTCATTTAGTTTTCCCCACCTACCTAAGTTCTACCCTATCAACAGGCCCAAAGCAGTTTCTTTATAAACCAATGAAAGCAACACAAAGACAGAAGGACCTCCTACACCAGTGGTGCAGTGGTAGCACATGCCTTTAACTGGGCACTTGGATGAAGAGGGAGGAAGATCTCTGAGTTCGAGGCCAACCTGGTTTACAGAGTGAGTTCCAGGACACCCAGGGTGACACAAACCCTGTCTCAAAAACAATAATAACCACCAACCAACCAACCAAAAAAACAAAACAAAAATCGATAAAGTAAAATCTAAACAACCAAGCAAAGCCTTCTGCATGATACATGGCTGTACTGGTAAACTGGTACATAGATACACAAGTCAGAAGGAACAGCAAATGGGAAATGTTCAACTGATAGCTTACATAGGAGGGCTAATTCATTTCATACAAAAAGAACACTTACAAATGTGTAAGAAAAAAACAATTATCCTGCTATAGTTTATACAAGGTTTGGGTGTCCCCTAACGGGCCATGTGTTGGACTTGGTCACCAGAATAGGTGACCGAAAGGCTCTATAGGGTCTTTAAGAATGAGGGCAGGGTGTAGTGGTGTAGGCCTTTAATCTTAGAACTTGAGATCCAGAGGCAGATAGATCTCAGTTCAAGGTCAGACTCCTACTGAGCAAGTTAAAGGCCAAATACTGAAACTGTCATTATTTTTGTTTTGTTTTTTTGAGACAGAGATTCTCTATGTAGCTCTGGCTGTCCTTGGAACTTGCTCTGTAGACTAGGCTGGCCTTGAATTCAGAGATCCGCCTGTCTTTGCTTCATAAATGCTACCCACACATAAGGAACTGAGTTCCCAGAGCACATGTTAAAAAGCCAGGATTAGTTGTGTATGTCTGTAACTCCAGTGCTGTGGTGGCTGGAGAAGGGGATCCTAGAGCTGGCTGGCTACTGGTCCAGCTGTAAGTTCAGTGAGAGACTCTGTTTCAAGAAGAAAGGGGGAGAGTGACAGAGCAGGCCACCTGGCATCCTCCTCTGACTCTCTGCATGGTAGTGGACAGGCATGCCTGCTACATACAAGCATACATATCACTGAGAGAGAAAGAGAGATGGAGCGAGGGAGGAGGAGAGATGGAGGGAGGGAGGAAGAGAGGGAGAGAGAAGGAAAGGCTGACAGGAGATCCTTGGGTTACTGTAAACCCTCAAAGGAGATTAAAGAATTTCTGGTGTGACTGCTTAGTGGGTTTTGGGGACTGTCACAGGGGAAGCCTAGCTGTACAGTCTCTGCATCCTGGTTTGAGATGTGACCTTGCTTTTGAATGCATCCCTGCCATTGCCAACTGCCACAATTCAAGGTAGCTCAGAAAGGGCCCTCACAAGAATTGAGCTGATGGGCTAGAGAGACATTATTTCAGAGGTTAAGAGCACCAGTTGATCTTTCAGAAGTCCTGAGTTCAATTCCCAGCAACCACGTGGTGGCTCACAACCATCTCCAGTGGGATCTGATGTCCTCTTCTGGCATAAAGGTGTACATGCAGATAGAGCACTCATACATAAAATGAGTAAACCCCCCCCCAAAAAAAGAGAAAGAAATGAAAAGAATTGAGCTGATGCCTCTGGAGGAGCCTCAGAAATTCCAGGTTTAACACTCAGGTTTAACATGCCTCTGTGGCGTCAAGGATTTTGTAACATTGAGGAAAAGCTGACAGGTATCTCAGCCAGGGTTTCTACTGCTGTGCTACGACTCCATAATCAAAAGCACCTTGGGGAGGGAAGGGCTTGTTTCAGCTTAAGGGCGAGAACTCAAGCAGGGCAGAGAGCTGGAGGCAGGAACTGATGCAGAGGCCATGGAGGAGTGCTGCTTACTGGACTGTTCAGCCTGCCTCTGTCATCCAGGATCACCAGCCCAGGGATGGCACCACTTACTGTCAGCCAGTCTACTGGGAGCACTTTCTCAGTTGGGGTCCTCTCTTCCCAAATGACTCCATTTTGTCTCAAATAAAACTAGCCAGCATACTAGCATA
Source organism: Ondatra zibethicus (assembly GCA_004026605.1). Taxonomy (NCBI): domain Eukaryota; kingdom Metazoa; phylum Chordata; class Mammalia; order Rodentia; family Cricetidae; genus Ondatra; species Ondatra zibethicus. Next base: position 12,100 of record PVIU01001019.1, on the reverse strand, counting down.
TATACCAATTTGAAAAAGAAAACTGAAGCAAAGTGTGGTAAAGGAGGCTGAAGAATAAGGATTGCCAAGAGTTCAAGGCTAAGCTAGACCACATAATGAGAGGCCAGGACAAGCCTGGATAATACAATGAATCCCTGTTTCATTCTATTTCCAAATAAAAATAAAGACTGTGATATAGATATAAGTAATTTGCATTGGTATGGATCTTGGTCTAATGATACAAATTTAAGGTCAATTTTGTTATATGTATAGTTCTGCTCTTGATTAAGGTATTGTGTTTGTACAGCTCATTTAAAAATGTAATGTATAATTAAGAAATACAGTTAATAGATAGTCATCTATAAAGGTCAAGCTTGTAGTCATGTTAATTAGGTTTTCTAGCTATATAGAGATATATTTCAGCTGGATAGATATTCTTCAAATCTTTCAGAGACCTTCAGAATATGGCATTTAAAATGTTTTAAGAATTTAGGAACTTATCATGACAATGAGACACATCTGCTCCTGGCAGCATCAATCTACTTCAAGAAGAAGATGGGCATTGAAGAGGCTCCTTTATGGAGTTTGATAGCCATTCGGGCAAGAAACTGATCTTGCCTGGACTGCTTGATGTTATGTTGTGTGAACTGGACATACAGGACCCACAGAGAAATGACTGCTGAACTTGCCTAAAAGTGAGACTGTCCTTCAGGGTTCCTGCTTCATGAAAGCGTTTGCCAGACATTCTGCAGGACACAGAAGAAAGCAACTGATGGACTTTGCCATTACAAGGTAAAACAGATCTTCAAATTTTCTGCTTCATGGAAAAGTCCGCTGGATATTATGGGCCTGTAGGCTGAAGGTGAGTGCCCTGCCCCAATGTTACAGAAGAACTTTGGGTGACTGTCCAGGTAGTGAGATGTCTCTGTCAATTCTAGAGTTTTGGAAGTTGCTTACTTACAATGCACTTCTTGTTAACTTAGGTAATATTATATCCTTCTGGGGTCTTTGATGGAGTTGAAGAATAGATAATTATAACTATAGTTTTCCTTAGTTATGATTAAAGATAAAACAGATATAAATATTGCAACTATAATTCTTGCTTGATACTTGTTTGTTATATGTAATTTTACTATGTTAAAATTAAAACCTTGCTGGGCGGTGGTGGCGTACGCCTTTAATCCCAGCACTCAGGAGGCAGAGGCAGGCGGATCTCTGTGAGTTTGAGGCCAGCCTGGTCTACAAGAGCTAGTTCCAGGACAGCCTCCAAAGCCACAGAGAAACCCTGTCTCGAAAAGAAACCCCCCCCAAAAAATTAAAACCTTCTTATTTAAACAGAAAAGGGGAAATGGTGTGGGAAGTCCTCTGTATATGTGTTGCTTTTATTGGTTAATGAATAAAGAAGCTGCTTTCGGCCAATGGCTTAACAGAATATAGCCAGGCTGGAAGAGAGATATATAGAGAGAGTAGGTGGAGTCAAAGAGACACCATGGAGCTGCCAGAGGGGAAAGACGTGAACTGTCAGCTAGAACCTTGCTGGTAGGACACGAGCCTCATATAAATATAAAATATAAAATAATGGAAATGGGTTACTTCTAGAGATGTAAGAGCTAGCTAGCTATACACAAACAGTATTGCAAATAATATAGTTTCTGTGTGGTTATTTCAGGGCTGAGCAGCCAGGAACAAACAAGCAGTCTTCTACTACAGATTGGTACGCCAAGGTAGTCGACTATATCCACGTAAAACCTGAGAAAGCTTAAAAAGTAATTCTAGAAAATAATAGAAATGGGTTATAGGCCAAGCAGTGATTTCTTTAATACAGTTTGTGTGGTTATTTCTAGTCTGGGGAGCCGGAAATGAACAAGCAGCCTCCTACTATAAGACTGGGTCTGCCAGGGGTGGTGGCACATGCCATTAATTCCCAGCACTTGAGAGATTTGCTTGCCTCTGCCTCCAGAGTACTGCGATTAAAGGTACACACCACCATGGCCAGGCTTATTTTTATTTTATTTTTTTTAAAGGAAAGACTATCAGGGAAAAAGAATAATTAAACGTTTTATGCATTGCCAGAGCATAGTAGCTGGAAATTAAAAAAATATTTTCACATATTTATTAGGTATAGTGTTCACACTATAATCTTGGTTTTTAGAGAGGCTGAGACATCCTGAGTTCAAGGACACTTTGGGCTATATACATCCTGAGTTTCAGACCAGCCTCGGCTAAAGGAAGATCACCCCAAACAAACCCAAACTGTGTAAGGTCTCACCTTAGGACTTTAAATTTGTTTGAGAATGAATAACATAGTTTGCACTTGGCAGGTACCCAGACATTTGTTTCAATTTAGTAGTACAAAGTTTTGTTCTTGGTTATGCATTTTTCTGTTTATTATGGTGCCAACCTTTAAGTCACAATTGTTTTTTGTTTCTGAGCAGAACTGCTGTTTTTATTTATTTGCACTTTCCTATCTCACCCAGGCAATGCTTGGTAAACATGTCCTTGTTGTTATTACTGGCTTTTTGAGACAAAATCTCCCTTTGTAGCTCTGTCTGTCCTGGAATTCACTAGGTAGAATGAAGGGGTGTGCCACCATGCCCAGTGCAGCCAGCACTCTTAACTGCTAAGCCATCTCTCCAGCCTGTTTTTATTTTATTATTTATTTTTTACTCCCATGCCCCCCCGACAGGGTTTCTCTGTGTAACAGCCCTGGCTATTCTGGAACTAGCTCTTATAGATCAAGCTAGCCTTGAAGTCACAGAGATCCGCCTGCCTCTGCCTCCTGAGTGCTGGGATTAAAGGCATGCACACCACTGTCCCAGCTATTTATTTAATTTTACATACTAATTCCAACTCCCCCTCCCTCCCATCCGCTCCTCAGTGAGGGTAAGGCCTCCTCTGGGAAGTCTCCCCTGACCCTACTGAGGCAGGATCAAGGTCCCTCTGCCCTTTCCTAGGCTAAGCAAGGTATCTCTCAATAGAGAATGGGCTTCACAAAGTAAGTTTTATGGTTAGATCCTGGTCTCACTGCCAGGGACCCTGTTGTGCCTGAGTCCTAGGACCCCCAAGAAGACCACCACCATAGAGCCACACTTCTGAATGCAAAAGCAAGGTTTCATTTATTAAGTATGGGCTAGCACGGGTCCTCTGCCTCACAGTCTCACACAGCAGATGGGGGAGGAGAAGGACCCCGTCTACTATTGTAAGGGGTTTATAAAGACGAAAACCACAAAACAGTCATAAGGTTACAGTCTCAAAATACAAAATTACATATCCTATATCATAATTGGCTAAAGATTTGGTAAAGCTCAGTTGTTAGTTCCTGATAGGCTATTAGTATCTAAGGGGGATAGCAACAGCTCCCCCTGGTTACATCCTCCAGACATCTGCTGACCCTTTGCTAACAACAGGGACTGTTTGAAATATTACCCAGCTGATAGGGGAAGTTAGGTGGTCAACAATTTCTTTATGACTACAGGTGGGGGAATGGGCTGCAGTCAGCAACTTTGTGTAACTTAGGTTTCTCCATTAGCTAATACTTCCCCTAAAGAGGGGTCCCACGGCCTTCAGCTTAACCTGAGGGCTGGGGTGTCAGCCTTCAGCTTTTCCTTTCAAGGTCCCAAAAGGGCCCAGCACAGAAATGGAATCTTTTCCAGCCTTTCAGCCCCACATACTGCCCAATCCCCCCCCCCATTGTCACCTTCATTCAGGGGGCCTAGTACAGTCCTATGCAGGTTCCCCAGTTGTCAGTTCAGAGTCAGTGAGTTCTCACTAGCTCGGGTCAGCCAATTCTGTGGGTTTCCCCATCACAGTCCAGCCTATTTTTTTTTGTTTTTTTTTTTTGTTTTTTTTGAAATGGGGTCTCTTTTAGCCAAGGCTATTGCCAGATTTGCTACCTTGTAAAGGATAGCCTTAAACTCTTAATTCTCCCGCCCCTGGCCCCCCCTCCCCAAGTCTATGTAGCTTTGGAGCCTGTCCTGGAATACACCAGGCTGGCCTCGAACTCACAGCTGCTTGTATCTGCCTCCCGAGTGCTAAGATTAAAGGCGTGTGCCACCACTGCCCGGCTTGTTTTTAAAGTGCTAGGTTACAGGCAGAGACACTATGGTTTTGGTTTTATTTCCTTCCCTCTGCCACCTCTTCCTCCTTCTGTTCTTCCTTCTCCTCCTCCTCTTCTTTTTTTAAATTTTGAGACAGGGTCTCATGAAGCCCAGGCTGGTCTACAACTCACTAGGTACCTAAGACTGGCCTTGAACTTCCAATATTCCTGTATCTATCTCTTGGGTGCTGGACTTATAGGCATGTGCTATGGTGTGGGATAGCCTTTTCTATAGGAAGATCCACAGCTCGAGGCCAGCTTCAGCCACACAGGGAAATAAAAACCAACCCAAATGTAAGGTCTAGGGAAACAAAAACCAACCCAAATGTAAGGCCCAGCAATGGAGCTACTGACTGATCATATCCGTAAAAAAGACATATCCCCTGTCATCCAGGGAGCTGTAGGTCAGCTTTTATAAACTGGATGTTTTCTGTTGTCTGTGTATTGGGTTTCTTTTTGAAAGAATGTAACCAGAAGGACAGAGTAACCCAGTTTGGGGTAGGTACTCAAAGTATCTCTCCTCCTCTCTCCCAGCCTTCCCATATTAATATGTGTTTTTTACTTATCAAGGAAGGGAGGTGGGGAGGATTGTGCAGCATTAAGCAATTTAAAATTAATGGGAAAAAAAATCAAACAAGCAGATTCTTAAATCTTAGAGACCTGTGACCTTCCCCATCTCCTCCTTAGAGATAACTATTAAGAGCCCGGTCAGTCAGAAAGGTCCTAGCTGCAAACCTGGCTGCCAATCGGGATGCCCTTACCTGTTGAGGAGGAGGCTTTGGTTTCCTTAAGCGACTGTCTTCTGGACCAACCAGAGGTCTTTAGGAAAGGAAGGCACCAATCGGACTCAAGAAGGAGGAAAGTTCGGGGCTGCACCTGCGTACGGTGAGTCACTCATCCGAGGTCCCTTTCTCTTCACCAATCGGAACGTGGGACAGTCGGGCGCCGCCCACCGGGCGTGGAGAGAAAGGCGGGCTGGACTCAACCTGGCGGCTGGAGTCCAGTCCCAGCGCAGTGGATCGCGAAGCACGTCCCAGCCGAGTGGCTCTCCCGACGCGTCGGGGTTGTAACTGTAATGGGCACCGAGGGGAAAACCGGGAAGAAACTGCTGTTTCTCTTCACGTCTGTGATCCTTGGTGAGTTCCCGGAGTTTTTGGAGGAGTAGGTGGGTGGTCGGGTCAGAGGTTGGACGAAGGCGCACCCCCACGCGCCCACGGGAAGGGAGGAGTCCAGAAACCTGCCTGCTCGCCTGCCTCGCCCTAGGAGTCCACTTTTCCGCCCAGATCTGGGTACGCTCCTTTCCCCTCCCCCACATGGATACTAGCTGTTTCCCCTCCCCCAAGCGGGTGATCTATGACCCCACCTCCTACACTGTGGCCGGGAGCATTAAAAATAACTGGGGGGGGGGGCGGGTCCACGGTTCTGGGTCTCCCCTTCAGCCGGAGGACCCTTCCCGCACCCAACTATCCAGCTACTCATTCCCTTCCATATGTACCTGGGAAGGGCCGTCTTCCCCCTCCGACGTCTCGGAGGACTCAGAGAGACCTTGAGCCTCTCACCCGGACTCCCTTGGCTCAAGTGTCCTAGGAGGAAATGTAATGGAGATGGGGGTAGGGAATGTTTCCTTTCCTGGCTTTTGCAGAAAGGATGTCTCGCTTTTGTTAAATTGTGGACCTTTTGGGATTAATGCGGGGGGTTCAGCGTCTGAAAAGAAATGAAATCTCTAAAATAAACTTCTCAGATCATAGCATTCATAATTTCTTCCTTGAATAACTAGCGAGGAGTCCTTAATTAAGCTTGTTGACTGAGTGACGATTCCCTGGGGGAGACTATTGGTTGGTTGATCTCAGAGCCAGAACTCTGCCCTCCCTCTTGTCCGGAATGAGAGTTTTTTGTTTCTTTGTAGCCTCCCTTTCCTGAGAAACAATCAGGCTCGCAAGCCGGGGCTTGACTGTCTAGAGGTGTGTTTGGATGAGGCTGAGAGTGAGGTTGGTTGGTTTGTGCCTTGGTCAATGTGTGTCAGCACCTGTATATTTATCTGTCTGATTTTCCCCGCCACCACCCTTCAGAGCCGAGGACCAAACCCAGGGACTTGGGTATGCTATGTCTGGTTCTCGAGTGTCATACACTACTGTTGGGTAGTTTTGTTGGAACATGTTCTTTATGAATCTGTTTCCCTTCAAAGTTCGTGCTTTAGAGGAAACGAGACATTACAGTCAATGCTGGTGTCTTCCGAAGGTTTGTTTTGCTGCGTTTTTTGGAGAGCAGAAATAGATCACCCACGGTGGATAGATAACGCCTTTGTCTCATCACAAGCTGTAAACCAGTTTTGTGGGTGGACTAGACAATGGGTGATCCTGCTTCTCTTTTCCTACGGATAAGGAAACGAGTCTTGAGAGAGGAAATGACCTTTCCAGTTTACTAGGGGGTAGAAGCTAGGGCTGGACCAAAGTCCTCTGTCCTCCTTTCCTGGAGAGCCAGCATCTTAGGCATGAGGCACTATCTGAGCTATTGCTTCAGAATTTGCTGTTTTATAAAGCAAAAAACAAAAACAAAACAACCTTTCACCAGAGCTTTCTTGTCTCGCTAGAACTTCTCATTCTACTCATCCATTTCTGCTTTTCCTCATCTTCCTTTCTTTGCCCAACCATCACTCATTTCATTTTAATTTGTATCTTAGAAATGTTAGCCGCACCCATTTTCTTGTTTTGTGTAGTTTCATCTGCATCAGTGACAGCAGTGGTTAGGCTTATAAACTTCCTGAAGCTGCTTCCTTCTAACTCCTTCCCGCCTTCCTTTTCTCTTTCCCTAATTTCCTATATTGGTTCTATAGCAAACTACCGCCCAAAGGATTGCGACAATGGCATTTTGAGCAAGCAGCCACGTTCATAGGAAGCCTGAGGTGTTGCATTTGCTTGGCAGGGCAGTGGATCCTATGAAATAACATAACGCGTGGGGCTGGAGTGTGGATGGTGGGGGTGGAGGAATTCACCATGCAACTTTTAAATCAAGGCAGACCTGGGGGAGGGGAGTGATTTGGTTAGTGCAAATGAGGATGGAAATGGTAGCCTGGCCACTTCATCAGGCATCCTGGCTTTGCTTTTTTTCTCTGTCTTGTGACCTTAAACTAGTAGCTCGTTCTCTTGAGCTATAAAACAGGTGTAATAATACTGATCCTGCCCTTGCCGTGAGGATCAATAGAGATAATAGCTACATCATGGAGACATGAAGGGATTTCTGCTGCACAGCTATTACCTACTCCTTTGGATTTTGTGAGGGTGTAAGAATGCTGTCCTTACCAGAGTAGGTCAAAGGAAGCAGGGAAATTCCCGCTGGCAAGGCTTTATTTTAGTATTAAATTGAAGTAGGGTCTCTTTGTGGGGGGGGACATCTGGTCTGAAGCATAAACAAATGGCCACTGTGTCCTTTTCTTTTTGAGTCACTCTCATTGTGGTCTCGGCTATCGGGGAGGGAGAAGAAAGGACAAGATAAGTGTGAGCAGCTGAGTGGAAGAGAACTCCAGCCTGAGGTACTTAGTGGGCAGGGACACACAGACATGCTGCGAGGGCTGAGCTTGGGGGTTGTAGGATTGGTGACCCAGAATGCTGCATTCCATTCCCTCGAGAACCTGAACTTGGAAGAAGTTCAGCTATGAGCACTGGCCAGTGGATGGGCCAAATTTTATTGTATCCAGAAGGGAGGAAAGCAAGCCAGGGTTGGAATGCTGACATTTTCACTGCTTCCTCTTACCTGGGTGTGGGGTTCCCTTGCTTCTAAGAGGGGTGGACGAAGGCCGTGGCTTTTGGTTCTGCTAGTGTTTGTCAAGAAGTCCCTTTTGAGGATTTCCAGTGTGCTGTTCAGGGGGCAGACTTTCCTCAAAACTGGATTGGTAAGTCATGTCTACTGCTTCGTCCCTGGGAAATGATTGTTCTCTTGAAACTAGAAACTGGTGAGTGGCCACAGCTAGAAGGAGGAAACTGAGCGGTGGCGGTGGCGGCACTCCAGCAGGCGAGGCTTGGCTCTGGAATGCTTTCACCTGTGATATTTCACTTCTGCTTGTGACCTGGGCTTGTCCAGGGCCTCCAGCGTAGCTCTTTTGTGGGCAGAGCTGCAGTGATTCTAAAAAGTGTTTATCCAAAGTGCATTGGTTGACAGGATTTGAGATTCAAAATATATTGAAGGGGTGGAGTGGTTCACTCCCATTCTGCTCTTGCTAAACTATACCTGGCAGAGATTCTTTCTAGTGTTTTGTTATGCAGACACATGTGTGCAAATGTGTATTTGTTTTCTCACCATTTTCTTACACAGAAGAGGCTTACAGTACAGTATGCATTAGATCACATCTTGTTTATTTTACTTAATATGGACTAGAGATCTTTCTTTCTTTTCTTCTTTTTTTGTTGTTACTATTTTGAGACAGAGTCTTACTGTGTAGCCTTAGTTAGCCTGAAATTTGCTATGTAGATCAGGCTAGTAGTCTTGAACTTACAGAGTTTCGACTGTGTTTTTTCCCCCCATGCTAGCATTATTATAGGGGCTATGATCTTGGCTTCGTGGATCTGTCCAACCTCCACACAGCTGGAATTCAAGGGAAAGGGTGCCAACATGCCCCTCTCCCAAACCCCCAAAGATGGATTGAAATGCTACATACATTTTATGTGGTAAATAAGGAAGTAATGGGGCTTGATTTTAACATCTGTTGGCTTTGAGACTAGGAAATCTCAGAATTCATACCTATTTCCCTCTGCACAGGCTCGGCTAGTTGTGAAAAGCAAATAATAAGTGAAAAAGAGGTTTCTCAGAATTAGGAGGAGGGTATGGGAAGCAGTATAAGCAGATGGGCATTGGGGTTTTCCAGGCATTGAAACCCTGGAGTTCATCTGCCTGGGACTCCCTGATAAGCAGAGTTTCTGTCCAAAGTCCAGCCTGTGTCATTTGTTTTACAGTGTGGGGGTGGGATTAGAGGAAGCAGCTGCCTGGCAGGAAGTAGGATGCCAGGTCCTTGGGTGAATTCTGTCCTGGCAGGAGTGACTGTCCTTTGCGATGGGGGAGGGGGCCGAACAGGTAAAACTGGAAAGTCTACAAAGAGAGGGCTGGAGGGAGCCGTGGAGTGAAAGCCCCCCTCCTCCCACCGCCATTATAGATTTCTACCATCTTCAGAAGTTCGAGCCTGCTCTGTAGCAGGATTCACACAGCCTTCCTATCGCCCAGGCATTCTGTACCCAATCACTTCAACCTCCAGAAAGTGTTTGTTTGTTCATTATGTCCAGAGCGTCTTCTGAAGTTCATCTGCCCAGATGTGAAGGACTGTGTTCTTAGAGAAAACCAGAGATTGGCTGGCTGACTTCCCTCCTTTTCCTTCCTTCCTTCCTTTTTAAAAATCAAACTAGTGGCATAAAAGCATCTTGAGGAATATTCTAATAGTTAACAGGATGTCCATGAAGAGAAAACAAAGGGCTTCCTGTTAGAACAGTAGAAGGAAGTAGCTGTTCTGCTGTGGGCTGGATCTCACATTAGAAAACGAGTTGTCAGGGGGCTCTGTTCAGTGTCCGGAGTCTCCAGTGTCAGCGGAGCTTCAGGGAACATCTACAGCTAAGGACTGAAGCCAGCTTATTTCTTTATTTCTGAGAGCTACAAACATGGTTCCCCAACTGGAATATACCAGAGGGTGGTCAACAAAGCACAGAAAGTTTTGGGAGCAAAAGGCAGGAGGTGACTTGTGATGGATGTGGTGACTTGTGTCAGTAATGCCAGCACGCTGAGGCTGAGGCAGGACTTCTAGAAATTCTTTGACAGTGCCATTGTATACATTGTGTTCTGGTTATGCTCACACGTGCCTCCTTTATCCCCATTTCACTCTTGCCCATCTCCTTCCCTCACCAAATTCCCTTCCCACTTACACATCTTTCCTTTTATTCTTTTAAGGATTATATATTTTTTACTGATATTTATTGACCTCTACATTTTTCTCTGCTTCCCTCCCTGCCTCTCCCCGCTCCCCTCCAACCTTCCCTCAAGGTCCCCATGCTCCCAGTTTACTCAGGAGATCTTGTCTTTTTTAAGGACATGTTTTAGATTTCATTTTTGTGTGTATATGTGGAGGTCAGGGAAGACCTTGTGTGAATTGGCTCTCCTACCATGGAATTGAACTCTGGTTGTCAGGCTTGGTGGTGGGCATCTTTACCAGCTGAACCATCTCTTTGGCCCTCTGCTTGGTTTTTGTTTTTATTTTGTGATTCACTGAGTTTAACCAAGGCCTTGGGTGTGGTGCTATAAACTAGTGGCCCTTGTGTAACTCAGTTGTGGCTACACCACTGTAGACAGTGACTCCTCCCCAGTAAGCTGTCTTGCCAATTACTGGGTGAGCAGGAGGGACCCAGAAGCCCCTCTTCCAGCCTGGGCTGAATCTCAGGGCCCAGTCGTGTGCCGTCAAGCACAGCTGCTCGGGATGAGGGAAACAGCTGTGCCGTGCCCAGATGACAGACTTTTGTAACCCTCCTCCACATCCTCCGCTGTTACAACCTTTAAAAGACAATCTGTAAAATTCTATTTGTTTATTGTACTGTATATATGTATACGTGTGTCATGTGTGGTGGTCAGAGGCCAACTGTTAGGAGTTGCTTTTCGCCTCCTGTCATGTGGGACTTGGGGATTGAATTGAAGTTGTCAGGCTCTTACATTCTTTCCACCCCCCCCCCATCTTGTGATGTTCTCAGAGCCATGGAGGGGTGATACAAATGTCCCATGTAGAGATGAACATACAGTAATCATTTATTTCCAGCATCTTGATCGGTTCTAAGTCATTTAACCACCATCTGCAAAAAAGAAGCTTCTTTGACTAATATAAGTATTTAGAAGGCGGTTGAGTGGCATGTCCACCTAGGAAAATAAAGCAGCAGGACCCATGGCCTATACCCTATGACCTCCCCAGCCTATGCTTTGACCAGGTCCATGGTACTGAGCATAAAGGCCCCTTGTAGAGTAAGCATCTGATCTACTCGGTATGCAGTTGGCTATTCCTCTAACAGCCAGGCTGTTATTGCACAGTGGGCACGGTTTGCTTGGCAGGTTGGTGTTATAGCATGTAAGATCCACAACCGAGTAACAGAACTGATTGCTTTTCAGTTGTCTAACACCTTCCAGCACTGTGAAGTCAGCCAGCAGGGAGGAAGCTTCTAAGAGCTCAGTTCCAGCTTGATTTCTCTATATCATGCAACTAAAGTATATTGTATCTTTAACAGTAGAGTCTTACCATCTAGTTCTGGGTGTTGTAGAATACTACTTTATGTAAAGGTGTGTTGCTTTGGTTTATGCTTCATTTGTTTAATTATGTAAAGGTGTGTTGCTGTTTCACCTTGTCTGTTTAAGGCATCTGATTGGTTTAATAAAAAGTTGAATGGCCAGTAGTTAGGCAGTAGAGGGATAGGCAGGGAGGAGAGAAGAGGATGAGAGAATGAGGGAGAAAAAGAGGGTAATGTCTGGGCCAGCCAGCCAGACACAGAAAAGATATATAGGCCAGGCGGTGGTGGCGCACGCCTTTAATCCCAGCACTCGGGAGGTAGAGGCAGGCGGATCTTTGTGAGTTCGAGGCCAGCCTGGTCTACAAGAGCTAGTTCCAGGACAGGCGCCAAAAACTCCAGAGAAACCCTGTCTTGAAAATAAAAAAAAAAGAAAAGATATAAAAGAATGAAAGAAAGGTAAAAATCTCTGAGGCAAAATGTAGATGAAGAGAAACAGGTTAATATAAATTATAAGAGTTAGCAAGAAATAAGCATAAGGCTGAGTATTCATAACTAATAATAAATCTCCATGTCATGATTTGGGAGTTGGTTGGTGATCTAAAAGAAAGCCCATTATAGGTAGACAGCTAAGAGCAATGGGTAATACAATATCCTCTATGTTTTGGTACCTCTAGTACTGCCTGACCAACATTTATAAGGAAGTATCCTATACTTGGCACTGAGGAGATCTTCCTTCCTTCCTTCCTTCCTTCCTTCCTTCCTTCCTTCCTTCCTTCCTTCCTTC
>PVIU01001018.1:0-244593 GCA_004026605.1 Ondatra zibethicus | reverse complement strand
AAGCTGGTACAACCCCTATGGATGTCAGTGTGGCGATTTCTCAGAAAATTAGAAAACAACCTTCCTCAAGACCCAGTAATACCACTTTTGGGTATATATCCAAAGGATGCTCAATCGTGCCACAAGGACATGTGCTCAACTATGTTCATAGCAGCTTTGTTTGTCATAGCCAGAACCTGGAAACAACCTAAATGCCCCTTGATCAAAGAATGGATAAAAAAAAATGTGGTACATTTACACAATGGAGTACTACACATCAGAAAAAAATAACGACAGCTTGAATTTCGCAGGAAAATGGATGGAGCTAGAAAACATTATTTTGAGTGAGGTAACCCAGACACAGAAAGACAATTATCACAATTATCACTCATAGGTGGTTTTTAAACATAAAGCAAAGAAAACCAGCCTACAAACCACAATCCCAGAGAATTTAGACAACAATACAGACACTAAGAGAGACTTACATAGATCTAATCTACATGGGAAGTAGAAAGTATAAAAAGACAAGATCTCCTGAATAAATTGGGAGCATAGGGACCTTGGGGGAGGGTTGAAGGAGGGAGGGGAGTGTCAGGGAGGGGAGCAGAGAAAAAGGTAGAGCTCAATAAATATCATGGAAAAAAATCAGTTCCAATCCCATCTCACAAAAGTAAAACCATGCAGGTGAGGTGGCTCGGAGAAGGAAGGTGCCTGCAGCCAAACCTAAGGACCTGGATTAGACCCCTGGAGGGAGACCAACTTCTCAAAGTTGTCCTATGACCACCACACACCTGTGGTGGCATGTGTGCACCTACTACATGAACACACACACACTAATAAAATTAATGCCAGGCAGTGGTGGCGCATGCCTTTAATCCCAGCACTCTGGAGGCAGAAGAAGGCGGATCTCTGAGTTCGAGGCCAGCCTGGTCTACAAAGTGAGTTCCGGGACAATCAGGGCTACACAGAGAAACCCTGTCTCAAAAAACCAAGAAGGAAGGAAGGAGCAAATAAAGGAACAAAGGAAGGAAGGAAGGCAGAAAGAAAGGAAACAGATGTAAAAATATAGCACACATTTGAAAAAGCTGCAGAAGGGAATTTGGTGAATCTGGAGGTAAAAGCCACACTCCTTGGTGGCTCCTTTCCATAATTCAAACAACCTGGAAGCTGAGGCAGGAAGACTGCAGTTGAGTTTGATGCCAGCCTGGGCTACATAGTGAGAGTCTGTCTCAGAAAGGAAGGAAGGAAGGAAGGGAGAGAGGTAAGGAGGGAGGGAGGGAGGGAAGGAGAAAAGAAAGAGGAGGAAAAAAGAAAGGAAGGAAAGAAAGAAAGGAGGAAAAAATAGAAAAAAGAAAAGAAAGTTCTGACTATTTGCCGCCCAGGCAGGAGGATCACCTGGACTGAAGAGTGGGCCGCCTCCCTGCAATACAAATGGGAAAATTCAAAAGGCAAAAGAGTCAAACTGCAGTCTAGTTTTGAATTTCCAGCTGATGTCTTTTAAAACATTACATTTATTTTCCAATGGGCTGATCTTAGGATTGAGAATAAATACCCGCTGCCCTTGGCCCTTCTCCCCACAATATGTGCATTATATCCTATCTGGCACCCTAGGAGGGGTCTAAACACACTTCATCTGACTGTTGTGTGCTGTAGCCATGTTAGCTTTCCTCCTCCAGATGTGTGGCTGCTGGTTTTCCACATCCGGTCAGCGTCTTCTAGAAAATTCTTGGCAAAATCCCAGGTGCTTGAATTCCTATTATAGAAATCCACTGAGGCACATGTGGCCATCCATCCATCATAGTTACGACTTTCCTAGTTCTGGTCACAAGGTCACCTGCTGTCTAACAAGCCGGCCAGGTCTGGGGACAGCTGGAAGAGCCCAGGCTGCCCTTGGGTCGCACTGAGTGGCTCAAGTCACTGGATGGATAGCCAGAAGAAAGGCTACAAGTGAGTGGCTGAGGTCTGGCAATGTGTTCTGCTGTCACCAGGCACAGGTCACATTGTGCGTGGCTTTAGCTGTGGCCTGGCCATGACACTGTGGAGGGGCAGGATCTGGAACTGAGGCTTCATTCAGCAAGGCGGTGATTTTGGGGTGAGAGAGAGGAAGTTGGAGAAGAGTGTGCTCAACGGTTGAGTATTTGTGGTCTGTTTCCTTGGTGAGTTGGTTATAATAGCCAACCTTTAGAGTGTCCTTGGGAGGCAGAGGCAGGAGGATTAATGTTTCTAAGGTCACTGCTGCTTAATGAGTTTGAAGCTAGCCTGGGCTGGATGAGCTTCTGTCTCAAAAAACCAACCTAAGTGTAAACCGTGAGTGGCTTGGGGAGGCTTTTCTGGGGAAATTATCCCGTCTTCAAGAGTCACACCCTGGGTAGAGCTGGGGAGCTAGCAATCACTGCTTTCTAGAAATCCGTGCCCCACTCCACTTTTTGAACTGGGGACTTGGGAGAAAGGGGGAGCTGGCCTGCCCATTTCTGCCAGGTCAGCCATTGATCGGTGTTGATATACAAAGGCTGAGAGCCAGCCCAATTCAGAGCTTCACCTGGTCCCCCTGTGCCAGGGACCCAGCCCAAGGCCACAGGAAGATTTGTAGGGTTGAATCTGCCCGGGGTCTAGCCCTGCCAGAGGGCGTGTAGCTGCGACCAGCCCTCAGGCCCTGCTAACAGAGGTCTTGCCCAGGCTCCCCAGCCCTTGGAAAGGCCTGGGAAGTGCTGTGCGCCTGAGGCCTGGAATGAGGCCCGCCGAGGCCGCACCCTGCCCAAACCAGTTTGAACCAGCTGTGGGAAGGAGCCGGGCCAATCCCTTCGAGCTCCCTCTGGCGCCCAAGTGGGGTTCTGAACTGCAGCGGGTTTAAGAGGTCTGCGCGGTAGGGGGCGGGGCCCCAGCAAGGCCTGGGGATGTGAGTGCCAATGCGGGGTGGCGATAGCCGGGGTGGGGTGTTTGGCGGTGTCTGCCCGGTCTCTGCCCGATGGGGAGTCTCCTGGGAGCCCCAAGCTGTGCCCCAGGTCACGCCCTTCCGCTCCTGCATCTTCTGGCTTTACCTCTAGGGCCACAATGGTTGTCAACGTGCTTTTCAAGGTTCTCTTGGCTTAGACCTCAACAGACAGGGCTAAGTAAGCCCTATGGTGGTTGTTTGTCTGTAAAAGCCCCCAATTGAGGTGGAGGCAGGAGAATCAGGAATTTAAGGGCTTTCTTGGCTACGCATCAAGTTTGAGGCTTTGATATGCTTTCGAACCTATCTCAAAGAGCGGGCGGGGGGGGGGGGGGGGGTGGACGACGACACAGGACACTCAAGTTGTGGACTAGCCATTCTTCCCAGATTTGCGTGCACAGTGGAAACTTCTTTTTTATGTCACATTTTAATTTTGATTGCATTTACTTATTTATTGTTGTGTGGGGGTGTGCAGGTGTGGGGGTCAGAGGACAACTCGTGGGAGTCAGGTCTCTCCTCCCACCATGTAAGTCCCAGAGATTGAACTAATTCAGCAGGCTTGGCTACAGACCTCGTCCAGACACTCTGAGTTAATTGGTGTGGGGGGGGGGAGCCTTAGCTTTGAGCTTTGGATGACCCAGGGTTAGTCCCTTGTATTACATTCTGGACTTGCTCAGCGGTGGCACTTCCAGGCCCTGCAGGTGTTGTCACATCGGTGTCCCAAGTGTCACCATGTGCCAGGCACTGTTCTCAGCTCACTGGGTCCCCATCCCACCGGTGATGGCAGGTCAGCCCTGCCATGTTCCCATTGCATGAGGTGGAGACAGAGGAGAGGAGAGGTTGGGCCATGTCCCAGGACTCAGTCAGGGACAGTCTGACACCGGACACTGCCATCTTTCTTCACCAGAGGAGCTGTGACCATCCACGGGGGTCCCTCAAATCAGGCCTGCAGCTGTTCTGTCTCAGAAGGATCTGGGGGGGGGTCTGGACCCTCGCCTGAGATCCCAGCCAACCCCTCCCCAGCTGTCCACAATTCTGTCGCAGTGGCATGTGGTCTGAAGAGAGTGTAGACCACGGGCAGATAATGACAGGGACTCCATCCACGCAGCTCTTGGGAAGTCATCTCCCATGTTGGGGGCGGTGTTTGAGCAAGAAATCCCCCCCATAGGCTCACATATTTGAACACTTGTCCTCCGGTTGGTGGTGCTGTTTGGGAGGTGCAGCTTTGCTGGAGGAAGTACATCAGTCGGGTCACTCACTCCCAGTTTGCTCTTTCTGCTTCCTGTGTGCAGCTGAGAGCCAATCTCTCAGCCTCCAGCTCTGGTTGCCTGTGGCCTCTATGGACCCCTCCTCTGGAACAGTAAGTCAAACCAGACGTTCTTGTGTAAGTCGCCGTTGGTCATGGCGTTTTACACATGACGGAAAAGTAGCTCACAGGCCGCAGCTGATTTGGGGTCACTTCGGTTCCTACTTGAAACCCCAGTAAACTCATTGGCTCAGCAAGTTGAACCTAGGCAGAATGCGTGTTCTGGGTGCCCAACAGTGCCCTCTCTGGAGTGAACAGGAATGGACTCAGTTCTCTCCAGGTCAGTCCCTGGATGGCTACTGAGTATGCCCGCCAGGTCTCAGCCACAGGGTGAGCTGGCATGTGACCATATCACACGGACAGCTTTTCTGCCTCCAGCGAGCTTAGCGAGCCCCCAGAAAAAGCTGAAATCATGGCCGGTGAGACCCCTGTCAGGTAAGAAGAGCACTTGCCGTCAGCCCTGGGGACTTGAGTTGGATCCCCGAGACCCATATGGTGGAAGGAAAGAACCGATTCCTGCAAATTGACCTCTGACCTCTACTCTTGTGCTGTGGCAATGTATACACCCAAAATAAACAATTCTTTTCTTTTTAAACAAGAGCGGAGGCAGGTGTGGTGGGGCCCGTCTTTAGTTTCAGCATGTGGGAGGCAGAGGCAGGCAGATCTCTGAGTTTGGGGCCAGCCTGGTCCACACAAATGTCCTCAGGTTCTAGGATATCTCTTTTTTGTTGCTGTTGTTTTTTGGTTTGGGTTTTTTGTCTGTTTGTTTTTAAGACATAGTCTCTCTGAAGAGCCCTGGCTGAGTATTGGGATTAAAGGTGTATGCTACCTCAACTAGCTAGGTCCTCTTGAATATGGCAGGCAGCTTTGGAAGGAACTCTTTCTAGTGGCCACCACACAGCGGGCAGACCTAACCTATGTGGGTTTGAAAACTGCCTGCGGGGCTCCCCTGTGTGATCTTGGTGGAGTCGCTTAACCACCGTCAGCTCCTTTCCTTCGTTACCTAATACTGCACTGCGACCTGCCAGTGCGCTAAGGGGTGCTGGGTACTCACCGTGTAGACGCCACGTGAGAGCGTCTGACAGAGAGAAAGCCTCACTCTGCACTACACTGGGAATGGAATGGGCAAGTTGGTGTTTTCAGGAGAGGGTAAAGTTGGCCAGGTCACAGCGTTAACGGGTGAACCTGCCGGGCAAGGTCTTTGTGAGCAAGCATGCATTGGGTCTTCTGAGTATTGGGGTGTGGGGGAGCTGCTGTGGAGGCTAGAGAAACCGATTCCCTGGGGGATGATGGGGAGGGATTCAGTGAACTCTATGGGGTCTCTAGAAAGAGGACTCCCAGCGAACCAGAGATATAATGCCCCACCCGATTATGCAGGCTAGTCCTGCCCCTGCCAGGCTGCAGAACCGGCACCTGGCGCTGTGCTGTGGGGACCAAGGATGGCAAATTCTGACTTGTCCCTGCTATGCCTGCCCCCTGGTGGACATAACTATTATGGCACCCTCTCAGAGCTTGGGCGGTGGTTGGATTAGTTGCTTAGGAGTTCATCAAAGGGGTTTGTTTCTCTAGGGCATACTTGATGTCATAGGGCCGGCTCTTTATGAGAGCTGAGAACTCGGAGATGGAGAAAGGCTTAGTAAGAAGACAGTAGAGGTCCCTCCAGCTGGCCAGGAAGGAAGTAGGCAGCCTCGCTGTGACCAAGAGCATCTGGTGTTCAGGAGTCTGGGCTGCAGGCCTCAAGTATCCCTGCACCCTCCTGAATGCACCTGGAGGAGGCCTGAGCCTCTCCAGGACACACGCTCTACTCAAGACGTTTGGCCCCTCCTGACCCCAGGACAGTTCTAACAGCGTGACGGCAACCTCTCACACATTCCTGACACATGTAGACAGAGTTTGTTGTTGACGTAAAGTTGACAGGCGGCAGTGTAGATAGAGAGAGGTCTGCCTCAGACATAAAAGCGACCCAGGATCCCAGTGTTCCAAGGGAGTGACAAACCATCTGGGGATTGATACATATATACTCAAAAGTATTTTTTGAGTATATATGTATGGGGGGGACGACATAGGGACATGTGTGCCACAGCGTGAAAGTGGAGGTCACAGGACAGTTAGCCAGAGTTCAGTCTCTTATTCCACCATAGGAGTTCTAGGGTTCTAGGTTCTATGTTCTAGGTTGCCAGGCTTGGCAGCAAGTGCCTTGAGCCATTTTACCAAGTGTGCTTGGGGATTTGGCCAGTGTGGTGCCCTGACAGCTCTTGTTCCTCGCATGATGTTGAGGAGATGATGGCAGGATTTCCGATAGCCTCAGAAACATTTTTCTTTTATTATGTGTGGTGTGTGTGCAAGCATGTTACATGTGTACACAGGCAAACCTGGGCGTGTGTGTGTGTAGGCCAGAGGCTGATGTTGGAAGTCTTTCTGGGTGGCTCTCCACCTTATTCTCTGAGGCAGGGTCTCTCACTGGAATCCTGTTTCTGCTCCCAAATGCTAGGGTGACAGGCAGTTGCTGTACCCAGCTGGCACTTACAGGGCACCAGGGACTTGAATTTGCATTCTCACTCTTGGGCACCAAGTGCTTGATCTGCTGAGATCTTACACACACACACACCCGCCTCCACATCTTCTTTCCTGGGACAGGATGGCAGAGCCTGGTCCCCAGGGAGGCTGCCCTGTTTGTCTTGATCATGGGTGTGTCCACCATCTGACAGAGGAGACAGTGGCATATCTCAAACGACTGAAGTTTGAGGGTCCTTCCTTGTGCGCAGCCTCCCTGACCTGTGACTCCGACCCTAGGTACCTCTCCTGTTCACAGTGTGCAGTTCAGGGCTGTCTAGTGTGCACAGAACCCAGAGTTCCATTCCCAGCACACACAAACTGACTCGCTCCTGTAATCCCAGCACTCAGGAGGAGGAGACAGGAGGATCAGGGCTTCAACACCAGCCTTGTGGTGTCAGCCTGGACTACACAAAACTCTGTCTAAAAAAGAAAGAAGAAACTAAGTATGGTGGCCCACATCTTTAATCCCTGCATTGGAGGCAGAGGTGGATCTGTGAGTTCAAGGCCAGCCAGGATTACGCAATGAGACTGCCTAAAAATGAGGAAAGAGAGTGTCTTAGTTGTTTTTGGATTGCTGTGAAGAGACACCATGGTCATAGCAACTCTTTTAAAGGAAGTGTTTAATTGGGGCTGGCTTACAGTTTTAGAGATTTAGTCCCTTATCATCGTGGGGAGTGTGGCAGCGCTCAGGCAACATGGTAGCCGAGAAGTCTAATCTGGATCCACAGGCAGCAGAAAGAGACAGACACTAGGCCTGGCTTGGGCTTTTGAAACCTCAAAGTCCACCCCCAGTGACATATGTGTGCCAATAAGGCCACACCTCCTAATCTTTCCCAACTGGGGACCAAGCATTCAAACATATGGCCTGTGGGGCTGGGGGGCATCCCTATGCCACCACCACAGAAAGAAAGAGAAGAAAACTAAACTGCCTGAGGAAACCAGCTGCCCACAGAAGTGGTGATTTCAGAAGACAGTTGAGGAAAAAATTAACAAAATTTGGGGACACGAAGCTGCAGTCCCCACTCTCGGGAAGCCGAGGACAGAGGACAGAAAGTTTGAGGCCTAGCTACATAGCAAGACCGCATGTCAGAGTCATCCCTAAATTCACGGTCCAGGCTGGACAAATGGCTCAGTGTATACAGGTGCTTGCCACCAAACCTGATGACCTGCCTGCAATCCCCAGAGCCCACATGGTGGAAGCAAGGGGGCTCCTTCAGGCTGTCCTCTGACTGCCCGCATTGTTTAAATGTGCATGGCCCTCATTGGCTCATATATTCGAATGCTTAGACACTGGGGAGTGGCTCCATATGAGAAGGATTAGGAGGTGTGGCCTTGGAGTAGGCACGGCCTTTGTTTGTTTATTTTGGTTTTTCAAGACAGGGTTTCTCTGTACGTTTTGGAGCCTGTCCTGGAACTAGCTCTTGTAGACCAGGCTGATCTCAAATTCACAGCAATCCACCTGTCTCTGCCTCCTGAGTCTGGGATTAAAGGCATGCGCGCCACCACCACCCAGTTTAGGCAGGGCCTTTGGTGGAAGTGTGCCACTGCTGGAGGGCTTTGAGGTTTCCAAAGCCCAAGCCAGGCCCAGTGTCTCTCTCTTTCTGCTTCCTGCTGATCCAGATGTAGAATTCTCAGTTCCTTCTCCAGCACCATGTCTGCCTGCTTTCTGCCATGTTTGCTGCCGTGACAATAATGGACTAAACCTTTGAACTGTAGGCCAGCCTCAATTGAATGTTTTCTTTTTTCTTTCTTTCTTTCTTTTTTTTTTTTTTTTTTCGAGAGAGGGTTTCTCTGTTGCTTTAGAGCCTGTCCTGGAACTAGCTCTTGTAGACCAGGCTGGCCTCGAACTCACAGAGATCTGCCTGCCTCTGCCTCCCAAGTGCTGGGATTAAAGGCATGTACCACCACCACCCGGCAAACGTTTTCTTTTATAAGAGTTGCATGATCATGATGCCTTGTCACAGCAGTAGAACACTAAGACAGCCCACACATACTATAGTACACTTGCATGCATACACACACACAAAATAAAAATGTGAAAACAAAAAAATCATGATACACAGATGACCATGTGACTCCAACTTTTGGTTTATCTTTGTATTTCTAGTTCTTGGGAGGCTAAGTCGAGATGATTGATTGTTAGTTGGAGGCTAGCCTGTGCTACATAGTGAGACCTTATCTCCAAAACAAATCAAATGAACCACACAACCCAAACAGAGGTGACTGTCCCGGCTTCCCAGCATGCACCTGTATCACAGGCAACATTGAGCACAGCACAGAAGAACTGTGGGTGGCTCTTTCAGGTTATCTCCACCACAGCAGTGCCGGACTGCAGCAAAGACTCCTCTCAACGCGTGCCCAGTGTCTCCTTGGGAGAATTCCCAGAGGACCAATTGCCAGGTGGAAGCAGATGCTGTGGCTTTGGAGCCTGTCCTGGAACTAGCTTTGTAGACCAGGCTGGTCTTGAACTCACAGAGATCCGCCTGCCTCTGCCTCCCAAGTGTTGGGATTAAAGGCGTGCGCCACCACTGCCCAGCTCCAGATGCTGGTTTTCAATAAGAAAAAGGGAGACTTTTCTCCCTCCCTCCGGTCTCTCCTTTCTTCCTGCCCTCTCTCCTTTCACCCTCCTCCCTCCTCTTTTTCTCCTTCCTTCCTTCCTGACAGGATCTAATGCAGAGTCCATTTTGGCCTTATACTTGCTGTGTAAATGGGGATGATCTTGAACTTGTCACCACCCATGGCTGGTCTACTTTCACAAGTAATGCTCAAACACAGAAACACAGTTCAGAGGAGGCCAGGGGACAGGGCCCTGTAGGAAGAGAGCTTGCCTTGCATGAAACCCGGAGTTCATTCCTACCGTGACACAGGCAGGAGAGGCTAATGTGTGCTCCAGGGGTGGAGGCAGGAGGATCAGAAATTCAAGGTCATCCTCTACTACGTTTTGAGTTTTACACCAGCCTGGGCCACATAAGACCCTGTCTCCAACTACACTAAACTAATTAATGTTAATTTTTATCATTTATTTATGCATATATGTGTATATAGGTACACACAGGCCATGGTGCCCATATGGAGGTCAGAGATCAAAGATCAACTCATGGGAGTCTATCTATTTTCCTTCCACCATATCTTAACTCCTAGGGATTTAGCTCAGTTCATCAGTCTTGGCAGCAAGAGCCTTTACCCACTGGGCCATCTCATTAGCCCCCCACATCCCTTCACCCACTGGGCCACCTCCCTAGCCCTCCATACCTTTTTTCTCTTTCCATTTTTTTCTTTTTCTTTTCTCTCTCTCTTTCTTTCTTTCTTTCTTTTTTTTTTTTTTAAAGATTTTATTTATTTATTATGTATACAATATTCTGTCTCCAGGTATGCCTGTAGGCCAAAAGAGGGCACCAGATCTCATTACAGATGGTTTTGAGCCACCATGTGGTTGCTGGGAATTGAACTCAGGTCCTCTGGAAGAACAGTCAATGCTCTTAACCACTGAGCCATCTCTCCAGCCCCTTTCTTTCTTTCTTTCAGACAGGGTTTCTCTGTATAGCCCTGGTTGTCCTGGAACTTGCTCTGTAGACCAGGCTGGCCTCAAACTCAAGAGATCAGCCTGCCTCTGCCCCAAGTGCTGGGATTAATTGCATGCACCACCACAGGGCCTCTACTTCTGTTCTGAAGCCCAGACAAACCCAAGGGTCAGATAGGAATCCAACAAATTGTTGTTTTTGCTGTGGTTACCTGTGGATGAAACAGTATTGGGTGCTGGACTGTGATTCAGGGGTTCCATGTCCCGAGGTAGATTTCTTTCCTAAGTGTGAAGCCCTCTGTTAGATAGATGCCCAGGATGGAGACAGAAACCAAGGGGACATGATCATATCTTCCTGTCAGCAAGAAAAATGTCTAACAATTAGCATTGGGAAGAAAAGTCAAGCCAGGCAGATGTCAAGGACGTAAGATGGTTGATTGTCTGAGAAGCCCTAATGAGGGCAAGGCTGAGGGCCGGAAAGGAGCATCAACCAAGCCATGAATTATGCATGGCCGCTGTTAAATATTTCATCCACTCTTAAGCATGGTTTATCTTAGCACAGCTAAATGAGGAATGAAAAAAAATGTTGCGGTCGGAAGCCGCAGCGGTCTAGTCATCTTCCTGGGCCGCGGAACAGCCACCGAGATTCCAAAGACAGTGTTGCAGGGGTGCACTGGTGCAAGTGAGAGCCCGCGGGGTGATCTTTGCCTTCAGTAAGGTGAGGGCTGGCAGAGCGGCTTCACCTCCCGCTTCCGGCCCTCCAGCCTTCCGATCAGAACCATATTCTTCGGCTCAACATGCTGATTTTAAGACTGTATGCAGGGTTCTAAGGGATCTGAGTTCCCCTGGGAGTCCCACAGTAAGTCCAGCAGGATGTCTGCACTTGAGGAGCAGAGGCGGGAGGCGCCTGGCCGGCCTGGCCAGCTGCCCAGCCCGGCTGCTGTTGGCGCTTCTCCCTTTACCACGGATTTTCTCCGGCTTCCTTGGCTCTGTGTGCCCGGCTGTTGGAGGCACACGCCAGCTCCACTGGGCACGGGCACTGGGAACACAAGCCAAGGCCTCCTGGGGAGGAGGGCACTGAGGCCAGCTCCCAGGGAACAGGCTCCTGGGGCAGCAGAGTCACACCGGCTTTCCTGTAGCCTTCTGCAGGGGCTGGCACCACAGTCGGGAGAGCTTTGCCTGTGTTGCCGATGTGTGCCTGTGCAGGAAGTTAACTTCACATTCAAGTGGATCGTGTGTGTGTGTGTGTGTGTGTGTGTGTGTGTGTTAAGAATTTACTGATCAGAATTAGGCTGGCTTAGCTGGTCTTATAAAGGTGCTTGCTGCCAAGCCTTATGAGCTAAATTCCATCCCCGGGACCTACATAAAGGAGGAGAGAACGGACTCCCACAGATTGTTCTCTGACTCTCCACATGTGTGGTACAATGGCAAATGCACACATATACACTCACAAATAAATAAAAAGCAATAAATTAATATTTAGGCTAGTGAGATGGCTCAGTGTGTAAAGATGGATTTATGTGCTGAGTTTAATGCCCAGAACCCACTTAAAGGTGACCGGGAAAACTGATGTCACAGAGTTGTCCTCTGTCATCTACGCACACATGGCATGCACACACCCCTCGATTAAAAAGGCAAAACAATAAATAAATGAATAAATCCTGGCGGTGGCAGCACACGCCTTTAATCCCAGCACTCAGGAGGCAGAGGCAGGCAGATCTCTGAGTTCGAGGCCAGCCTGATCTACAGGAGCTAGGTCCAGGACAGCTAGGACTGTAACACAGAGAAACCCTGTCTTGAAAAATCAAAACCAAAAAACCAAACCAAAATAATAAAATATATGAATAAAGAAAAGTGTGCCTGTGGTTTTGAGACAGGCAGTCTTTTTGGTTTTTTATTGATATTTATTGAGCTCTACATTTTTTCTGCTCCCCTCCCTGCCTCTCCCCTCCCCCTTTCAACCCTCCCCCAAAGTCCCCATGCTCTCAATTTACTCAGGAGATCTTGTCTCTTTCTACTTTCTACTTCCCATGTAGATTATATAAGTCTCTCTTAGTGTCTGTATTGTTGTCTAAGTTCTCTGGGATTGTGGTTTGTAGGCTGGCTTTCTTTGCTTTATGTTTAAAAACCACCTATGAGTGAGTACATGTGATAATTGTCTTTCTGTGTCTGGGTTACCTCACTCAAAATAATGTTTTCTAGCTCCATCCATTTTCCTGCGAAATTCAAGCTGTCGTTATTTTTTTCTGATGTGTAGTACTCCATTGTGTAAATGTACCACATTATTTTTATCCATTCTTTGATCAAGGGGCATTTAGGTTGTTTCCAGGTTCTGGCTATGACAAACAAAGCTGCTATGAACATAGTTGAGCACATGTCCTTGTGGCACGATTGAGTATCCTTTGGATATATACCCAAAAGTGGTATTACTGGGTCTTGAAGAAGGTTGTTTTCTAATTTTCTGAGAAATCACCACATTGACATCCAAAGGGGTTGTACCAGCAAGACAGGTGCTCTTACATAGCACAAAGAGACTGCTGACTCTCAATTCTCCTGCCTTAGCTTCTAGGTGCCAGGATTACAAGCGTGGACTTTCATTCCTGCCAATGTGTATTGGTTAATCTATTCAGGGACTGGGGAGATAGCTCAGTGGTTAAGAGCACTGGCTGTTCTTCCAGAGGACCTGGGTTCAAGTCCCAGTACCCACATGACAGCACATAGCTCTATAACTCCAGTTCCAGGGGATGCCCTCACACAGACATACATACGGGCAAAAACACCAGGGCACATGAAATAAAAATAAATAAAAATTTATTTGTTAATAGGGTCTCATGTAGCTCAAGTCAGTCTCACATTTGTTATGTAGCTGAGGATGACCTTTGAACCCCTGACCCTCTGGCCTTTACCTCCAGAATGCTGACAACTAGACATGTACCAAAATGTTGAGTCAACGCTGTGACCACTGTGCTGGGGACAGAACCAGCACCATGTGGTTGCTGGGCAACCACTCTACCAAAGCTGTAACTCCAAGCCCCATGTGTTTTTACTTATTTTTCTGAATTTTATTTTGCATTTATTTATGTATGCATATGTAGGTACATGTGTGCCGTGGTATGAATTTGGAGGTCAGAGGCCACTTTCAGGAGTCAGCTTTCTCCTTCTGCTACGTGGATCTTTGGACTCAAACTCAGGAATCAGGATTGGTGGCAAGTGTCTTGCCCTGCTGAGCCATCTCACCAGTCCCCTGTGGGTTTGGAGACCAGAGGTTTCCCCGTGACTCATCCAAAGAAGTGGTACCCTGTGTGGGTCACGGAGTTGTAGCCGCTTTCTGATTCCAACTGAGTCAAAGATCGCTCCCATCTCTCTGAGAAGCCATGCGGTTGGCACTGTTGCCGGTGTTCAGTACTGTCCTGGCATCCTTGGAAGGCAGGCACTCTAGGACTTGCCCTCCAGCCCTCCTCACCCATGCTCTCCCGCTATCCGCTAAGTTAATGATTGAGTTTCTGAGTCACTAAGCACACATTTGGACAGTCGGAGAGGGCGCACACCTGAGACAAGCAGCTGAGGGCTGGGAATAGTGTGATTAGTATCTCCGTCCCTCCTGGCCAGGTAGCCTGGGAACAAAAGGTATGTTCTAGAAGAACTCAGCGGACGCTGCGTGCTTGCGTTGAGAGCAGTCTGCTTGGGTATTAGAAATGATGGAATGAGTGCTATTTGCTCACGTCCTTAAGCATCTTGGGAATCTGGACGGAGAAGAAGGCTGTGCTGATAGGCATCGGTGGTTGTACTCGGTCCAGTGCCAGCATCTCTCCTCGCAGATGACACAGCACAGAAATGCAGACTGAGGCTCTCAGGGGCTCATTGTCGGCATGCCTTCAGCGAGCCTTGCCCTGATGTAGGGAGTGACTGGAGCCATCAGAAATGTTTCTGAAGGGCCACATTCCTGCACCTTCGTGACCTGCAGGCCAGGACTGTTCCAGACGACTGCATTATTGCCGTGAGAACGTCAACCATACTGGGGGGCTAGCCTTGTCTACAGAGCCAGCCAGTGACACCACTGCAAATGAATTCCAGGCTCCTGGAATGGATACTCTCTCCTTGAAGTGGCACCAGAGCAGACGGGGTAGAAGACAAACCCCTTGAGGGCTTATTAAAGCTAGAAACTACAGAGCCAAGGGTGCCAGTCAGCGCTACAGTGCTTGCCTAGCCTGTCCAAGTTTCTAGGCTCAATCCCCAGTGGGGCAGGGGAAAAATGGCTCATGTTTTATAATTCTCAGGACTTGAAAGTCAGAGACAGGAAGATGAGGAGTTCAAAGTCATCCTGGGGTACATAGTGAGTTAGAGGCCAGCCTAGATTACAGGAAACCCTGTCCTAAAGTCAGAGAGAGCAGGCAAGGCCAGCCTGATCTATAAGAGCTAGTTTCAGGACAGGCTCCAAAGCTACAGAGAAACCCTGTCTCGGAAAAAAACAAAACAAAACAAACAAAAATTAACAGGAGTTGGAGAGATGGCTCAGTAGTTAGGAGTGCTGCTTGTTTTACAGAGGGCCCATATTCAGTTCCAGCATTCTTAGTGGCTCATAACCATCTGTAACTCCATCCAGTTCTCTGGGATCCAAAGCACTTTTCTGATCTCAGTGGGCATCAGGCACACACACATTACGGAAACATACACATAGGAAAAACACTTGTACACATAAAATCAAATTTAAAAGTAAATAAAAATTAATGAGGGCAGCCTGAAAAGATGGCTCAGTGGCTAGGAACACTGGCAGCTCTTGCAGAGGTCCAGAATGTTTCATATGAAACTGTGGGTTTCTGGAATACCCCAAAAGTCAGAAGTTCAGACAGCCTTGGGCCTACACATACCCAAATGGTATTCCTGGAAGTGCTGAACCCCCTACTCTGAAGGTTCAGGGGCCCCCATTTGTCAGCCCCATCCACCCTGTCCCATTCTAGCCCCAGGATATTTGGACCAGCAAGAAAACTATTAGCACTACAGACTCTCACCACTGCGGAGGGATGTTTACCTGTGTTACATGTGAAATTTGTGTCCACAGTTGAATGTCGCATGTGTGTGGGTGCCCACAAAGGCTAGAGGAGGGTGCTGGATCCCCTGGAGCTGGAGTTACAGGCTGTTCTGAGCTGCCAGACACGGGTGCTGGGAATCAGACCTGAGTCCTCTGAAAGAGCAGCCTTTGTTTTCAGCCCCGGAGCCGCCTCTTCAGGCTGTCTGGTGCGTCGTTTTTGTTGTATTGAGACGGTATCTATGCTTAGCCCTTCTATCTGAGACTAGCACCCCAATGTAAGGGAACACCCCCCAAGGTTAGACTGGGACATGGGTCCCAGGTTAGGGTAATGAAGTCACGGGGGGGGGGCTGGAGAGATGGCTCAGCGCTTAAGAGCATTGCCTGCTCTTCCAAAGGTCCTGAGTTCAATTCCCAGCAACCACATGGTGGCTCACAACCATCTGTAATGAGGTCTGGTGCCCTCTTCTGGCCTGCAGGGATACATATAGACAGAATATTGTACACATAATAAATAAATATTAAAAAAAAATGAAGTCACTGGGCTCCCTTGGCTCAGGGACAGCGGGTCAAGGACACTGAATAGCAGAATAGAATCTGCAGGCCACTTTTGCCACCACAAGGAGGGGATCCTGTGCCTGAGAGAAAGGCTGAGTTCAAAAGTGTCCTGCCTAGGTTGTAGTCACCAGCCACTCATGTCCACTTATCTCGTGTGCATGTGTGTGGCAGTGTGCATATACATAGGAAAACATATGTGTGCAGGCCTGAGGTTGACACTGAATGTCTTCTCAATTGCTTTCCATATTATTTTTCTTTTCTTTTCTAAGATTCACTTATTTATTATAGATACAGTGTTCTGCCTGTATGTATGTCTGCAGGCCAGAAGAGGGCACCAGATCTCATTACAGATGGCTGTGAGCCACCATGTGGTTGCTGGGAATTGAACTCAGGACCTCTGGAAGAGCAGTAAATCTCTCCAGCCCCCACCCCCTTATTTTTCTTTAAACATTTATTTTTAAGAATTTGAGCTGGGTATGGTAGTGCACACCTTTAGTCCCTGTCCTCGGATAGCAGAGGCAGATGGATCTCTGTGATTTCAAGGCCAGCCTGGTCTACAGAGTGAGTTCCTGTACAGCCTACGTGGAGAGACTGTCTGAAACAACAACAACAACAACAACAAAGAACTTGTGTGTGTGAGCATGCATAACATTGCACAGATGCGGTCAGAGGACAGCTTGAGAAAGTTGGCTTTGTCCTTTCATAATGTGGGTTCTGGGGACTGATGTCAGATTGTTAAGATTTGACAGCAAGCACCACTATTCACTGAACCATCTTGTTGGCCCTCTAGCTTATTTTTGTGAGACAAGGTCTCTTAACTGCATCAGGAGCTGATTCCACCAGAACGACAGGTCAGCCGGTTCCAGGCAGGCTGGCTCTTTTGCGGGTGCTGGGGATGTGAACTCCAGCCCTCGCGCTTGTATGATGAGCTCCTTCTCAAAAGAACCGTTGCCTTGGTGCCCCACTTCCTTTTGGTACCGGGGACTGAACCTACAAATCCATGCATATTAGGCTAGCTCTCTGCTACTGACGCCTCAGCCCTGTTCACTTTGGAGAAGGGGTGTAAGTTGTCTAGGTTGGCTTTGAATTTGCCATCCTCCTGCCTCAGCCTACCCCAGGAGCTGGAATGATAGGTCTGTGCTACTACATCTGGCTGGCAACCATCAGTTAACATAACAGCGCGGACATCTCCCGGGCGTACTTGTGTACATCATTTTCTTAAAGACAGGGTCTTGCTGTGCAGCCCTGGCTGGCCTGAACCACAGTGCCTACCTGCCTCTGCCTCCTGAGTGCTGGGTTTAGGGCATGTGTTACCATGCCTGGCTATTTTTTTTGTAACTTTAAGGGTGTGTTCTGCTTGTATGTGCCTATGTGCACCACGGGCACGCCTGGTGCCTGTGGAGGTCAGAAGAGGGTGTCAGCCCCTGGAACTGGAGTTAGATGGTTGGAACTGCTGTGTGGTTGCTGGGAATCCAAGGCCCTCTGGAAGAGCAGCCAGTGCTCTTAATTACTGAGCCATCTCTCCAGCCTCCACTATCTATATCTTAGACACGCAGGTGTCATCCCAGGCTGGGCCATTCTACACGTCTTGAAATACGGAGCTATCAGACAGCAGTGTCAGAAATCCTCACCATGGGGTGGGTGAGGTGGCTCTGCCATCGAACCACTGCCCGGCTAAGTTGTCACTTCTAAGTGCACATGCACGCTAACATTAATAAATACCGTTTAAAACTGGACAGTGGTGGCACACGCCTTTAATCCCAGCACTCAGGAGCAGAGGCAGGCGGATCTCTGTGAGTTTGATGCCAGCCTGGTCTACAAAGTGAGTTCCGGAACATCCAGAGCTGTTACACAGAGAAACCCCGTCTCAAAAAACAAAAGCTGAGCGGTGGTGTATATACATACATATCTATGTGTGTACAGATATGTGTACATATAAATATATAAAACATATTTAAAAAACACTTATATATCTATGTATAAATATATTTTAAATATATATATAATTTATGTACATATAAAATTTAAAAAATAGAAATCCTAGTCCCAGCTATTCAGTTCCACAGGCCAGGAAATCTGAGTGATTGACTACCCCATCCCCAATGCCCCAAAACAGAGCCTCATGGTGCAGGCCCATGACCACCACACTGTTTACACTGGGACAGCACAGGCCATGATTCAGTTCAGGGCCATAGGAAATAATCACCAGGTCTAGAAACTCACCCACAAACAACACTCAAGAACATTTATACCGACC
This sequence comes from Ondatra zibethicus, assembly GCA_004026605.1. Classification (NCBI taxonomy): domain Eukaryota; kingdom Metazoa; phylum Chordata; class Mammalia; order Rodentia; family Cricetidae; genus Ondatra; species Ondatra zibethicus. The sequence goes on along the minus strand of PVIU01001018.1, from coordinate 226,462 downwards.
TTTGCAAGATGGCTTGGAGGGAAAAGTGCTTGCTGTTGAGACCATGGCTCCTGGGAACACATGCCATAGGAGACTTATTTCTGAGAGCTATCTTTTGCCCTCTATACACTTGCTGTGCCTACCTACCCCTCCTCACAAAATAAAGGATACATGTGCTCGCAAACCAACCCAATCTTCTTGGGACCCCGAGTCAAGACAAATCTGAGTTCAAGGTCAACCTGTGCTAGTGAGATCTCAAAAAAACCAAGAGGCCATATGGTTTAATCTCAGCACTAAGGAGGCAGAGGCAGGTGGGTCTCAGTGAGTTCAAGGCCAGTCTGGTCACACATCAAGTTCCAGGCCCAAACCAAAGACACAAACAGGAGAAAGAAGCCAAAGCTGGTGGTGCATGTCTGCAATACCAATACCTGGGAGTGGCAGGAGGGCCAAAAGCTAGTTTCACGAGCTCACGGTCAGCCTGGGCCTATGGGAAACTTTCCCAAAACAACTGCCCTAAGATTAAAAAAAAAAAAAAACTGAAACCAATTTAACAAAAATTCAAAACAGAGAACCAAACTGTATCCTTTGACATCTGGTCACAGCCTTCTGAGAACCCAGTGCCCAGCAGGCAGAGGCAAGAGTATAAGTTTCTGGCTCACCTGGGCTACATGAGGAGCCCTTCCCTCACACAGTGGAGAGAAGCTACTCCTACAAGCTGTCCTCTGATCTTCACAAGCAAGCTGTGGCACACACACAAACACACGTGTGCTCATACACAAAATAAATTATCCAAATACTGCATGGTCTGCAGTTGGATCACAGAGCTCCAAGTGCCTCTGCCTCCTGAGTGGAGGCATAAAAAATTTTTAATTAAAAATTTAATTTTAGACCTAAAATTAAAAAAAAAATAACCCCAGGGAATAAGACAATAGTATGTGCCTGTAATTCCAACTACAGGAAACTGAGTGCCAGGAGTTTGAGGCCAGTCTGGACTATTGGGAGAGACCTGTAGAAATACAAAAACAACACAGAAGCTTGGTGTGTAGCTCAGGGTGGAGATGTAACTGAGAGACCATGTGCTCAGTCCAGGGCACTGGAAAGGGAAGTCAGTGAACCAGTTGTGACTCAGTCTCCCTCCTATGGATGCCTGATAAATATTCTAGAAGTACTCTTTTGATACATTTCAAACAAGAAAGTAGCCTTTACACAAGTCCGTCTTTATTTGTAAAAAATAATATGTAACTAAAGCTAACTTGATTTTTAAAATCAAAGTTCATTTAGTGATAATGTACATTTTATAATAAAATTGTAGTAAAATACTGACATTTGATAGTTTAAACAAAGTATCATTCATGTAAAAATCATGTTATAGCATGTAAAATTTAATTAGAAAATTCATGGTTCACAACAGCACAGCATCTTGTTGACATAGCTGAGGGCAGAACAGAATTCACAGTGAGGCTCAATGTTCGCAACAGAACCGCATGCCGAGCCGCTAATGCTTATGCTCTGTAAGGTGCATTGAGAACAGAGCCAGCGGGATCGGACCCCCACGGCCAAGGCTCGTTGGCCTCACAGAATGTCTCCAGGTCACTTACTTCAGTAAGACCTTGGTGCAAACTCTACTGTCCTCCAAATTAAAATAAGCATCAGCAGCTTTGATCGCCATTTTCAGACAGAAGATAAATCTGTGTTTTACAGTTAAAATCTGTACAAAAGTCAAGCCCTGAAGTGTTTTCCCCAAGAGAAAAGTTCTAATGTTAAAACTCTGTTAAAAAAAAAGAGAGAGAGAGAAGAGAGAGGTAGTATGTGGAAGTATTTGGACTTATAATGTTGAGCCCATGTGCTACTTAGCTCATGAATACAACTGAGCCTTCCATACCTAACGTTACCTTCCACCCGAGAGCCACACTGTGCGAACTCACTCACGGTGTCAGAGCTGGACCGCTGCCAGCAAGTGGTGCTGTGTGAGAGGAAGAACTCGGTGAATGCAACAAAGTCACTGGGTCGCCTCAGCTAGGTGCCTGCAAAGAACGTATTCAGTATTGAGTCCAGCTCCCTTCACTGTGTGAGACTTCATCTCTGTGGCTTTCACCGCAGAGAAAGAGTGTCCTTCAATCGGAGTCTTCGCTGTTTTAAGAACACATCTGGGAGGTGTACATACGTGCTCCGCCAGACGGTTAAGTAATAAATAATGTCAGCCTCGGAGATCCACATATGTGGATCGCGGTGCCTGTGCATGCCACACGAGGGCCTCAGGCGAGGAAGGACAACTGCTGTCCCCTCCTCCTGAAATGATGCACAGAAGAGAATAAATAACTCAGATAATTAACACCCCTTTCGGGTGGTGAACGTGACACAGGCTTCCCGAAGTGCAGGCAGAGCCCTAGAATCCCCAGGAAGAAAAACTCCATCGTTTGTATAAAAAGTGCACGTTTGTCCTGTGTGTTAAGTCTTTTAACTTGGGGTTCTTTTATCCAACATGATCCACCCTGCCTGGGACACTGGAAGAGTGTGGAACACACTAACTGCACAAAACACACACACACACAAGCACACATACAAACATGCACGCACTCACACACGAGAACAATCTCCAATGGTCTGGGGGGTCCACTGGGGGTCAAGAGGTTAAAGGGCAGTCAGTAGGACTGAGGCACCCTGCAATTCTGACGCTACAGGGTGGAGACAACAACAGGGATGCTCCAGGGCTGGGTGGTGGGAAGCACCCCTAAACATGGCCAGCTAAAGTCAGAATGAAAACTGTACTTGAAAAAAAATGTCACAATCGACAGAGGAACATCTGTAGAGGTCAGAACACATCAAGGTTGGGAATCCAAGAACTGAGGTTCCCAGTGGACCAAGGAGACATCAGACATCACAGAGGACAAACGAATGGCTCTGCAGGGCAGGTGGAGACAGGGCACCGCAGCAGGGCTCCAGGCAGGAGCCGCATCCAGTGTTGCAGAGAGCAGCACCGCCCCTGCAGCAAGGCCTTTCACCTGCACCATCAGTCTGCCAGCAGCCACCCATCCCAGCCACGCTTTAGCTTTGCCCGTGGAACACCGAGGCCCAGAGGTCCACAGGGCCAGTCTCGTGCCACATCTGTAGCACCTGGAAAACACACGTGGCAGGTTCACAATGTTATGATCGTGCCGTCTTCCTCTAAGAGTCTCTGGTCTGGAGCACGGGGTTCAAACTCTGTGTCCAGGCTGCTGGGCACAGGCACCGGGTCCTGTGTTGGGGAGAACCCGTTCTGCCCTGACTCAAAGCTGAGCTCGATCTGGGTCAGGGACTCCAGGCTCTGGGCATCAGGGGCAGCCTTCGGGATCTGCTGTGGCTCACCACTGTCTTCAATGATGATGTCATCCTCATCGCTATCCTGGTCCTCTGGCTCAAAGCTGGCTTCTGCCTGCTGCGGGTAGCCCAGGAGGCTGTTGTCGGTAGACTGGCTGGAGCTGCCAGAAGTCCGGCTGTTTCTCACCACGTTGTTCCTCTGGTTGGCTGGCCGCACAGTGATGATGAGGTTGCGGCTGTTGGCTATCATCATGTCAGTCACCTGGTCCAGGCTCTTCCCGGACACCTCTATACCATTTACTTCTAAAACTTCATCATTGACAGCGAGCAGTCCTGTGCTCTGGGCCAGACCCCCGGGGACGAGCCGGGATATGAAGATCCCAGGGACTTTCTCTAAGCCATGTGGTGTCACCCGGACACTGGAGCCGTCACGGATGTAGAAACCCAGGGGCTTCTCCGTGCCATACTTGTACAGTCGGACCCTTCGGTGGGTTTCCGGGAGGATGTCCACATCTATGATGGATGACACCGGCCGGAAGTCCTGGGGCATGCTGATGACAATGTGGGGCTTCTTCCTATGGTTGTCAGGACGTAGCACGTTGCTCAGCACGTTCTTCTTCCGAATCAGGGTGTCCGTACCAAAGGCACTGTAGTCAGCTTCTTCTGCTCGGAGAAAGCAAACACAAGACGGTTACAGAACTGCTGGAACACAGCTGCCCACAGTGGGCCTGGCAAAGGACAGCATCAGCCAACATACATGCTCGGTTGTCAAGAGTGCTAGCTTACTCAATCAGACAAGGACTGCAATGGTACCTGTCATGCCATAAAAAAAACACTAGAGGGCCCCCTCAGACACAGCTCAAAGGCACTAACTACTGAACTGGCCAGTGAAATTCTGCTACAGCCAGGCTTGGCCCACACATCTAAGTTCAAGGCCAGCCTGAGCTACACAACAAGCTTGAGGCCAGCCTGGGTTACAGAGTGAAACCCTGTCTCAAAATCTAAAAACCCAAACAACAACACAATAAATTGTGGTAGCTCTGCGGATCACAGACTTCCCTCCCCCTTCTCTCAGGTAGTGTCTCACGTTGCTAGGCTGGCCTCAGTTGCCCAGGCAGCGGAGACACTTAACTATGGGTGTAGGTATGTCACCACTCCAAGCTACAACTTCACTAACTGCGACTCCCTGCAGTGTTCTGCCTTGTACTCAAGGCAATCCTCCTGCCTCAGCCTCCTAAAAACTGGATTTACAGGATATGCCACAATGTTCAACTCTTTGTCTCTTTTTTGGGTTTTCAAGACAGGGTTTCTCCGTGTAACAGCTCTGGTTGTCCTGAAACTTGCTTTGTAGACCAGGCTGGCATCAAACTCACAGAGATCTGTCTGCCTCTGCCTCCCGAGTGCTGGGATTAAAGGTGCAGGTGCCATCACCACCTGGCTTCATTTTTTTTTTTTAGACTTTTTACAATTTTTTTTTAATGTACATTGGGGTTTTTGCCTGCATGTATGTCTGTGCCAGATCCCCTGGAACTGGAGTTATAGTTTTGTACTGCCATGTGGGTGCTGGAACTGAATCTGATCCTTTGCAAGAGTGGCCAGTGCTCTTAACCACTGAGCCATCACTCCAGCCCCCTAAACTCATTTTCAAAAATCAGCTTGGGCTCGCAAGATGACTCAGTGGTAAAGGTAATTGCTGCCAAGTCTGAAGACCTGAGTTTGGTTCCCAGGACCCACATGGCAGAAAAGGAATCAACTCTTAAGTTGTTCTCTGAGCGCCACATAACACTGTTGGCACACACGTACACACACAAAGAAATAATCTTAACCAGACATAGTGGCTCACACCTACAATCCTAGCCCTGGTGCAGCAGGGGCAGGAAGATCAGGACTTCAGGGGCAATCTCAGCTACAAAGTGAGTTCAACACCAGTTTGGGCTACATGAAACCTTCTCAAAAATATTTTTTTATTTTAATTTAAAAATTATTTATACATCTATGGAAATTTTGCCTGCATCTATGTATGTACGCCACATATGTACCTGGTGCCCACAGAGATCAGGAGAGGGCACTGGATCCCCTGGAAGAATAGACAGAGATCTTAACAGCTAAGCTATTTCTCCAGTCCAAATAAAAATCATTTGTGCCAGGCACGGTGGGCCTTTAATCCCAGCCCTCAGGAGGCAGAGGCAGGTGGATCTCTGTGAGTTCAAGGCCAGCCTGGTCTACAAAACAAGTTCCAGGACAGCCAGGGCTACACAAAGAAACCCTGTCTTGAAAACAAACAAAAAAACCAACCTGAGATATGGTTTCACTCTGCAGCCTAGGCTGGCCTGGTACTCACTACGTACAACAAACTGGAGCCATCCTCCCGCCTCTGCTGTGCTAGGGTTATAGAGCTGTCCCAACATGTCCACTTAAAGCAGTCCCTTTAGATTATGTTTTCTTTCATTTAATTAAAACACTTCCACTCTGTATATTTATTACATCCAAAACAAGGACGATGGGCACTCACTCCAAGGAAATCAAGAGAGCAAGATGGCTAGGGTGTGGCAGGCAGGAAGGGCACTCACCTTGAACTGGTGAGGCCCTGGGTTCAATTTTGGCACCAGCGGCTGGAAGGGTGGGAGGGAAGGAATGTAACCCATGTATCAACACTCGCAGCTTAATTAAGTGAAGCAAGAAGGCAGCAAATACTTAGAACACTTGTCTCTCAGCAAATAAAACTCCCTTCTGCCCCATGGGCTCTCAATCTCTCACCTCCTGCTGCAGCAGAAGCGGAAGTGTGACCTCAGTGCTGTGACAGACTGGGGTGGGGTGGTAAAGACTCTGGCAAAGATGGAGCTCCCGTGTCTCTGTTCTCAACATACCCTTCCCCCATGATGGAAAGCCTTGTTTTTTCAGGTAAAACTTTGGGTTTTTTTGTTTGTTTTGTTTTTGTTGGTGAGATGGCCCAGTGGTTAGGGTGCTTGCGCAAGCCTGAAGATCTCAGTTTTTTGCCCCACTGCCCATAAAGTAGAGAGCACCAACTCCTGCAGCTGTCCTCTGACCTCCACATGCGCACTGTGGCACACGTGCTAGATAAATAGAAGAAAAAATGCTGACGCCTATTAAGTAACAACAAAACATGTGCCGCATAATTGTGCACCTGCAGCTGAATTAATTCCTCAAGTCTGCCACATGCTAGAGACATGGAGCCCTAGACACCGCTGTCACCAGGTGAAGACGGAAAACACACATAAACATCAGGGACTGAAGGGCAACAAGGAAAAGGAAATGGGCAGGAGGAGGGCTGAAGGCCACATCAGGGCTGGGTTTGGTGCTTGGTGCGCAGGCCTAGACTCCCGAGGCATGAGAGGCTCAGACTGAACGAACGTGTCGAGCCCAGGCTGTGTGTGCCAGGGACCTTATCTCAAAGAACAAAGCAACATCTAAACCAACCAACCAAGCAATAGCCAAAATCAAAGCTAACTGGGAAAATGGTCAATTAACAAAATATACTTCAGTAATAGGAGTACATGGCTTGGGACGTGGAGGCAGAATCAGGAGCCCAAGGCCATCGTCCTCACTTACCCAGTGAGGACACCCTGGGCCACAGGGCACTTTGTCTCAAAAAACCCAAACCTCTAATGTGCTCCTTTGTCCCCCAAAATACCTAGCTGAGATCCACGTTCCCTGGAGGCTGGAGCTAGCCAGGGCCCTGTGCAACAACAGCTGCCCCCTCACAGGGCCTGCCCCACAGCCCATCATGATCTTCAGTTCCCAGATCAGGGGATTAGAAGTACAGAATAATCTGAGACGGGGTGAACGCAGGTTTCTTGACTGGACAGGTGACTTCCAGGTTCCTAGCATGCGGGTCAGGTATGGGCGCCTCAGAGGGTGAGAGTGTCTGGCTCCTCTTCTCAGGCTGTGTGACCAGGACCAGGGACGCCATGTCTTGGCATCCTCCACCCATAGCCTCTCACGAGGAGACGGTGCTGTGCCCTTAGGCAGATTTGCTTTATAGTTTGGTCTGAGAAATGAATCCACTGAAACAGGAGTTTTTGGCAAAATCTCGCGAAAAATCGTTGGGATTACTCGTATGCTTAACTGTTTGCTTCAGAACAACCAATAGCAGACGCCTGCATAACATGTCGAGGAAAATTCCAGACCACAGCACTGAGAAAGCTACCGAGCTGCCTGCATGCCTGCTCATGGGAAACCCTACCGAGAAAACCCAAATCTGCATAATTTGGCAGGGACTTCCTCTGAATGCTCGCTCTAAATTCTCAGAAGCACGGTGCCCACACAAAGGCGCCTCTGTTCTCCCACCCAGCTAATCAGTTTCCAGCCACTGGGAAAGAAACAGCTGGCCTCAGGCCAGGGTGCAGGGTGTGAGCATAAAGTGTAAAGGTGACCGTCCAGGAGGGCCCAGCTGGAGGCCAAGGTCACTCCCAGAGGCCCTGGGAGTCCCACAGACCCATAGCAGACCTGGCCGGGGCCATACAGGAACACCCCATGGAGAACTCTGTCCCTTAGCCAACAACCTCTGCTCACTGCCCTTGACGAGGATCCATCCAGAAGTTTCTGAAGGGCCAAATGGGATATCTTCCTCACACTGGCTCCCAGCTTTACTAACAGTGAGCCTTGCAGGGCCTCTCTCTGAGCCGAGACTTCTTTAAACATCAGTTCTGGGAGCTGGTCCCCTCATCTGAGCTCACTGAGGGCCCAGACTCATACTCTGAGTGAGAGTGAGCCAGGGCCCATTGTGATGGTGGCAACAGAAGAAATGGCCACAGTGAACAGAAAGCAAACCTGGCACACAAAAGCCTCAGCATGGCACCAAGCATTCCTGGACAGGAAACACACGGTACAGTCCTCAGGAGACTGGAGAGCTTGCCCCATTGGAAGGTCAGGGGAAGATAGCGCAGCTAGGCCTGGTGGCATGGCTGAGACAGGAGGATTGGCTCCAGGCCAGGCTGGAGACCTTAGGGAGGGAGACCTTGTGTTTTATTTAACAGGGCTCGGCAGGGCTGGACACTGGGGAGTGGAGGAAGAGGATCAGGAGCTCAAGGCCAACTTTTACACTGCAAGGTCAAAGCTAGACCGCCTTAACAATGGCAAAAAAGAAGGGTGGGCTGAGGTTAGCACAGAGCTCAGACTTCAATGGCAGGACACTGACCTAGCAGGCATGAGGCCCTGTGGTCAATCCCCAGGAACAGAAAAGGAAAAGAGTGCCAGGTGTGATGACATTCACATCACTCGGAGCTGAGGCACAGGGAATGGGGGACGGACTGGGGACAGACAGGACAGCCACAAGGACGACTGCTGTGAGTTCAAGACCAGCCTGGGCTACACGGCAGACCTTGTGTGGTTCCACAAGGCACATCTATAAAGGAATAAGTAGATAGGTTTCAAGGTAACTTTACAGAAACGCCAGGCCTCTGTTTGCCAATCTCGTCTAATTCACAATGCAATGAAGATCCCGGACAGCTTTGGGGCTGGCAGAGCAAGGCAGGATTCTCTGTGGAAATGAGGTGTCTCCTGAGAAGAGCAGTAGCAGGTGACTGGGTAGGAGGGGGAAGATGGTTCCAGATGCAGAGGGGGTGCATGTTGGGGGTGGTGGTGAAGAGTCTGAAGTATTGGGAAGGAAGGGGGACAAAATGGAGGTTCAGAGCTCCTGGGAAGGGCCTTGGGCTGTGAACCCAGAGATGGTAATCTCGTTTTTTGGGTTTTTTTTTTTTTGTTTTGTTTTGTTTTTTTTTGCAAAGCTCCCTGCAGCAAGCTGGAGAATACTGGGCTCTGTAGGCACTGAGGATGGTGACCAGTTTGAGGCAGAAATAGCAGAGATAGGAGCATGTGGAAATAAATCAGAGCGCGCGATGAGCTTAGTGACCGAGAACGGGTTTTCCCAGAGGTGGGATCAAGGCTTCTGGAAAGAGCAACTGACACCATCTTGTAAACTGTGGCTCTACAGTTTTCGTAGTAAAAACTTTTGTGCAAGTGTCTATTTTTGTATTTCTTCCTTCTTTATTTATTTAGTTTTTTTGTTTGTTTGTTTGTTTTAGACAGGGTTTCTCTGTAGCTTTGGGACCTGTCCTGGAACTCACTCTGCAGACCAGGCTGGGCTCGAACTCACAGAGATCCACCTGTCTCTGCCTCCCGAGTTTTGGGATTAAAGGCATGTGCCACTACCGCTTGGCATATTTTTGTTTTTATTTTGAGGCAAGGTCTTATTGCTATGGAGCCTTGGTTGACCCCAAACTGACTTTCTACCAGGATTACAGGCCTGTGCCCCTACTCCTGCCTCTTGTGAAAATAACTACTGTGTATCCCTTGGTTGTATTAAAATTAAACCCTGGCTCATTAAAATGTAACCTTAAAACACAGCTACAAAGTCATGTCCGGTGCTAGGTCAAGGTCTAAGAACTGATTTTCTGCCAGTTACAGGTATGTGAACCACATGTCCCCAATGAGACCAGCAGAGCAGAAGGCACTGCCAGCACTGCTCACAAACGCAGGACACAACAAGTTTGTCACACACAGAACACCAGCACAGCGAGAAGGCAGGGTACAGAAACGATTAGATTGGGGAGAGGGCCTGTGCTCTAACATGTCTTGGGATCCCAGACTGAGCAGGTCTGTTTGAAAAGCTCTAGAAACACATCACCCGGACTCTGTTCCAACGCTACAGGAATGACCTGGTGGATTTATGTTGTTGTGAGACAGAGGCTCACTATGTAGCCCTGAATGTCCCAGAACTCACCCTGTAGACCAGGCTGGCCTGGCACTCAGAGATCTGCCTGCCTCTGCCTCCTGAGTGCTGGGATTATAAGCATGTGTGCCACCATAACTAACACATTCATTGATTGCATGTGACTGAGTATGTGTGCCTGTTTGTGTGCCAGGGCATGCATGTGGAGGTCAAGGGACAACTTGGGGAATTCGGCTTTCTCCTTCCACCACGTGGGTTCCAGGAATCAGACTTGGGTTGTCAGGTTGGTGGCAAGTACCTTTACCCAGCGAGCAATGCTGCTGGCCCGCAGGGAAACACTGGTGCTGGTGGTAGAGTGCCCATGCCGCTGGCCCGCCATGGGCAGTTTTTAAGGCAGCCCAGCACTTCCAGCCTGTCTAGGGCAGCCATGTGGTCAGCAGCGCAGGACAATGCTCGCTGTACAGTCTCACTGTCCTCGCCCAGACACAGCAGGACAAACGCCAGCCCCAGGAGCCCCTTTGTGAAAATAACTTTCAGATATCAGGTTTTTGTTTTGCTTTATTTTGGCTTCCCTGAAGACAACCAGAGAAACAGAGTGTGGGATTTTTCCCTAACAGAAACTTGTCTTTCTGAAGTGTGGGACACGACTGTCTAGGCACCAGCCGTGAGTGCACACACTCACGCACCAGCTTTCACCCTAAGGAAACTCCATTCAAGCATGGGGACCTTGGGGGAGGGAAGAGGCAGGGAGGGGAGCAGAGAAAAATGTAGAACTCAATAAATATCATGGGGGAAAAAAAAACTCCATTTAGTAGCTTATCAGGAGATTCTCAAAGATCACACACTCTTTAAACTTTAAATGGCTTTGGTTAAGTTTCTGGAAAAAAAAAATCACTGCGGAACAGGGCACAGTCCAGGGTGGTCAGCCTAGTGCTTGCACACGGAGGCCTTAGTTTTGAGACCTAGAACCACCACAAAACAGAAGGGAAACAACAGCTAAGAAAACAGACCAAGGCCTTACTTTAATCCTAGCACACAGGAGGCAGAGGCAGACAGGTCTATGAGTTCAAGACCAGCCTGGCCGACATACCAAGTTAGCAAGTTCCAGGCCAGCCAGTCTTGAAAGAAAAACAAAACAAACCAGAACACAGACTGCTGCGATTCTGCAGTAAGATGCAACCAGCCTTAACCCAGGCTTTCCGCTGGCTCCACACAGGGTCAGTGCCTGTTTGAGCCTCTGTTCCTTCTGTTTAAAAATCATTCAATCCAATTCAGAATCAAGTCTCTGCCTTGTTTGTTGGGACCTGGTGGTCAGTAGCACATGAACAAACCAGGTAGCGTAGGCCTAGGCAAGATATGCCTAGACCTTCAAGGAAAACTGGTCAGAGAGGTCCCAAGAGACCCTCCGGCAAAACCAGGGGCAGAAAGAAGAGAGTTCTCGGTTCACAGACAGAATGAGGCCCTGAGGTAGGCTGATTGTGAACTTGCCGGTTCTCATGCAGGACAGTCAGGCTGTACTTGTTCCCCAGGACTCCTAGCTGCAGTGGGTGCCACCACTCAATGCTTCAAGCAGTAGTTGATGGGTCAACCTCTTTCCAATTGTCACTAAAGTCATAGTGTATTCAAGACATGTATGCATAAGCTACATTTGCACATACTCTGTGCCTTAAGAATTCTTGCCGTTTCGTGCGTGTGTGTGTGTGTGTGTGTGTGTGTGTGCCACAGAGCTCATGTGGAAGCCAGAGGACAACTCTAGGAGCTGCTGACGGTCTTCCACCATGTTGGGCACTGGGGATCAGACTGAGGTCATCAGTCTTGGTGGTAAGCACCCTAACCCACTGGGCTAGCTCACAGGCTCTCACTATGCACTTGAGGCTGACCTGGAACTTAGCCTAGGATACCCACCAACTAACTCTCAATCCTCCTGTTTCTACCTCCTGAGTACTGCGATTACAAGGGTCAGCAACCATGCCTGACTTAAATTTATACATGTACACACACAAAAAAAATCAAACAAACATATAATACATATATTTACATTACCCTTATTTATTTGTTTTATGTGTATGGACATATGCCACAGCACATATGAGGAGGAAAGAGAGCAAACTTCAGAAGTGAGTTCTCTCCTTCTACCATGTGTATCCTGGGGACAGAAAAACTGAGGCTGTCAGGCTTAGTGGCCAAGAGTCCTTATCCTCTGAGCCATCTTATTGGCCCTAAGCATTAATTTTTCTTTCTAAGACAGGATTTCTTTGTGTAGCTTTAGAGCCTGTCCTGGAACTAGCTCTGTAAACCAGGCTGGCCTCGAACTCACAGAGATCCACCTGCCTCTGCCTCCCAAGCGCTGGGATGAAAGACATGTGCCGCCACCACCTGGCCCTAAATCTTATTTTTTAAAACTAAAAATCCATCAGGAGTGGTGGTACAAGTTCTTAATCTCAGCACCTGCAGGCAGAGGCAGGTGAAGCTCTGTGAGTTCCAGGACAGTCAAGACTACACAGAGAAGCACTGTCTCCAAAAACAAAAGAAAAAAAAAAAACATCAAAAAATCCCAAAATAACCACAACAAAAACCCCCAATAAAATCATTTAAAATTCTGTATTTAGTTTTGTTTGTGCGTATGTGCATTTGTGTGTGTGTGTGTTGTTTGTGTGGGGGAGTATCTTGTAAATAATGGCGCACAAGTGGAGGTCAAAGAGCTTGGTTCTCTCTTTCTACCCTGTTGGTCCCAGAGACTGAACTTAGGACATCACGCTTGGTGGCAATCATCTTCCCCTCTGAGGTACCTTGCTGGTCCCCTACATCAAACTCTAAGGGTTACTAATTTTACTAGATATCCTACTTTTATTACATAGAAAACTTTTATCCAATATAAACAAACTTCTAAACCTTGCTACCCACGAAGCTGGCTATGGTGGTACACGCCTGTAATTCAGTACCTAGAAGGCTGGAGTGGGCCCAAGCCACATTTGGACATCTTGGGCTACAGCACAATGAGTCTTAAAACAAAAGGCCAATGAAAACAAAGACAAAACCCAATGAACAGATGTAAAATAATGAAATGAAATTCCACTGACCACACTGGCAGGCAGACTGATGCTCCACAAAAGGGGGCCCTAACAACACGCCGTAAGGGATGTAGTTTAAAAAGCTATCTTCAGACCATACCGTGGCTCACATGTAATCCCTGACCTTGGGAAACTGGGGCAGGAGAACTGATGGGAGCTTAGGACCAGCCTGGGTTACTGAGTAAGACCCTGTCTCAAAGACGTTCAGGAGAGGGGACACGATTCAACTGGTAAGGGTGTTTGCTGCCGAGTCTGTCTCTGTGTGTCGATTTCCAGAACCAACACGGTGTAAGGAATAATCCCCATGTTGTCCCTGACCTCCACAAGCGTGCTATGGCACGCAAGTCCCTTTCCCCTCACGAAACAAATAAATGTAAAAAACGTAAATACTTACACACATAACTGCTAATAAGAGAGGGTTCTTATTAGCTTCAAATGATGAGTCCCATCAAGTGTCTTGCCCTCCTCTCTGCCTGCCCATGTGACACAATCCACCGCTCCCCAGGTCTGGCTTCAGCTGCCGCCTTGCTCTCTAGTCTTGCTGCTCTGACAGCTTTTACGTTGTTTTGTTCCTTTTGAAACAGGGTCTTGTTATGGAGCCCAGGCTAGCCTCAAACTCAGTACTCTGCCTGCCTTGGGCTCTTGTGCTGAGAGTACAGGCATGAGCCCACGCGTCGGCCTTCACATTTCTGGCATACAGATCCCTAGACTCCCACCCTCAACCCCAGACTGTCGTTTCTAATCTGCATGGTGAGATAATTTGTTAAGCCTAGAACCAAACTCCTTATTTCCCCTGCAAGCCCACCTCTCTGCTAGACTGTGACAACAACTGGTTATCGGGATCAAAACCACAGCTGTGTTCTGCTGTGCCCCTCGCTGTCGGCCAGTTTCCCGCCTCACCTCTCTGCCTCCTGCTCCTGGCTCTCCACACACTGATTCTTGCAAGCAGACACCAGGGCCGTTTGCAGTCGGTCTCTGCCCACAGCGTACCTGCATGGAGCTTGCCATCCACCTAAGGGCACTTGGGAGCATCAACCCTAACTCTCTCAGGACAGACTGCAGCCCCTCAACAGATGCGGCCAACAGACTTCAGCTTCTCCAAACCCAGAAATGCAAAGTAACCAGGTCGTGAGGCATGTCAGACCCCTGGGAGGCATCTAACACTCACCATCCTCCCTTTCCAGCCACGTTCTGGGTTGGCCTGAAACCTGTGAGGTCTTTATCCCACACCACTCAAAGCTCCTAAGTGGGCTTTTCAAGTCTTTCCTGTACCAGAGAGAAAGGCACGAGTGGTGGCCAACAGAACAGGTTGTCCATCCCTCCCGTCTGTGGTCTCACTGTGTCTCTGTCTCCTTGTCTCAACACACAGGGCAGGGCCAGTCTAAAGGAGTTTTAGGACTCAAGGCACTTTTTGAGAGACAATATTTACAGCCCCCAAAGCCATCACTTCCTTTCTCATTTCCCAGCTAGTTTTATATTTACACTATTGTTGTAAATGGAAGATTCTGCTAGGTACCACTAAGAGCTGGGTGCCACTCTTCCCTCAATTTGTCCATGTAGTGATGCTACAGTTAGTAGAGCCACTCCATAAAGAATGGAGACGAGAGTAGTCTGCTTCACTGTCTAGGAGATAGTGAATGAAGCCTTGGAAGTGGGTGAGCTTCTGCTACCAAATTTACTCTTCCCCATCAATTCCACAGTGGAATGAAGACTTACTATACACCTAATTTGACATGCCCCCCTGAAAACAGGATTTCTCTGTGTAGCTTTAGATGTCCTAGAAGAACTCAGCTGGTCTCAAACTCAGAGATCCTTCTGACTCTGCCTCCCAAGTGCTGCTGGGTGGGATCCGAGGCATTTGCCACCACCCCACAGCTCCTAATTTGACTTAAAAAAAAAAAATCTATGAGGGGGCTGGAGAGATGACTCAGTGGTTAAGAGCACGGGCTTGTTCTTTCAAAAGTCATGGGTTCAATTCCCAGCACCCCCACAGCGGCTCACATCTGCCTGTAATCTTAGTTCCTGACACCTCTGGCTTCTAACCTATACATACACATGTATACAGAACCATGAACACACACACTCACTAATACACACAACTTAAAAATAAAAATAAACATAATTTTAAAAACACTAAGAGGGAAGGGCAGCGGCAAGACAGCACAGCAGGTCAAAACACTACCTGCTGCCAAGCCTGTGGAAAAACTGACTTCCGCAAGCTGTCCTCTGACCTCCACAGGAGTCAGTCAGTCTCTCTCTCTCTCTCAGGAGTTAATGGTTAAAAGCACAGATTTTCTTCTGTACATTCAGAGAAGGCTTGGACATTAAAGAAGCCAGCAATATCACCATGTGTTAGCCCCTTGCAAGGTACAGACCCACTAGGTCAGAGGCAAAGCCGCTCCCCCTGGAGGGAATGTGTGGACTCCATACAAGGGTACTTACCCTTCTTCTGTATAAAAATCCTGAGCAGTGGGTTGGCGGTGGAAATGGCCTTGTGGTAGTTGTCATCATTGTTTATGGGCAGCAGGTCCCCGTGGATGTCCGCGTAGCCCACTAGCACATCAACATTGGGGATCTTGTGGACATGTTGCAGCAGCCCATAAAACTCCTCAAATTTTCCAGGTTTGGATCTTTCCAGTGAAAACCGACGAAACTCGGCTCCAAACTACAAATGTAACATACCAGAAAGCAGGAAGTTAGGATGCCTTTAGTTCCACTTGGGAGGCAGAGACAGGAGGATCTCTGTGAATGTCAGGCCACAGAAAGCTACGGTGCCCCTGCCTGCAGCTTCTGCCTCATTCTGTGCCTAGAGCCCAGACCAGGGCACCGGAGGCATTCACAAACCTAACTTCCTACCACTGCAGAGCACCCCATAAGAGGAATTATCTTTTCACAGGCTGACAGTGAGGTCTCAGTGGAGAAAAAGACTTTGAACTTCATGGCATGAAACAAATGACGTCATCGTGTAAGAAATAGGTCTAAAGACAGAAAAGAAGCATCTTCCCCGAGTTAGTTTAAGAACAAAAAAGCTTATTAACAAACACATCAGCTTTAAAATCCTGCCCCATCTGGCTAAGGAGCACAGCTGTCCCGCCAATCCATCTGTCCAACTGTCTGCTGTCCCTGTGCTGGGCTCAGTGTTGGGCTGCAGGGACCAGGAGGCCAGCCTGCTTCAAAAGCTCAGCAATTAGTGGGTGAGGAGAATAATCGCCTCAGGGAGGCTGGAGATCACAGGACAGGCAGGAAGCACCCTGTCATCCTATTTACCTTCCAGGTTCCCTAAGGCCACACATTAAATAAAGTATCTCCTAAGTCCCTGTGGGACTGGTGTGGAGTGCTCTCAAATGGAAAGCCCAAGAAAGGCTCTTCAGGCTTCTTTAAAAAGTGTCCCATCACACAATTTTAGCCCTCTCTTTAGGAGTCACTGGGTATAGAGCATATTAAATGTTTAGTAAAATACCAGGGGCGGGGCTGGAGAGATGGCTTAGCAGTAAGAATACTAGCTGCTCTTGCAGAGGACAGGAATTCAGTTCCCAGTACTCTCACAACCATCTCTAACTCCAGTTCCAGGGAATCTGTTACCTTCTGACCTCCAAGGGCACCAGGTACACACGTGGTGCTATACACACATACAGGCTTATACACTTACATACAGTAAACAGGGAAAAAAAGGAAAGGAAGGAGGGACTTTGGCTCATGGGGGGGGGTCTTACTTTTTTTCTTTGACGCTGGAAGCATAGCTCAATGGCAGAGTATGATATAATTAGCATTTGCAAGGCTTTCCAGCCAGAACCACAAAAAAATGTGTCAAATAAATGTTCGCCAAACATGTTTGACCGGCAGACTTGTTTTCTGTCTAAATTCCTAGGATGGCCAGGAAACATGAATATTCCACAGGAATGGCAGGTGCCAGGCAGAGAAAGGCCCGCATCCCAACAGGCTTTCACGACCAAAGCCAGCCCAGGGCACCCAGCCATCCAGCCTTTCGCTACCTATGGCCGACGTCCTCTTGCCTGCATATCCACGGTTTGACATTAAAACAAAATTCACTGGTCTTACTCCTAGCAAATTTAAAGTTTCTAAAACACATTCCTGAGATATAAACACTAACATTTGTCAAGAAAAATCAGGTGACTCATATCTAAAGCTCTCAAAAAGTTAGTCACACCTACACATCTCAGAGTAAATAAAGCCCAGGGAACACCCTCCATATCAGTCCGTCTGACTGATGCTATCAAAGGCAGTTTCTCCTCGCTTTCTGGAGTCCACAGTGCAGGCTGACTCACCCCAGGCTATCACCTCCCCTCCCCTGGAGTCTGAATGGGAATGCACCTAATGATTTAACCCTTTAGGTTTTCCCAAAGCTTCTGCATGCAAGTTCATGGCTCAACATCTTCTCTGGCTTAAATACTTAGATTAAAAACAGCAGGCGCCCAGGGCAGCCAATGTTGGCAAGGAGGGGAGGCGGTGGGAATGGGTTACCTCTTGCAGCAAAGTAGGATTGTAAAAACTTTTAGGCCATGAAGAAAAATTAGAGATCAAATTAACCCAATCAATAATTATTTGCCTCGTATTTTTGGGGGGGGGGCTGGACCAGTTTGCCTGGAATCCAAATGTACATGGACTTGTTTCCCAGCACCTGTTGGCATAGTCTAGAACTTGGTTCTTTGGAGGGAAGGGGAATGAAACCCGATCCTGTGGAAGAGCAGTCAGTGCTCTTAACCACTGACCCATCTCTGTCCCTAATTTTGTTTGTATAGTAGAATCTCCCTGCGTGGCTTTAGTTGGTCTTGAACGTGCAGTGGGAGCTACGATGTGAAGTGTTTTTAGAAGGACTGTGAATTGTCCACGTGCCCATGAATAGCAATTAGGAAGCTGTCTGTTTCAAGGCTGTCTGTGAGGGAGAAGCAACCAGGCCCCAGTGTGCCAGTTAACAATAGCTAGAGCCCCAGCCCTCGGGACTACAGAGAACTTTCCCAGTTCTGGAGAAACAATCAGGAAGATAAATCAGTTACCAAAGAAATCAGCCAGTTGCTGGTATCACTCTTCTAACCAACCAGACCTATGTTCATTTTCCCCATTATTCTAGTATCTGCAGAGTAAAGATGATACTACTGTGTCTCTTTCTTTCTTCAGGACAGACAGACAGGGTTTCTCTACACAGCCTGGCAGTCCTAGAACTAGCTCTGTAGTCCTAGAACTAGCTCTCGTCTCTAACTCAGAGATCCGCCTGCCTCTGCCTCGAGTGCTGGCACAGTCACCTCCCAGCTGACTGTTGTTTCTGTGACGAAGGCTCCTAGTCATCATGACCTCCGTACTATCCAGTTTTGGTTTCAATCTCTTAATTGTGATATTATAAAACTAACATTGAACCAGCAAAATGGCTCAGCAGGTAATAGTGCTTGCCACTAAGCCTGACAACCTGAATTCACACCCAAGGCACACATGGTGCTGAAAACCTACTCCCGAAGTTGTCTTCTGACCTCTGCACCCACACTATGGTACTGGTGAATCACCCCCCCACACACTCATGCACATCAAGTAAATGATTAAAATTTAATAATTTAATGAATCTTTTTTTTTTTTTTTACCAAACAGGGCTAAGCTAGGCCTACTGTACACACCTTTACTCACAGCAGAGGCAGGCAGACCTCTGTTCAAGGCCAGTGTGGTCTACATAATGAGTTCCAGAACAATCAGAGCTATGTAGAGAGATCCTGTCTCAAAAACAGCACAACAACAAAAAAGAGCATGAACCTGCTCTTGCAGAGGACCGAAGTGTAGCTCCCACCCATTTCTGGTGGCTCACAAGCACATGTAATTCAGTTCCAGGAGAACCAACACCTTCTTCTGGATTCCACACACACCTGCATTCATGCACACATACACGTATAATCTTTCCTTTTTTTTTTTAAATAAAAATTAAGTAAGTTCTAGCACTCACGAGGCAGAGGCAGACAATCTCTGAGTTTGAGGCCAAAATGAATTACAGGACAGCCAGAGCTACACAGAGAAACCCTGTCTTTAAAAAACCAAGAAACAACAACAAATTTAAGGTCCACAGACCTATGCTTTCATTTATTGGCACGTGGAACAGCTGGACTGCATTTCACTGAGATATGTTCTGATCGCCTTGCTGCCCTTTAGGGGAGTGTGCTCGCTAGGAGTGCAGGATGGCAGCTGAAATACACACCACATACTTTGGACAGAACTATGTAAAATATTCAAAATCAGTAGATGGAAAAGAAAAATAAAAAGCTTGAAATTCCAGTCCCCAAGAACTCAGTTTCCTACCACCAGAGACCCACTCCTACCTGATTTATTGGCACACCTAGAATTGCTACTCATTTCTTCCTATGATAAAAAATTAAAGACTCACTACCAAGATCGGACCATAAAACTGAGTGGTTAGCATTGCGCAACATCACAAGTGGTTTTCTTTTCTGACCTCAAGTCCCACAAGACAAACTACAAAAAAAAAAAAAAAAAAAAAAAGCCAGGAGAAAGTTCATGTGCTGGGCCTGGCACAGACAGCCACAACAAGGTCAGAAAAAAGAGGTTCGTTCCTGGAGTTACTGTTACCCTTGCATTCAAACAAGTCACCTCAAATGGCGATTATGCCATGGAGAGCTCAGCCCAGTAGAGTGTGCTTCTTAAACTACCATACAGTTTTATTTTGGTAGATCAGGCTGGTCTCGAACTCAGAGATCCACCTGCCTCTGCCTCCCAAGTGCTGGGACTAAAGGTGTGCACCTCCATGTCCAGCTCAGTTTTATTCTAAAAAACAAAAGAACAATAACAAAAAAAAACCTTAAAAAAATTGGGGGGGGGGCTGGAGAGATGGCTCAGCAGTTAAGAGCATTGCCTGCTCTTCCAAAGGTCCTGAGTTTGCCAGGTGGTGGTGGCACACGCTTTTAATCCCAGCACTCGGGAGGCAGATCTCTGTGAGTTCGAGGCCAGCCTGGTCTACAAGAGCTAGTTCCAGGACAGGCTCCAAAGCTACAGAGAAACCCTGTCTTGATAAAATAAACAACAACAACAAAAAAAACAAAGGTCCTGAGTTCAATTCCCAGCAACCACATAGGGGCTCACAACCATCTGTAATGAGGTATGGTGCCCTCTTCTGGCCTGCAGACATACACGCAGACAGAATATTGTATACATAATAAATAAATATTTTTTAAAAAAAAATTTTGGGTACATATGGTCTCTGTATGTATGCCATGTGCAGCTGCCCTGGAAGCCAGAACAGCAGATCTCCTGGACCTAGTGAGGGGCTGGAGAGAAGGCTCGGTGGTTACAAGCATGGCTGCTCTTCCAAAGGCTCTGGGTTTGGTTCCCAGCACCCATAACATGGCTCACAAGTAAAACTCCAGACCCAGGAAATCTGATTCTTTCTGGCTTCTGTGAGCACTAAGCATGCAGGTGGTACACAGACATACACGCAGCCACTTATATACATAAAATAGTAAATTTTAAAAATTTTACAAGTTCTGGGGGACTGGAGAAATAGCTCAGTGGTTAAGACTGCTCTTCCAGAGGACCCACGTTCAATTCCCAGTACCCACATGGCAGTTCACAACTGTCTGAAGATCCAGTTGCAGGGGATCTGACACTTCACACCAATGCACATAAAATAAAGTTAAATAATAAAAAATATTAAAAAATAAATAAAGACAAAATTAAAAAAAAATTACACGTTCTGGGCTAGAGAGATAGCTCAGCGATTAAAGCATTGGCTGCTCTTTCAAAGGAAGAGCAATTCCCAGCATCCACATGGCAGTTCACAACTGTCTGTAACTCAAGTTTCAGTGGATGACTCCCTCGCATGGGCATACATGCAGGCCAAATACCAACAAACATAAAAATTAAATAAACAAAATAATCACTTTAAGAAATTAAAAAAATGTACAGGTGCTTTTTGCTTGAGGGGTGAGAACTGAACGTGGGTGTCCCACAAGAGCAGTGCCCATTAGTACCATCTTTCCAGCACCAACAGCCCTATTATTACTAAACAGATCTGTTTGAACCTAGTGCCTATTCTGGTAGATAAGTCCCTCCCTCCCCTTTATTAAGACTGAATCTCACTGGAACTCTTCCAGCTTTACTAGTCTGGCTACATGGTGAGTTCCAGATTAGTCTTAAGTCAAAGTAGATTTAAAAAAAGACATTAAAAGCAAATATAGATCTGTGATTCTTAGTTAACAGAACATTGCTCTCAAGCCCAGACACCACACACCTCACCCAAAGGCTCCAGCAGCTTTCCTTAGGCTCCTTGAGCTTTCACTCAAACCTTTCCTGGGACCCACATTCCCCCAGGGGTCCCTTAACCAACACCCCACGGGTGTGCGCTACACCGCTCCTGTGTGTCTCACCTCAGTTCTATCCTAAATTCCCAGGGTCAGCAATGCCTTCTGACCACTGTTCTATAAGTTGTTCTGTAAAAAGCCATCCGGCAAGACTTGGCCCTAGAGCAGAGCTAGGGGGAAGTCACACCCTTTAGAAGCTGGTCATCTTGTCTCAGAATTCTCAAAGAACCAGGCTGTATTATTATTCCAGCACCTTCTGGCCTTTCAAAGTCAGGAGAAGCTTACCTACGTGTTCCGGTGGCTGCAGATCACCTTCAAATTCCATCTGAAAAGCTCCCTTGGGAAGACCGCATTCCCTAGCTAATCCCCCACAGGCCACTCTGCTCACCGGGCTTTGAGACTGAGGAATTCCTCGGACACTGAAGTCACTATCAGCAGACTGGCAGACCCGCCATGGGGGAAAGCACTCGACGTGAAGGGTCACACTGAAAAGAGCCGCAGCGTCTCAAACTGTCAAGCGCTGCTCCAGAGTAAGGCGATAGGGCTAATTCCATAGATTAAATGCATACCAAAGTTACAGCTGGAAAAAGAGGCTCTCCTCCATTCGATGTGCCCATGAACCCCAAGAAGGGGTGATATGAGACAACAGGGTGCTCCAAAAGCCTCTGACTCATGCCCGGGGTGAAGGGCTTCCCCAAAGCTATCTCATCACTTAGCATTCGAGCGGTCCCCATCCCACCCTTAAAGCAAGGCGGGAATACGAAGGATGGAAAACAGAGGCTGTGATGCGGAACAGACGCGAGCGCTCCCCGCCGCCGCTCTCCACCAAGTTTCTCTTCTACGTGCTCGGTCCAGCAGATCGCCCTCCGCCCGCGTCCCCACCGGGACAACCCGGGTCCACCATCCCGCCACCCCGCCGCCCCGCCCGGCCGCGCACCTTGCTCTTCACCTCCATGGTGCCCAGGCAGCCGCTGCTCACCCCGTGCCGGTGGCCGCGGTTCATGCTGAGCGCCGGGCCGGCTGCCGCCTCGACGGGGGCCGGCCCTCGGGAGCGCGGGCAGCGGGGCCGCGGAGCGCGGGCTCGGGACTCGGAGCGCCGCACGGCGCCTCGTCACCGCACCTGCCGAGGTCCGCGCCGCGCTGTGCCGGCTGCTCCGCGACGGCCCGAGGGTCGGACTGGCAGTGCTGCAGGCGGGGACGCGGGTCCCTCCCAGGGAGGCTCGGGGGCGGCGGCGGCCACGGTGACGAGAGGGCGGAGCACAGTCCCACAGCCGCCGCAGCCTCGCTTCTCGGCTGCCTCCCCCGCGGGCACGCGCGCGGCCCGGCGCTCGTGCACGCAGACACGGCTGCAGCCGCGGCGGCTCGTGCGCGCGCTCACCTGCAGCCTTCGAGCAGCCTCGGCGGCTCGCGCTCCGCCCACACCCAATAGGAAGCGCGCACCTGCGCCCGCGGCGCCAGCCAATCGGCGCGCGGCCTGTGCGGCTCGCGCGGCGTGTGGGCGGGCCTCGCTGGCCGAAAGCCCCGCCCCGCGCCTCGCGATTGGCCCTGCGTTGCGAGGGAGGGGCGGGATCACCTGAAACTCGGGGGCCTCTCGGTATTGAGCAGGGGAGCAGGAGGACGCATGCGCCGGCTGGGGAGTTTCCGCCCCGAGAAGGCACTCGGGGAAGGCAGGCCGGAAGCGCGAGCACACCTGGACAGCGGCTCGGGAGGGTGTGTGTTCTGCGCACGCGCGGGAATACTCCCGTGCACCCCAGTCCCGGGCGGCGTCCTGCAGCGATGATCCGAGGCGGCCGGGCTCACGCGTTCCTCTGCGCCCCGAGTCGCCGTGCTGCGGCGTTTAGGCACCCACTGCAAGTCTTGGCCGCAAGATTCAAGTTTTCCCGCCTCTGCGGGGGTCACTAGGGGAGAGGCTGGGGGCCCTGGTCCTGGCTCCGTGGGAGGAGGCTTTAGCCTTCGTCCAGATGGGTGTTTGTCAACCTGCGGGTCGCGACCCCTTGTGTGTGTGTGTGGGGGGGTGCCATCGGAAGCACAGGTGTTTACGATTCATCACAGTAGCAAAATTACGGTTATGCGATAGCAACGGAATAATTTTATGGTTGGGGTCACCACAGCATGAGGAACTGTATTAATACAGGTCAAGGCATCAGGAAGGTTGGGAACACTGTTCTAGATCTTATCTGTCCTGAGGGTGCCCAGGGCCCCGGGGGGCGGGGACCAGAGAGCTGAGGCCTGCCATGATCCCGCAGGCCCTGGCTCCCTGAGGACCTCACCACCCGCCCTCTCGGGGCTGACGTCTTCTCTCCATGGAGCCATTTCTTGGCCATTGGCTGTTTGTACCAACGCCAGCCTCTGGGTTGCGTTCTGTTCCCCCGGCGACTGAGCTGTGTCCCAGGGTAACACAACACCAAGCCTACTCTCTGAGCAAGCGCCCCACACTGGGGCTCCTGCCTCTTTTCTGTTTTGTTTACCTGTTGACCCCGCTGAGGATAAGAGAAAAGTGAAGTTCAAGTGACCCTCTAGATTACCCCTGGGAGCCAGGATGGGCTGAGAGCTGAGGAGTTCATCAGCGGGCTTCCCTTCTGTCTGTCCCCTCCCCTTTTACTGCAGAGCCTGACACCTGTGCCTTCCCTTTTCCTCTGTGATGGGGCCCAGTCTTCCTATTTTCCTTTGTGCATGTAAAGTTTTTGGTTTTGTTTTGTTTTCGAGACAGTTTCTCAGTGTAGCTTTGGCTGTCCTGGAACTAGCTCTGTAGACCAGGCTGGCCTCGAACTCACAAGAGATCCACTTGCCTCTGCCCCCCTAATACTGGAATTAAAGGCGTGCGCCACCACTGTGAGTTTTGAGCGATGTTCCTCAAGGAGAGATTCCCAAAGGCGGGCATACCCCTGCTTTGCTAAACTGAAGCAGTTCCAGAACCAGTCTCCTGGTGTGATCTCAGGTATGCCTTTGGGGACAAAGGAGCCAAGTGTGTGACTTCTCCAGGCTACACCCTATGCCTTCAAAGATGAGAAGCTTTTTCCCTTGAACAAATCGCTCACCAGATATTAGTAGGAGACACTGAGGTTTCCCTGGCCTTTGATCACTGGACAGAGAGACTGTCCCAAGCTGAATTGGTGGGGCTGTGTTCCCCACCAATACCTGTGTAGAGCCCTGGGGGGAAATAAGAAATTTGGCCAGCCTGGTCTACAGAGCGAGTTCCAGGACAGGCTCCAAAGCTACAGAGAAACCCTGTCTTGAAATACCAAAAAAGAAAAAAAGGAAAGACACCTGGTTGTGAGGGGACAGCCAAGCCTGGAATCCTTGTGTCAGCCCAACAGTTGCAGCTGTTTGGATCCCAACACCCCTTTAACTAAACTATGAGGAACCTCAAAGTTTGTGTGAGGAACCTCAAAGTTTGTGTATGTCTGTGCGTATTTATCATATTGGAGTTAAAAGCGAAACTGGTTTAAAACAATACACAATATGCATTTTAAGCAGTCAAAGATGATGTCATCATTTGTCATGTCCCTTCAGGAAAACTTCATCATTTGCTCCTGAGACAAGTAAGGTGAGAAGTGACACCTTAGAATCATGAGAACAACTGGACTTTGGGAAATCCCGTAGCAAGGGTTCCAGGTACCAGTGGATCTGTGCAGTGTGCTAGGAAACATGTCCACCTTTGCGGACCTCCAGTCTCGGCTTCCTCCTGCCTCTGCCCTGAACAGGGTCACGCCTTGAGAACCCTGTGGCCAGAGCGCCCTGCGAATGATGCCTGGGTGGCTGCTATTACTGTTATCGGGATTGCTTTATCAGAGGCTCTAAGGAGGAAGCTCACGGGTGCCAACGCACCTGCGTGGGCCCTGCATTCCTGGAGCTGTCGTCACATCCGTCCTCCCATCCCCCCTCCCCCGGGTGTGGCATCCTTCTCTACCTGGACTTTCCATTCTAGAAGGGAGGGCCAGCCAGAGCTTCCTGGATCTCTCAGGCAGATCTGCTGCGAGCCAGGGCTGTGTTAAGGAAGGAATGTAGAAAATGGTTTGAGTTTGATAAAGGTGTTGTGGGGGAGGGGGCGCCTTGTCAGTTTTGGTTAAGAAACCTGAAGACCAGAGGAGCTGTGTGGATTAGGCCTTAACTCCTGCCTCTCCAGTTTACAGACTGATCCTAACCTCATTTCTCTCCTCTCCCTGCCCCCAAATCCTCAAGCTGGAGGTGATGCAGACTGACATGGGGCATGAGAAGCTTCGCGAATTAGTACTCAGTGGGTTGAAAGATAAGTAAAGTGACTGACCTGGCTCCGTAAATTACAGGCTCCTGAGGTCATGAGTCTGGAGGGGGTCACCAGAGCTCCACACCCACACACCACCATCCCAACCCTGAGACGGCTCCGGCCAGGGTTAGGGTTCACTTTATCCTCTTCCAACGTGGGCTTTCTTTTTACATTACAAACAGTTGGCCCAGAGTGGTGGCTCCGCAGTGTAATGCCAGCACTTAGGAGGGTGAGGCAGGTGGATTGCCTAAATCCAAGGCCAATGTGGTCTACAGATTGAGGCTCTGTCTTTAAAAATAAGGACTGGATCCAGTGTGGTGGTGCAGGCCTTCACTCCTAGCATCTAGGAGGCTGAAGCAGGTGAGTGTCTTGAGTTCAAGGCCAGCATGGTCTACACAACAAGTTCCAGGCCAGCCCAGCAAGATGGCTGAGCTGGCGCCACAAAGTCTGACAGCCTGAACTCCATCCCCAGAACCCACAGAAACAGACTCCCACAGGTTGTCCTCTGACCTCCACACAAATGCTGTGGCATGTTCACCCCCACACATACACACCCACAAGAGAAATGCAAATATACACAACCAAAAGGCAGTCTGGGCATAGCTTTAGCTGGTCAGGTGCTTGTGGAAGCACAGGGAACTGCGGTTCATCCCAGAACTCATGTGGGAAAAGAAAATCAGGCCATGGTGGTATACACTTGCAATCCCGGTACTAGGGAGGCAAAGGCAGGAAGACCCCTGCACCTTGCTCACTGGCCAGCCAACCTAGCCTATTTGGCAAGTTCCAGAACAAAAGAAAGGAAAAAAGTGGGCAGCACTTGAGAAATGACTCCTGAAGCTGTCCTGTGGCCTGCACAGGCACACACACCCTTAGGCACACATGTGTGCACCTGCAGAACTGCGCAGACCAAAACTCCAAACACTGAAATTCTTTAGACATCTACCTTGTGTGATGGAAGCACTTGGTAAATTTCCACGGTGATTCTTCTTAACATTTGACATAAAGATCTTCCTACAACTCTTAGAGAAGAGAGGGAGCATGAAAACCCAGGGGTGGCACTAAGTCACACACAAGGTTCCCTCCAAGGAATGTCTCTACCAGCTCTTTCCCTTTGGTTGCTCAAGTCGCAGTCCTGATGGAGCTGGTTAATGATTTTTTGAGAAATAGCTGAAGTGTATGCTATGAATCTCTGGCTACTCACCCGAGCATTCTAAGCCCTTTAGCCGAGGTGGAATTTGTCACATGTTCTCTTTTCTGGTTAATGACTTATAATGCTTTACTGGATTGGAGGGGCTTGGGGCCCATGGCTAGGGAGTGACTATGTCGTTCCATATAGCCTTTTTGAGTCCAGCTGCTGCTTTAGCTAAGAAAACTATCTTTGCAGGAGGCATCTGGGCCAGGCGGCAATGCCTCTGCCTTGCCTTGTTCTGGTCCTGCTGTGGGTTAACCCTCTCAGGGACCCAGTTTCTCTCTCTGTAGCAGGGGCCAAGGATGAGGTCATCTTTACTATCCCTCCCAACTCAACACTCTGTGGCTCCCTAAGGATCTCAGAGAGTGATCAGTATTTCAACATTACCAGCATGGGCTGGAATGGAAAAACTAACCTTCCCATTGTGGTCCATGGTCAGGCTGCAATCATTGGCCAAGACACTTTTCCCAGGAGGAACTGATGAAGATGATGATTGTGTTAGCATTTATATGAAACCGAACAGGTGCCAAGACCGGGCCTAAGTGCTTCTGCACGGTTTAACTAATTTAATCTTAAATTGCAGGAAAGAGTGTAGTGTCTGGAGGTGGTTACTGGAAGATCTGGCTTGTTTTCCAGGCTGACAGGTCATTGAAGTCCTTGCTGTGCTCCTCACCGGGTGGCGTGGATCCTGTGCACTCAAGCACCTGACACTCTCATCTCTTCTATGAGATGGGACGATAGTGTTGGCAGTGTGAACTCGCATGTAGTCATGTTGCTCAGATGAGGATGACACAAGATTGCTTTGCCAGCCACCACGTCTGGGGCAGTGCGTGAGCTTTACTGGCCAAAATGGTGCCACCAACAGCTCTGAAGGAAGTGCCTAGAAATAAAATGGAAATGTGGCAAAACTGTTTTTGTTTTCAAAGGGGGCTACTTTATGTGCGTGTGTGTACATGCGAGCGTGTGTGTGCGTGTGCGTGCATGTTCACTCATAAGCATTGTATTCACATGAGAGTACAGGTTCATGCACCTGTGCTCACAGATGTGGAGACCAGAGAAGGGCATGGCTGTCTTCCTCCATCACTGTCCCCAGATAAAACTTTTTAGTGAACATCTCTTTAACAGGTCAACAAGCAACCTGGAATGGTGGGGTTTTTGTTTGTTTGGTTTCATTTATTTTTATGTATATGGGTTTTAGCTGACGTGCATTTCCATGCTGATCACCCTCTTGTTGCCTGCAGAGACTAGAAAGGGTGTCAGTTCCCCTGGGCCTGAAGTTAGGAGGCTTGTGTACTGCTGTGTGGGGGCTAGGAATCAAACCTAGTTTCTCTGGAAGAGCAGCCAGTGCTCTTAACTGATGAGCTGTCCTCCAGCCCAAATGGTGGGGTTTTGTTTGTTTATGTGTTTGTCTTTGAGACAGTCTCCCATAGTTGTGTAGGCTGCCCTGAAACTGACTCTGTAGCCTAGGCTAGCCTCTAACTTGCAGTGATTCTCAGGCTCCCAACATGCTGAGATTACAGATGTAAACTGCCATGCCAACCTTAGAATGGTCTGTGTGTGTGCGTGCACGCAAGTGTTATATGTGTGCAATTGTGCATATGTGTGTGCATGCCTGTGTACATGAATGTGTGTGTATTATATGGGCATGCACATGAAGGCTGGAGGTTGACACCTAGTGTCTTCTATCACCTCCACCTTATTTTCCGAGACAGATTTCCTTACTGAACCTGGAGCTCATTGGTTTGCCTGGGCTGGACCATTCAGGGATCCCCCCCCCCGCCTCTCCTGCCCCTCCCTGTTCAGGTGAGCCTGCTTTTTATGAGAGTGCTCAGTATCTCCAATCAGACCCTCATGCTTTCAAAGCAAGCACTTTATTGACAGAGCCATCTCCCCAGGCCTTAGATCTAAGACCATGGATTAGGGACAGAAGGGGCAGTTCCCTGGTAGAGTATTTGCCAGCATGTCGATGGTCCTAGGTTTAAGAGTCAATATAGGGCCGGGCGGTGGTGGCGCACACGTTTAATCCCAGCACTCGGGAGGCAGAGGCAGGTGGATCTCTGTGAGTTCGAAGCCAGTCTGGTCTACAGCACAAGTTCCAGAACAGGCTTCAAAGCTACACAGGGAAACCCTGTCTTGAAAAAAACAAACAAACAAAAAAGCCAGTTTTTTAAAATATTTAGAATAGATTTTATGACTCATGCCTAGCCTTGGGAAACTGAGGCAGGAGGATTCAGGGAATTGTCTTAGTTACTGTCCTATTGTCGTGACCATGTGACCATGACCAAAAGCAATTTGGGGAGGAAAGGGTTTACATTTCATTTGACTCACTAATATATAACAGTTCATCTTTGAAAGCAGTGAGGGCAGGAACCTGGAGGCAGGAGAGGATACAGAGGCCATGAAGAGGTGCTGCTTACTGGCTTGTTCTACATGGCTTGCTCAGCCTGCTTTCTTATAGAACCCAGGACCACCTGCCCAGGGTCGATACCACCCACAATGGGCTGGACTTCCCCCAGCAATCACTAGTTAAGAAAACACCTTCTAGGCTTACCTGCTTACAGCTCAGTCTTCTGGCGGCACTTCCTCAGGTGAGGTTCCTGCCTCTCAAATGACTATAGCTAGCTATGTCAAGCCAGCTTTGACTGCAGAGTCAGTCCTACTACAGAATGAGACTGTTAAAAATCAACCAATCAATGAAACAAGAACAGACCTCAGCCTACAGGTGAAGCCTGTGTCTGCTACACATAGTGTGGGACCTTAGTCAAGTCCTCTGAGACTCCATTAAGACATCTGTAAAATTAAGATAATAAGAGCTAACTGTCTGATGGTCTTAATTTACACACAGCACACTTAGACCAGATCACAGAAATGGGGACTCCACGCAGGGTGCTTTTGCTGTCATTACTGTGGTCTAATTATTTTTATTGTTCGTTGTCTTAATAGGCTTCATTAGAGTAATAGATGTCACCGTACCCCCACATGTGCATGGGATCCTGGCAGAGATGTGGCAACAACAGAAATGAGTTTCTGGGGAACCCCCATGATCCCAGCATCGGGAAGGAGGATGGATGAGAGCAGGAGAATGGTAGAAAGTTCCGGACTTGCTGAGGACTACAGAGTCCTTGTCTCAAAACCAAACTCAAGCTAAACAACATAAACGATGCACCTTCCACCCCAACCCTTCGTGGCTCACAGGCAGACGGTCACCTAAAGTCAGATGAGGAATCCAAGGGAGGATTCAAATAGAGTGCCTGTTCCATTAAACCCTTGAGAGGTAACTATGGATGTCCTTTGTAGACAGTGGCCCAGGATCATGAATGGAGGGGACCACTAGAGTTGACACCAACCAGAGAACCCTAGGTACGACTATCTCTCCTTAGGGGAGAATCTGGAGAAAGAAACATCCACCTTTCTTCACCTGTTAACAGTTATCCAATGCCTGTTCTGTGCCCAGTAGTTGAGAAAACGTCACAGCCAGGCAGTGGTGGCAAACACCTTTAATCCCAGCACTCAGAAGGCAGAGGCAGGCAGATCTCCATGAGTTCGAGGCCAGTCTGGTCTACAAAGGGAGTTCCAGGATAGCCAAGGCTACACAAAAAAACTACCTCAAAAAACCAAATCAAAACCAACCAAACAAGCAAAACCAAAAATCTCTGCTTTTGTGGCACTGACACTGCAGGAAGAGCAAACCTGGATCAACTCAGTGGATAAGGGTGCTGTGGCCAAACTTCCTGACAACCTGAGTTCTATGCTGAGCCCCGAAGTGATGGAAGAGGAGAACCAAGTACTACTTCCCCTCCTCCTCCTCCTCCTTCTCTTCTCCTCCTCGCGTACTCCTCCTTTCTTCTTCTGGTTTTCTGAGACAGGGTACCTCTGTGTAGCTCTAGCTGTCCTAGAACTCACTCTGTAGACCAGGCTGGCCTCAAACTCAGAGATCCACCTGCTGCTGCTTCCCAAGTGCTGGAATTAAATAAAGGTGTGCACCACCACCGCCTGGCAAGAATCAACTTCTGTAAGTTGTTCTCACAAGCACTGGCAACACACACACACACACGCACACACACGTACATATCTCTGGAGATGTAGCTCAGTGGTGGGTCACTTGCCTTGCATGTGGGTGCAATTCTGGGTTCAATCCCAGCCCACAAGGGGACAAGGAATAAAGAGGAAGATACAATATTTGAAGTAAGTGAATTGCTATGGTGAGCCACAGACAGGGTTGGGGAGGCCTGGCTTACAGTGAGACATTCAAGAAGAAAGGACACTTCCATCAGGGAACTGCAGATCACACCTGTAGTTCCAGCAATTAGAGAGGCCAAGGCAGGGGATCACTTGAGCCCAGGAGTTGGGGCCACAGAGGAAGACCCTGTGTGGATTAATTAATTCCATAGTGTGGCAGGGCTGCCTCTGGGGAATTGGGTTTGTGAGTAAGGCTTAAGTCTGTGGCTGGGGGCAGGGCAGCTTACCCAGGCCCAATGAAATAGCTGAAGGGTGCTTGATCTGGTGGGTGCATGGCACATTCAAGGGCTGGCAGGGAAGACACTAGCTGCTATTTTGAGCTATTACTCAGAGCTCAGGCCAGAGAGAGAAGAGGTAGAACAGAGAGAATGACTAAGTCAGCTGGAGGGTGAACTGTTTCCTGGGTGAAGCGGCCAGGGCAAGAATGAGTGGGAGTCTACTGGGGAGGGGGTGGGGGCATTCCAGGGACAGAGCGCTGGGGAGGGGGTGGGGAGCTGACAGACAGGGTGGGCTGTGAGCCAGCCCAGGGCTGGGCAGGGACTGGAGGAGACCTCTATGGAAAGTGGGTGGGAAGCAGATGGGGAAAACCTCAGAGGCTCCTAAGATGCTTAAATGCGGGGGTTGGAAGAATCGGATTTGTGTTTCCTTTCTGTAAGATCTACTGAGGGAGGCGGGCATGGGGGGGGCGGGGAGTTAATGAGTCTGGCAGGCTGGATGTGATTAGATGGCCAGATGAGTGAGGTGGCCCATGGGAGGAGGAAGGGCACTCAGCTCTTAGTTTGTGTGTGAGAGACATGAGTGTGTGTGTGAGTGCATGTGTATGTGTGATTGTGGTGTGGAGCATGCGTGTGTGTGTGTGTGTATGTGTGTGTGCACGCGCGCCTTTGTTGAGATCTCGCTGTGAAGCAGGCACAGGTCAAATGCTAGGCTAGTTTGGGGAATAAAACTTTGCACAACGAAGTCAGGCAAGCCTGGGATGTAGCTCAGTGGAAGTGTGTGCTTGCTCAGCACTTATGAGGCCCTGTCCAAATCCCCAGCAGGACTTTCCAAAAGAGGTACCTACGTGGGGAGGAAAACGAAGTACACAGGTGAAGAACAGAGCTCGGTGGGGAGTGGGCTTGGTGGCCCAGGCCTCTCAGTAGTAGAGGTGCTGAGGGACTGCAGAGGGCAGAGGCTCTGGCTGAAGGTGGAGAGCTCACTGCAGTCCCTGTGGCTGAGGGACAGGCAGCTCCAGAGGGACACCTTTGTGCTGGACACGCTCTTGTGACACTTGTGATTGGTGAACGTCAGCTACAAGTCAGGCAGGATTCGGGGACTGGAGTGTGTGTGTGTGTGATTCTATACACACACACATATATATACACACATACATATATGCACACACATACTATATATATATATATACACACACACATATATATTGCCGGGTACGGCGATACACTCCTTTAATCCCAGCACTTGGGAAGTGGAGGCAGGAGGATCTCTGTGAGTTCAAGGCCAGCCCAGTCTACAGGGCAAGTTCCAGGAGAGCAAGAGCTACACAGAGGAACTCTGTCTCAAAAATACAAGTGATACAAAAGAAAAAACTATTTTTAAAAAAATTTTTTATTGATATTTATTGAGCTCTACATTTTTCTCTGCTCCCCTCCTTGCCTCTCCCCTCCTCCCTTCAACCCTCTCCCAAGGTCCCCATGCTCCCAATATACTCAGGAGAACTTGTCTTTTTCTACTTCCCATGTAGATTATATCTATGTAAGTCTCTTTTAGTGTCCACATTGTTGTCTAAGTTATCTGGGATTGTGGTTTGTAGGCTGGTTTTCTTTGCCTTATGTTTAAAAACCACCTATGAGTGAGTACATGTGATAATTGTCTTTCTGTGTCTGGGTTACCTCACTCAAAATAATGTTTTCTAGCTCCATTCATTTTCCTGAAAAATTCAAACTGTCGCTATTTTTTTCTACTGTTTAGTACTCCATTGTGTAAATGTACGACATTTTCCTTATCCATTCTTCAATTGAGGGGCATTTAGGTTGTTTCCAGGTTCTGGCTATGACAAACAAAGCTGCTATAAACATAGTTGAGCACATGTCCTTGTAGCACAATTGAGCATCCTTTGGATATATACCCAAAAGTGGTATTACTGGGTCTTGAGGAAGGTTGTTTTCTAATTTTCTGAGAAATCGCCACACTGACATCCATAGGGGTTGTACCAGCTTGCATTCCCACCAGCAATGCAGAAGTGTTCCTTTTTCCCCACAACTTCTCCAGCATAAGTTGTCATCAGTGTTTTTGATGGAATCTCAGAGTTGTTTTGATTTGCATTTCTCTGATGACTAAGGATATTGAACATTTCTTTAAGTGTCTTTCAGCCATTTTAGATTCCTCTGTTGAGAGTTCTCTGTTTAAGTCTGTACTCTATTTTTTAAATTGGATTATGTGATCTTTTGGTGTCTTGAGTTCTTTGTATATTTTGGAGATCAGACCTCTGTCTGATGTGGGGTTAGTGAAGATCTTTTCCCATTCTGTAGGCTGTTGTTTTGTCTTGTTGACCATGTCCTTTGCTTTACAGAAGCTTTTCAGTTTCAGGAGGTCCCATTTATTAATTGTTTCTCTCAGTGTTTGTGCTGCTGGGGTTCTATTTAGGAAGTGGTTCCCTGTGCCAATGCATTCAAGTGTACTTCCCACTTTCTCTTCTATAAGGTTCAGTGTGGCCAGCTTTATGTTGAGGTCTTGATCCATTTGGACTTGAGTTTTGTGCATGGTGATAGATATGGGCCTATTTTCATTCTTCTACGTGTTGATATCCAGTTATGCCAGTACCACTTGTTAAATATGCTTTCTTTTTTCCATTTGATATTTTTTGCTTCTTTATCAAAGATCAGGTGTTTGAAGATGTGTATTAATATCCGGGTCTTCTATTCAGTTCCATTGGTCCTCCTGTTTGTTCTTATGCCAGTACCAGGCTGTTTTCAGTACTGTAGCTCTGTAGTAGAGTTTGAAGTCAGGGATTGTGATGCCTCCAGAAGTTCTTTTATTGTACAGGATTGGCTATCTTGGGTTTTTTGCTTTTCCAAATAAAGTTGAGTACCGTTCTTTCAAGGTCTTTGAAGAATTTTGCTGGGCATTGCATTGAATCTGTAGATTGCTTTTGGTAAGATTCTCATTTTTACTATGTTAATTCTGCCTACCCAAGAGCGTGGGAGATCTTTCCACTTTCTGGTGTCTTCTTCAATTTCTTTCTTCAAAGATTTAAAATTCTTGTCATACAAGTCTTCCACTTGTTTGGTTAGAGTTACTCCGAGATACTTGTGGCTATTGTGAAGAGTGTTGATTCTTTGATTTCTTCCTCAGCCCTTTTATCATCTGTGTACAGGAGGGCTACTGATTTTTTTGAGTTAATCTTGTATCCTGCTACATTGCTGAAAGTGTTTATGAGTTGTAGAAGTTCCTTGAAGAATTTTTGGGATCGTTTATGTAAACTATCATATCATCAGCAAACAGTGAGAGTTTGACTTCTTCTTTTC
The DNA here is from genome assembly GCA_004026605.1 of Ondatra zibethicus. Classification (NCBI taxonomy): domain Eukaryota; kingdom Metazoa; phylum Chordata; class Mammalia; order Rodentia; family Cricetidae; genus Ondatra; species Ondatra zibethicus. Next base: position 191,917 of record PVIU01001018.1, on the reverse strand, counting down.
CAATTTGTATCCCTTTGATCTCCCTTTGGTGTCTTATTGTTCTAGCTAGGACCTCAAGAACTATATTGAATAGATATGGAGAGAATGGACAACCTTGTCTTTTTCCTGATGTCAGTGGAATCACTGGGAGTTTCTCTCCATTTAGTTTGATGTTGGCTGTTGGCTTGCTGTATATTGCCTTAATTATGTTTAGGTATGTTCCTTGTATCCCTGCTCTCTCCAAGACTTTTATCATGAAGGGATGTTGTATTTTGTCAAATGCTTTTTTGGCATCTAATGAGATGATCATGCGGTTTTTATTTTTCAGCTTGTTTATATGGTGGATTACGTTGACAGATTTTCGTATGTTGAACCATCCATGCATCTGTGGATGAAGCTGACTTGGTCATGGTGGATGATGGTTCTGATGTGTTCTTGGATTCTATTTGCTAGTATTTTATTTAGTATTTTTGCATCAATGTTCATGAGTGAGATTGGTCTGTAATTCTCTTTCTTAGTATTGTCTTTCTGTGGTTTGGGTATCAGGGTAATTATAGCCTCATAAAAAGAGTTTGGCAATGATCCCTCTGTTTCTATTGTGTGGAATAATTTGAGGACTATTTGTATTAGTTCTTCTTTGAAAGTCTTGTAGAATTCTGGGCTGAAACCATCTGGCCCTGGGCTTTTTTTGGTTGGGAGACTTTTGATGACTGTTTCTATTAAAAGAAAAAACTTTTAAGAAAAGATTCATTTTCTTTATTTGTATGAATATTGTGCCTGCATGTACAACAGATGTATGACTGGGGTCCGGAGCCCCTAGAAGTGGAGTTACAGGCAGTTGTGAGCCACCATGGGGTGATGCAACCTAACCTGGATTATCTGAAAAAGCAACCAGTGCCTTTAACCACTGAGCAGTCGCCCCAGCCCTCCCTCTTTAAAACAATAAAAGCACAGTTTGTGTATATGTGTCCATGTGTGTGAGTGCCCAAATGCCTAAGGAGGTCAGAAGCGGCACTGAATCTGCTGGAGCTGGGGTTACCCCGGAGGTTGTGAGCAGGACCACTTGGATGCTTGGATCTTAACTCGGGTCCTCATGTTGAGGGAATTCGGTCCAAGGTACATCCTCTTGAAGGGCAGTAAGAGCTTTTACACACACACACACACACACACACACACACACACACACACACACACACACCCCGCCCTCCCCAAGCTATGTCTCCAGTCCAGAGTATCTTATCAGCTGATAGCATGGGAAGAAATGAACTTCAAACTTCAGAGGGTAGAAAAATGCAGCTTTCCCACCTCCTAACTCACTTAGGGAACAAGTGTTCCACAAGCCAGGTGACATCATTCGTTTGTTCTCTCAAAGGCTGGAAGCTAGAGGTCTGAGATCAAGGTGTGATCAGGGTTGGTCCTTTCTAGAGGTTCTGGGGACAGACTGTCCCAGGCCTCTCTTCCAGCCTCCTGTAGCTGCCAGTTACCGTGGGACGGCTGGGCTTCCAGCTGAGTCACTGTAGTGTCTCCCCTTGGTGTTCTTGGCCTTTCCAATGTAGGTTTTTCAGTCTCCAGGCTGTGATAAGGATACCGATAATTGAATTTAGGACCTACCCTAAGAAGCTTATCTGAAAGTGATAAGTGTTTAAAAAACCCTGGTTCCTTTATAATCCCCTCTCCCCCAGGCCCCCCCTTCCCTTTCTTTCTTCTTCCCTCACCTCCTTTTCCCTCCCTCCCTTCCCAGAACCAGGCAAGCAGCTCTCCCACTACCTCGCCTAAGCCTGCCTTGCGCACACTCCCTAGTCCAGTGCGCTCTATCAGTTTTACAGCCTGACACAAGTAGAGTGGTTTGGGAAGACGGAAGCCCAGCTGAGAAAATGCCTCTACAGACTGACCTGTGGGCAAGCCTGTTGGGTATTTTCTTGGTTAATGTGGGAGAGCCCAGCCCACAGTAGGCAGTGCCACCCTGGGCAGGTGGTCCTGGGTGCTAGGAGAAAGCAGGTTGAGGAAGCCATGAGGAACAAGCCAGTGAGCTGCCGTCCTCTATGGCGCCTGCTTCAGTCCCTGCTTCTAATGTCTGCTTGTGCTCCTGCCTGACTAAAGGCACGTCTGTGCGCTGCCACACTCAGCTTGGTTATGAAATTCATCACAGCAATAGAAACCTTAACTAAGGAACTGGAGAGATGGCAGAGTGGTTAAGAGCACTGGTTGCTCTTCTAAAGGACTCACAACTGTCTGTAACAACATCCTCTTTGGGCCTCCAAGGGCGCTAGTGTGTATGCTTGTGGTTCAGCCAGGCGTGTGGTGCAGGTCTCTAATGTCAGCATTACAGAGGCAGAGCCAGGTGGTCTGGTCTAGAGTTCTAGGGAGTGCCACACAGTAAGACCCTATCTCAGAATAAAGAAATAAACCTTGAAAGAAATTAAACGCCGGGCCATGGTGGCACACATCTTTAATCCCAGTACTTGGGAGGCAGAGGCAGGCGGATCTCTGTGAGTTCGAGGCCAGCCTGGTCTACAAGAGCTAGTTCCAGGACAGGCTCCAAAGCTACAGAGAAACCCTGTCTCGAAAAACAAAACAAAACAAAACAAAAAAAAATTAAGAAGGCTGGTTCAGTGGTTAAGAGCACTGGCTGCTTTCCCAGAAGACCTGGGTTCAATTCCCAGCGCCCACATGGCAGTTCACAACTGTCTGTAACTCCAGTTCCAGGGGATCCAACACCCTCACACAGACACACATGTAGGTAACACACCAATGCCATAAAATAAAAATAAAAAAGAAAGAAAACCTAATTAAGACCCCCAGGCAGGCTCTGGGCCTACCCAAAGCGGGTATCACAGTCACAGGTTTTTCGGTTTGTTTATTTGGGTTGTTTGTTTGTTTTGATTTTCGAGATAGGGAGATGGGGTTTCTCTGTGCAGCCTTGGCTGTCCTGGAACTTGTTCTGTAGGCCAGGCTGGCCTCAAACTCAGAGATCCAGCTGCCTCTGTCTTAAGTAAGGCTTCGGCATATCCTTTATGAGGGTGCAATTTAATCTAGAGCAGGGACATTTGATGGGATGGCGGCGGCAGCATCGTGGCAGCGGTCGGCTCTGTGGGAAGTATTTCCCAGCATTCCAACAAGAGTCTGGTGTTAACACATCAGACTTCTGACCCTCAATGGGGCTCCAGCTACAGCTTGAAAAGAGGTGCAGAAGTCACCCCCTATGTAGCCCAGGCTGGCCTCAGACTCACAGGGATCCTTCCTCAGTTGCTGTGGGCTGAGATTACAGACCTGAGCTGCTGTGAGGGCCCAGCTTCCTTATTTAGATGGAGGTTAGTAATATACCTGCCCTGCCCCTTAGGTCTGTCATGTGGACCTGATGTAATGCTCCTAACACGTTTGATTTGGTGCCCAGTATACCAGTATACAGGAAACTCAAAAAGAAAAAAAAAAGAAAGAAAGAAAAGAAAAAAGAAAGAAAAGGAAAGGAGAAAGAAAGAAAGAAAGAAAGAAAGAAAGAAAGAAAGAAAGAAAGAAAGAAAGGAGGGAGGGAAGAAAAAAGAAAGAAGCCTGCCTCTGACCTGGGGGTGTGGCATGTGTGGGACCTTGGACCCTAGCACTGGAGTACAAATTGTCACTATACTTCATACTGTCCAACCCCTAAGAGACAGAGAGTGCTTGCAGGATGGCTCAGGGGGGCTTCTGCCGCCAATCCTGCTGACCTGAGTTTGATCCCTGGTCCTCTATGAAGGAGAGAATTGTTTTCCTCTGCCCTGGACACTCACCTGCCCAGCAGGCATCCCTGTGGGCCCCTCCCCTCGGGCGTGGCTGCTCACAGGTTTCCTTTCCTTGGTTTCTTTCTTTTTTTTTTTTTTTTTTTTTGTGTGTGTGGTTTTTCGAGACAGGGTTTCTCTATGGCTTTGGAGCCTGTCCTGGAACTAGCTCTTGTAGACCAGGCTGGGCTCAAACTCACAGAGATCCACCTGCCTCTGCCTCCCACGTGCTGGGATTAAAGGAGTGTGCCACCACTGCCCGGCGTTTATTGGTTTCTTTTCTTTGTCTTCGTCTTGGAACTCTAACTTCCCAGCAAACACTACCCCCCACACACCCGCACCATCATCACAAAGATCATACATGGCACTATTACCCTCAGCTTGTAAATCTGGGGGTTTGTGTTTGTGGGATGTAGCACAGGCTTGCCTCAAACTTGCTATTTAGCCAAGGCTGACCTTGAATTTCAGATCCTCCTACCTTCACCTCCCAAGTGCTGGGATCACAAGCACATACCACCTTCAGCTTCACTGGGAACCCTGTAAATTTGCAAATGCAATCACAGAGCAGGTTAATTCCTGGCCCTGCCCCGTTGGACATTCCCTAATCTTCTCTACTGCCCTTTATAAGGCATGAGGCATATAGATGTCTCGGGCTGGCTTAAGACCATTTTACTGTGTTTTTTTAATTTTTTATTTGTTTTTTTGAGGAAGGGTGTCAACATGTAACTCTGGCGGGCCTGGAACTCTCTGTGTAGATCAGGTTGGCCTTGGACTCACGGAGATCCACCTGCCTCTGCCTTCTGAGCACTCCATTCCTGGACTGAATTGTTCCTTTAAGGGTAGAAGAATAGTTGAGCGTTTTTTCCCTGCTCTGAAACAACCCACGGGTATAAGATGAGCTGAGACTCAGGTTACAAGGCTCATTGCCTTCCACAACCTTCTAGAAGCCTCTACCTCACAACCCACACCTGAGCAGGAAGGAGGGATCAGCCTTGGAGAAAAGACTAGTGACTCCAAGGAAGGGGACAGGACAGTTTAGAGAACTCTTTATTCCCTCAGATATTTAAGAAGCTAGCTTAAAAAAAAATTCAAGGAATGCCAGCCAAGCTTATGTAAAACTAAACCAGCAGTGACGGAGGCTTGGGGACAACAACAAAGCCAGCCAGAGGCAGTTCCCAGGAGGGAATCTCAGGGAGGCCTACGAGCACCAGTACAGCCAAGTGGGCGGGGCTGTGCCACCCTTGGGGCCTGGATTCTCCCCTGACAGCGCTCTGTCAGAAGGGCTTTGTGGGTTGGTTTGTTTGCTTGCTTCCTTGCTTGTTTTTTGTTTTGTTTGAGACAGAGTCTCACACTGTAGACCAAGCTAGCCCAGAACTTACTGTTAGGCCAGGCTGGTCTCAGACTTACAGTCCTCCTGAGGGCTGGAACTGCAGACATGCACCATCACTGGCCATTTGTTTTGGTTTACTTACACACACACAAACACACACACACACACACACACACACACACACACACACACACACACACCCTGCCCGTTTAATTCCAGACCTGTTTGCATCTGGAGAGCGCCACAGGTATGCCTGGAAGTCTTCTAGATTGAGGCATTTCCCTCTCAAGTTCAGGCAAACATTTCAGGTAGAAGGTGTGTACCGCACATCCCAAGGGCTTCTAGGTAGAACGGAAACTGCCCTAAGGCTGAATTCTGCACCAGCTACTTTTCACCTGGAGTCACCATCCAGGAATCTGAGGAGTGTCATTCAAAAGCGCTCACCAGCAGCATAAGGCAGGACACCTTGCGTGAACCCTCCACCCCCCTATCCCTGTTCCCTGCTAGGGCCTCAGGAGGCCATGGGGAAAGTTTGCCTCACTGGCGTCCCCTTCTGATTCTTCAGCCCTCAGCAGCTGATTCGTTTTATTAGCATTTGGCCTTTCTTTCTCCACCCTTTTTCTCAGTTGATAAGTTCCACATTGTGGAGGAAAAATCTTTCTTGGGTGTCACCTTCAAAGTCAGAGTATGCTGGGATGGTGACATGCATAGATTTGTTGTGGTTTTGCTTTGTTTTGTTGGTTTTTCAAGACAGGTTTTCTCTGTGTAGCACTGGCTGTCTTGGAGCTTGCTCTGTGGACCAGGCTGTACTTGAACTTCCAGACTCACCTGCCTCTGCTTCCCAGGTACTGGGATTAAAGGTGGCGAGCACCAATACAGTCTGGCTTTTCTTGTTTGTTTTTTTTTGTTGTTGTTACTGTTGTGGTGGTTTTTTTCAAGATGGATTTTCCTGTGTAGCCTTGGCTGTCCTGGAGCCAGCTACATAGTGATTTTGAGGCCAGCCTATGGTGCATGAAACCCTGTCTCAATCCAACTAAGCAACAATATCCCCTTCCCCATCCCTACTACTTAGATTAGTCTCTATGGATTTATTCTACAGATGAATATACTTTACCTGCATTATACAAGGAAATTCTTCTGTGGGGGAAACTACCCTTCCCTTCCCCCTTCCTTCCAAGGCTTCCATTATATACATACCACACATAACTTCTGACAAATCTTGCTAGGCACACTCTCCACAATGTGTCAGGGATGCTTCTTCTCATGTGCCCTCCTAATTCTTCTTCCTGGTTGCCTAGCATTCCAAGGCACAGGCACATAATACTTTACTTAGGCATCAAGGTCACTGTGACTCACCGTGTTGCAGTGAGCATCCCGAGGGGTTGTCCTGTGCTCTCCTGTGCACCTATCTCTAGGATAGGCTCCAAGAGGTCAGAGGGTGTGCACATTTCAGGTGTATCTAAGAAAGGCAGCCTGCTAATAGACTGGACGGGTTCTCAGCAATCCTAGAGAAGTAGTTCACTATCGCGCTCTCCTGCAGGTCAAGAGACTAAAAAATAGAAGCATTTATCAAGGTATCAGTAAAAAGGAGCAACCAAGCTCAGCTGAGGCAGGAGGATTGCTAAGGGTTTGAGGCCAGCCCGGGCTACAGGGTTGTGATCCTGTCTAAGCAAACAAACAGACCAACAAACACCTCTATAGCTCCCTGAACCCAGTGAGGCTGGAATTCCCTGCTGCTGGCTTCTGTTTTGTTTTTCCGTGCTGGTAGGTGTTCAACCCAGGGCCTCCTGCACGCTAGGTAGGCGCTCCACCATTTGAGCCACATCCAGCCCATTGTTTTCTTCTAAGGGTTTATTTATTTATGAATTTTATGTATATGAACATTTTGTTTGCCTGTATGCACACCCAAGAGGGCATGAGATCCCATGAGACTAGCCATAGATGGCTGTGAGCTCCCATGTGGATACTGGGAATTGAACTCAGGACCTCTGGAAGAGCAGTCAGTGTTCTTCACCACTGAGTCATCTCTCCAGGCCCCCTGCCTTTCTTCCTTCTTTTCATTTTTTTCCTTCTGTTTGTTTTGTTTTTAAAGAGAAAGTCTCACTGTGTAGACCAAGCTGGCCTTGAACTGCAGAGATTCACTTGCCCCTGCCTCCTAAATTGGGGTATTAAAGTTGTAATTAAAGGCAGGCATGACCGCTCTAGCCTCTCTCTTCCTGCCTCCCTTTCTCCCTCCCTTCTCCCACCCCTTTGCAATCTTTGTTTGAGACAAACCATTGCTATATAGCCCAGGTTGACTTTGAACTTGAAGAAATCCTCTACCCTCCTGAATGCTGGGTTTACAGGCATGTGTTGCCAAGCGAGCTTTGTCTGCCTCTTAAAAAGTCCTGTGGTGCCTGGTAGAGAGAGAGATAGCTCTGTGCTTAAGGATGCTTGCTGCAGCTGCTACATGTAGCCCCTTTGGATATCAGTGTGGCAATTTCTCAGAAAATTAGAAAACAACCGTCTTCAAGACCCAGTAATACCACTTTTGGGTATATATCCAAAGGATGATCAATCGTGCCACAAGGACATATGCTCAACTATGTTCATAGCAGCTTTGTTTGTCATAGCCAGAAACCGGAAACAACCTAAGTGTCCCTTGATCGAAGAATGGATAAGAAAAATGTGGTACATTTACACAATGGAGTACTACACAGTAGAAAAAAATAACAACACCTTGAATTTTGCAGGCAAGTGGATGGAGCTAGAAAACATCACATTGAGTGAGGTAACCCAGACCCAGAAAAACAATTATCACATGTACTCACTCATAAGTGGTTTTTAAACATAAGGCAAAGGAAACCAGCCCACAAATCACAATTCCAGAGAACCTAGACAACAATGAGGACCCTAAGAGAGACATACATAAATCTAATCTACATGGGAAGTAGAAAGTAGAAAAAGACAAGATCTCCTGAGTAAATTGGGAGCATGGGAACCTTGGGAGAGGGCTGAAGGGGAGGGGAGAGGCAAGGAGGGGAAGCAGAGAAAAATGTAGGGCTCAATAAAAATCAATTTAAAAAAAAAGAATGCTTGCTACTATTCTAGAGAACCTGAGCTCAGTTCCCAGCACCCACATCCATAAATTCTAGTTCCAAGGACTCCTTCTTGGGCATAAAAATACCTCTTACAAACAATAAAGTCCTGTGACCAGGCTGGCAAGGTGACTTGGTTGGCAAACAGACTGGCTACCCAGTCTGATGACCTTCACACCTGAATCCCTCAGAATTCTGCTGCTGGTCTTCTTTGCCATGCATTTCTGTGAAGGGCACAGTGATTCTCTGGTCTCAAGAACTGTGACTCAATTTATCCCCTTCTCTCGCTAAGCTCCATGAGCCACAGCGGCTCCTTCTGTGGTGGTCAGCAGTTCCCAGGCTAGGCTCCCCTATTCCTACCAGAATTGTACACCATACCCTGTTGTCCCCTGTTCTGTCTGCAGCCAGATGAACTCGTGGCCCCGTTGTCCCCTGTTCTGTCTGCAGCCAGATGAACTCATGCCTTTTCTGTCTCTGACTATACCCACTCGCGGCGCCCAGTAGTGACACCACTCTCAGTGCTGCTCAGTGGCCTCCAGGCCTGGTCCCCGTCATCTGCTTTTGGTTCCCATCCCGGCCGATGGGCACCTTTACAGGCATGATGTCACTCCCCTCCCACACCTTGGAAGACAGGAACAATTATTAGGCTGTATTTCAGGACAAGGAAACCCAGCGCTGTAAGAGTGAGGGAATGACTCAAGGCCATTTGGCCAGGAAGTAGTAACATGGGATCCGGAGTCCTGTGGGTCTTAGCTGTGTCCCAAGTACTGGTCCCCATGTCCTCTAAGGTCATCTCAGGAGCTGAGCATTGTGGTAAACTCCTGTAATCCCAACACTCAGGAGGTGAATGCAAGACCAAAGGCTCAGGGATAGCCTTGGCTACATAGCAGATTTGAGCTAGCCTAGATTACATGAAACCTTGTCTGAAAGAAGGTTCTGTAAAAAGTCAAAAATGGAAATGACAGCAGGGTGTGATAGCGCACACCTTTAATCCCAGTACTCTGTGAGTTCGAGGCCAGTCTGGTCTACGTAGAGATTCCAGGATAATCAGAGCTATATAGTAAGACCCTGTCTCAAAACAAAACAAAACAAAAAAATGCAAAAAGGCAGGAGCTGTAGAGACAACTTAGCAGGTAAGACCACTTGTTGCTCTTGTAGAGGGTCTAGGTTCAAGTCCCAACACCGACATGGCAGCTCACGACTGTCTGCAACTTCAATTCTAGGGAACCTGAGGCCCTCTTCTAGCCTTCCGGCCTGGCACACATATGATGCATAGACATACATGCAGGCAAAACACCAGTACATACACACACACACACACACACACACACACACACACGCACGCACACAGAGAGAGACACACACACACACGAAGGCTCATGCACACAAAGGCATACACATTTGTGAGCACACACACACAGAGGCACACACATTTGTGAGCATGCACACACACAGGCACATACATACACACACACAGAGGCACACACACACGAAGGCACCTGCACACAAAGGCACACACATTCATGAGCACACACGCACAGAGGCACATACATTTGTGAGCACACATGCACAGAGACACATACATTTGTGAGAATGCACACACACAGGCACATACATACACACACACACAGTCACATACATACACAAGGTTTACACAAAGAGGCAAAGGCTGGAGAGCTGACTCTGGTTAAGAGTACCTTTTGCCCTTATGGAAGACCCAAGTTAGTTCCCAGCATCTGAGACAGACAGCTCACAATCACCAGTAGTTCCAGCCAGCTCCAGGAGACCCAAGAGTATCTTTTTTTTTTTTAATTTATTTATTTAGTTTACAGTGTTCTGTCTGCATGTGTGCCTGCAGGCCAAAAGAAGGCACCAGATTTCATTGCAGATGGTTGTGAGCCACCATGTGGTTCCTGGGAATTGAACTCAGGACCTCTAGAAGAACAATCAGTGCTCTTAACATCTGAGCCATCTCTCCAGCCCCTCCAAGAGTGTCTTCTGGCACCCTCGGGTATCCACACAATATAGTAGAAAACAAACGTATAGATAAAAAAATAAATCTTTAAAATAAGAGAAATTGCCAGGCATGATGGTGCACACACCTTTAATCCCAGCACTCAGGAGGCAGAGGCAGATGGGTCTCTTGAATTTAAGACCAACCTGATCTACAAAGCAAGTTCTAGGACAGTCAGGGCTATTACACAGAAAAACCCTGAGCGAAAAAACAAAACAATAAAACAAAAAAGATAAATCTTTAAAATATTCCAAAGAAACCAATCCATGAAGTTTTAAAAAATGGATGTGCAAAGACCCAGTTTGATGTGGGAGTCCCCGCTCTGTGCTGTGATTACCATTAATGAATAAAGAAACTGCTTTGAACCTATAGCAAGTCAGAACTTAGATAGGTAGGGAAAGCTAGGATGAATGCTGGGAGAAAGAAGGGCTGAGTCAGAGAGAAGTCATGGAGCAGCCGCCAGAGTCAGGCATGCTGAAACTTTGCCAGTAAGCTACTGCCACATGGTGATACACAGAATAATGGAGATGGGTTAAATTAATATGTAAGAGTTAGCCATTAAGAAGCTAGAACTAGCTGGGCGGTGGTGGCGCATGCCTTTAATCCCAGCCTCGGGAGGCGAGGCAGAGGCAGGCAGATCTCTGTGAGTTCGAGACCAGCCTGGTCTATGAGATCTAGTTCTAGGACTGGCTCCAAAGCTGCAGAGAAACCCTGTCTCGAAAAACCAAAAAAAAAAAAAAAAAAAAAAAAAAAAAAAAAAAAAAAAAAAAAAAAAAAAAAAAAAAAAAAAAGAAGCTAGAACTAATGAGCCAAGCTGTGATTTAAATAATACAGTTTCTGTGTGATTATTTTGGGGCTGAGCAGCCGGGAACCAACAAGCAGCTCACCCTTCTCCAACACCAGCCTTTTCGTTTTCTTTTCTCTTTTAATTTTTTTTAAGATTTGTTTATTTACTATGTATACAGTATTCTACCTGCACGTACGCCTGCAGACCTGAAGAGGGCACCAGATCTCATTACAGATGGTTGTGAGCCACCATGTGGTTGCTGGGAATTGAACTCAGGACCTCTGGAAGAGCAGCCAGTGCTCTTAACCACTGAGCCATCTGTCCAGCCCTCTTTTCTCATTTGAGACAGGATCTTACTCTGGAGCCAGACTAAACCAGAACTCACAGTAATCCCCTGTCTCAGCTTCCTGCATGCCGGCCTTATAGGTGCAGCATAGCAAACAATCATTTCATGTTTTCAAAGATCTAAGCAGAGTCAGCTCCATCCTTGCTCATGGCTTGCAGGAGCTGTAGGTGCCCCTGTCACCACCTTCCAGCCCCATGCTCAGCCTCCACTGTGGCTCAGGAGCTGACTGGTTCTCACCACCTCCAGGGCTCCCACTCTCAACTGGCCACCATCACCTCCTGCAAGGACCATCGAGGGAGCTTCTTCTTTGAGCTCCTTCTCCACTCGGCTCCACTGCAGTCGAGTATGAGAAGCCAGCATTCTGGTAAAATCCAGTCAGATGATGTCCATCCGCCATAGTAGTTGCTTTGTCCGAGTCAGGGGTAAACTGTTAGGATAGACTAACGACTCTTGATCTTTACTCCCTAACTCGCCTCCTCTCCCCTCTGTCACCCCCATCTGCCCCCAGCTTGCTGCTGCTGTTGAGAGTTGTCACATTCTCCTCCTGTACTCATCACTACCACCTCTATTTGCTTATTGTCTCCCTCACCCCCTTACAGGAGCATAAGTTCACAGAAGGCAGGGAATTAAGAATTTTCTTCTTCATTTCCACACATGGGAGGGTTGAGTCTAGAATTCAACGCCAGCCTGGGCTCTGTGAAATTCTGTCTCCAAACACTAAGAAAACCAAAAAGTCGGGAGCTGGAGAGATGGCTTAGAGGTTAAGAGCACTGACTGCTCTTCCAGAGGACCTGGGTTCAATTCCCAGCACCCACATGGCAGCTCACACCTGTCTGAAGATCCAGCTCCAGGGGATCTGACACCTTCACACCAATGCACATAAAATACAAAAGTTAAATAAACCATAAAAAAATTAAAAAGAAAACCAAAAAGTCTTTTATTTCGGCATCCAGATCTATTCTGTCACACAGTCCCTGCTAATGAGGAGCTGAGGGCTGTCAATCAAAGCCTCTGTGTTACATAAGGAAGCATCAGTCATCAGGCATCGGAGCAACATCCCCTCTCTCCCAGTGAGGAGTGTACTGTGACACCATAGCTCAGGGAGTTAGTCACTCACGTGTTTGGTGCACACACCCCGTGTCGCTGTGGGGTAAACACACAGCACGTGTAATTAGGCACAATTGCAACACTTGGCTGTGGTGGCCTGTGAGGTTATGTTGTGTGACTTCTGTGCTGTACCCTTCATTATCTTAGAGTGCTCTCCTACTTATAAAATCAAGTGTGCTGTCAAGGAGCCGGCAGGTGGCAGCTCATCCACCTGCGTGTGTCATTTTTCCTCCAGCTTGATTTAATCTCCATTGTTTTGCTCAAAGTGGCCCCGGAGGGACTGATCTGTCATTACACACCAGGCAGGGCTTCCTCTCTAGGGTTTTTTGGAAAAAGAAGAAGAAGAAGAAGAAGAAGAAGAAGAAGAAGAAGAAGAAGAAGAAGAAGAAGAAGAAGAAGAAGAAGAAGAAGAAGAAGAAGAAGAAGAAGTGGAGGAGGAGGAGGAAGAGGAAGAGATTTTTATCTATTTATTTATTTATGGATAAGGTTTCACTGTGTAGCCCTGACTGACCTCGAACTCAGAACTCACCGTGTAGACCAGGTTGACCTTGAACTCACAGAGATCCAACCACCTCTACCTTTTGAGTGCTGGGATTAAAAGGGCCTGCCACAGCTCCTTTTTTTGTTTGTTTGTTTGAGACGAGGTTTCTCTGTTTAACAGCCCTGACTGGCCTGGAACTTGCTTTGCAGGCCTCAAACTCAGAGATCAGTCTGCCTCTGCCTCTCAAATTCTGAGATTCTGGGATTACAGGTGTGCACCACCATGCCTGGCCATACACATTTTTGTTTCTTTCTTTCTTTTTCTTTTCTTTTTTTTCCCACAGCACCTTTGAGTCAGAGTTTTATGCAACTCAAGCTGAATTCTACAAGCACCTGTGCTGCACCTTGCCAGCCCGTTTTCCTGAGGCAATCCTATTCTGGATATTTTTGAGGAGGCTGGCAACCCTTCTGTAGGCTAAGCTGGCCTCCTACTCCTCCTGCCCAGCCTACAAGTGCAGGGACAGCAGCTGCAGAGCACATGCCTGATGGTGCTGGAAGTAATGGTGAAGGAGCCAAGCAATGAGCTTATAGGTAGGTAGACCCACCCAGGAGGTGCTGGGGACAGTGCAGGTGTGGGGGGTGAATTGTTGTGAGCAGGGGACACAAGGACGGGGCTGGTTTACAAAGGGTTCCTAGGACTGTGCCTAGTTTCTTCTTTTTATTCCTCCTCCTCCTCCTCCTCCTCCTCCTCCTCCTCCTTCTTTTTGAGACAGTGTTTCTCTGTAGCTTTGGAGCCTGTCTTGGAACTTGTTCTGTAGACTAGGCTGGCCTCAAACTCATGGAGATCTGCCTGTTTCTTTTCTTTTTCTCTTTTCTTTTTCTTTCTTTCTTTCTCTCTCTCTCTCTCTCTCTCTCTCTCTCTCTCTCTCTCTCTCTCTTTTTGGTTTTTCGAGACAGGGCTACTCTGTGTAACAATCCTGGCTGTCCTAGAACTAGCTCTTGTAGACCAAGCTGGCCTCGAACTCACAGAGATCCACTTGTCTCTGCCTCCCGTGTACTGGGATTAAAGGTGTTCACCATACCACCTGGCCAGCTACTACTTTCTAAGCAAGTATGGAGCAGTCTTCTCTTGACTTCCTTAAGTCCCAGGAAATGCAATTTCTAGGTCCCAGAATTCCCGGGAAATGCAGAGTCAGTGCAAATCACACAGAGGCTTCTCTGTGCTTCTATGTGTGCTTGTCATATTCCTGTCCACATGAGTGTGCAGGTGAAGTGCAAGCGTGAGTGTGTGTGGAGGGCAGAGGCCGATGGCAGTATCTTTCTTTTTTTTTTTTTTTTTTTTTTTTAAATATTTATTTATTTATTATGTATACAATATTCTGTCTGTGTGTATGTCTGCAGGCCAGAAGAGGGCACCAGACCTCATTACAGATGGTTGTGAGCCACCATGTGGTTGCCGGGAATTGAACTCAGGACCTTTGGAAGAGCAGGCAATGCTCTTAACCACTGAGCCATCTCTCCAGCCCGGCAGTATCTTTCTTAATCTCCCTCCTTATTCTTGTATTTTATTTATTTGAGGCAGAGTCTCCCCGTGTAGCCTTGGCTGGCCAGAAACTCTCCAGGTAGCCCAGGCTGGCCTTGAATTCACAGAGATTCATCTACCTGTGCTTCCTGAATGTTGGGGTTAAAGGTATGTGCCATTGCACCTGGCTAAATTTATTTTTATTCTTAAAATTTATTTATTTATTTCAGTTTTTAAGATAGGCTTTTACTATATAGCCCTGACTGTCCTAGAACTCACTCTGTAGACCAGGTTGGCCCCTAACTCACAGAGATCCCTCTGCCTCCTGAGTGCTGAGATTAACAGCATGTACCACCACTACCTGGTTATTGGTTTTAAGTGTGTGGACACTGCCCTGCATCTGTGTCTGTGCATCATGTGTGTGCTTAGTGACCCCAAAGGTGAGAAGAGGGCATTGGAGTGCCTGGAAGTGGAGTTAAGGGTGGCTGTAACCTGCCATGTGTGTTCTGGGAATTGAACTTGAGTCCTCTGCAAAAACAAAAAGTACTTAGAATGCTGTAGGCAGAGGCTGCTTGTTCATTTCCCGGCTGCCCAGACCTGAAATAACCACAAAGAAACTGTAGTAATTAAAACACTGCTTGGCCTATTAGCTCAGGCTTCTTATTAACTAACTCTTACATCTTAAATTAACCCATTTCTACTAGTCTGTGTGTCACCACAAGGCTGTGGCTTACCAGGTAAAGTTCTGAAATCTGTCTCCTTTGGCAGCTATATGGCTTACTTTTTCCAGCCTGGCTATATTCTGTCCTGTTATAGGCTGAAGCAGCTTCTTTATTAACCAATGGTAATAAAACATATTCATAGCATACAGAGGGGAACCCCACATCAGAACACTGGGCCATTGTTCCTGCCCCTATTCTTTATTTTTGCTTATGTGCATTTAGTCCATGTGGGTGCAGTCGCTTCAGAGGACAGGAGAGGGCATCAGATCTCTTAGAGCTGAAGTTACAGCTTATTGTTAAGGTGCCTGATATGGTGCTAGGAACTGAACTTGGGTCTTCTGGGAGAACACAAAGAACTCTTAACTGGTCGGCTCTCTGTTTTTCTCTCTCTCTAGCTTTCTTTCTCTCTGTCTTTTTCTCTCTGTGTGTCTCTCTCTTTCTCTCTTATTTTTTTAGGTTTTTTTTTGTTTTGTTTTGTTTTTTTGAGACAGGGTTTCTCTGTGTAACAGCCCTGGTTGTTCTTGAACTTGCTTTTTAGACCAGGCTGCCCTTGAACTCACAGAACTCACTGTGTCTGCTGTGTGTGCCTGTGTGTGCTGGGGTTAAAGGCTTTTGTCACCACCATGTGGCTCTCTCTTTTATTTGAAGATGTTTTACCTGTATGTATATGTAGCACATGCATGCAGTGTTCCCTGAGGCCAGTAGGGGGTGTCATATTGCCTGGGATTGGAGCTACACTTGGAAGCTGCGATGTGGGTGCTGAGTCTGAACTTGGGGCCCCTGGAAGAGCAGTGCTTGCTCTCAACCACGGAGCCATCACTGCAGCTCCCATCTTCCTCTTTCTTTTAAAGATTTAAATTTTTTATATTTTGTGTGTGTGTTTGCCTGCGCCATGTGTGTGAATGGTGCCTTCGGAGGCCAGAAAGGAATTGGATCCTCTGGAATTGGAATTACAGGCAGCTGTGAGCCTTCAGGTGGGTGCTGGGAACTGAACCCAGATCTGTAAGCACAGCCAGTGCTAACTGCAGAGACTCCTCTCCAGCCCCTTGCCTGGCTTTTTTACAGGCCTGCTGAGGACCAAAAGTCAGGTCTTTCTGATGGTGTGGCGAGTATTCTACCCAGTGAGCCACATCCGAAGGCCCCTCTCCATAGCTGGTGCTGACTCCAGATTAACCTGGTTCCTGCTGAGATCCCAGAGTGGGTGGGTGGGGCAGGTCCCTCCCCCACCTCATTTTTGAGTCAGTTCACTTCAGTTACCCCTAAGGGCATCAGGACCTGAGCAAGCGTTCCTGACCCCTGGCCAGGTATGTTCTGCACAGCACCAGGGTAGAGGCCCCGCCTTTCACCCCATTAGCAATGTCTCATTTTCTTCCCATGACGTTCTGAAAGTCCTTGATCCCTCACAGACCCTAGGCAGCCTAGCAATCTAGATTTGTGACATTCCTGTCATTCTATTTACAACCCTTAACACAGTGTCGTGGACTCAAATATTTCTTGAATAAATGATCAGATCAGGTCTTTTTTTTTTTTTTATTTAGTTATTGTCACTGCAGTGCCAAGGATAGGACCCAGGCCTTTGCTCTCTAGAAACATACTCCACTGTCAAGCTCTGCCCCCACCTAATAAAAAAGATTTCCCTCAACCTGCCACTGCTGTTGTCAGAACTGCTAGCAAAGGTCCTGTGCTACCTGATTCACCAGTACAGTAGGGACTCCTCTGTCCCAAGAACAGCAGTAAATACTGAGTAAATGAATGTCAGCAAAATCACATCGGACATTCAGTATCCTTGTGAGTGAACTAAGGGTATGTTAACAACGATCCCTGTCCCTTCTCATCCTCTCTCCCTCCCTCCCTCCCTTCCCTTTTTTTTTTTTTAAGTTGGGTCTCACTTTGTAGCCAACCTCAAACTTATAGCAATTGTCCTGCCTCCGCCTCCCAGAGCTGGACTCACTGGTATGAGCGACCATGCCTAGTTTATTTTTCTTAATTAATTTCTTTCTTTCTTTTTAATTGTTGCTGTTTTTGTTTTGTTTTGTTTTTGAGACAAGGTTTTGCTCTGTAGCCCTGACTGGCCTGGAACTCACTACAAACACCAGGCAGGCTGGCCTCAAACTTGCAGTGATCCTCCTGCCTCTGCCTCCCAAGTATTGGAATCACCAGCATGTACCACGCTTGGCCATGTTTTGATGGAAAACTCTTTTCTTTGTGGGGGTGGGGGTTGAGACACGGTGTCTCTGTGTAACAGCCCTAGCTGTCCTGGAACTAGCTCTGTAGACCAGGCTGGCCTCGAACTCACAGAGATCCGCCCGCCTCTGCCACCCGAGTGCTGGGATTAAAGGTGAGCGCCACCACTGCCTGGCCTGATGGAAAACCCTTATTTGAGGTTGAGTGTGGCAGTTTATATCTATAATTGTAGCAATGGGGATGAAGAGGTAGAAGGATCCTAAATTCCAGGACAAGCCTAGGCTACATAGTCAGACCCTGTCTCAAGGAAACAAAACTAGGGCTGGGGGTGTAGTTTAGTGGAAGAACGCAGGCATAGCCTGTCAAAGCTCTTGGGTTCAAGTCCCAGCACCACAAAACAGACAACACCTAAAGTCTATCTGTTATGAGGTGTAGGGACTGGAGTGAGCTTTTATACTTCTGTGCCTCAGTTTCCTCCTTGTTTTAGTGGGACTACTCATGCCTATGGGGGCTGGGAGGGTGCAGGGAATGCACGGGGATTGAGCACTGAGCAGGCACCTTCAGTGGGGAAGAGCTGGCTGGGGACACTTGTCCAGAGGCCGAACTGGCAGTGTGCCCACTGCATATGCACTGGTCGGCTTACAGAAAGCAGTTTGGGGTCCCTTAATGTAACCACACACTAGCAACGCCAGCCTGTAATGGCCTGCCCCTGGCTGGCTCTCATTTCTAGCCCCATTATAAGGTATTTGTGCTTGGGATATAAATTATAAATCTAAACACAGGCAGGGGTTGTGTCGTGCTCCTCCCTCCCCCCACCCCCAAGCAGATTCCGAGAAGCATGAAACCAGCCAACCCAAATAAACTGCGCACTTGGCCCATTGTTTCCAGAACCACGTAAACCATCAGGCTTTGAAGAGGGGCCTGGGAGCAAGCGCCCCGCCATCAGGGTTCAATTTAGGCCGTGCATATTTGAGTGGTTTACTAGAAATCTGTGGCAAAGACAGGCATGCATGGTGGTGGCGGGGACCCAACAGGAGTGTCATATCAAATCTCGAAAGATGCCGCTGAGGGTCTCGTCCCAAACTCAGACCTCTCCCAGAAAGTCCTGCACACCAGGGGCCAGCAGGATTCCTCAGCTGGTGGAGTCATCTCCGGAATGCAAGGCTCCCTCTCCGTGGAATGTCAGAGGACTGACAGTCAGCACGTGGAGAAACACAGGCCCTCCAGACGCCCCCAGAGAAGCCCCATGGGTGCTTGTGTGTGGAAACAGTTTACTTAACTGGACTCGGTTTCTGCAAAGATTTAACTGGAGCAGGGGTGGGGGCGGGGCGTTGTGGGGCTTCGGCTTTCTTTAGGGTCAGGCTTCGA
Source organism: Ondatra zibethicus (assembly GCA_004026605.1). Taxonomy (NCBI): domain Eukaryota; kingdom Metazoa; phylum Chordata; class Mammalia; order Rodentia; family Cricetidae; genus Ondatra; species Ondatra zibethicus. Next base: position 173,249 of record PVIU01001018.1, on the reverse strand, counting down.
CCCCTACTAATCGCCCCTGACTGATAAGGTTTCCAGATTTCAGCGCCGCTTCATTTCTCTGCTAAACTGAGGTTTCTGGTCCATGCCAGAGGAGGACCTTGTCAATCTGAAGGCTTTCTTGGCTCAGCAGAGCCCACGGGCTCCAGGGTCACAGTCAGTGTGTCATGGGGGAGGGGGTGCCAGAAGGGCCTGGAGTGAGGCTCCAGAGAGGTCAGATGAGAGCACAGAGGTGACAGGGGCTGATGCATTAGAACATTTATCTCCAGGGTGGACTAGGTAATCTGACCCGGTCAGAGCTGAAAGTAGTTGCCATCGATAAGGGCTTCCCTCCTGGTCACTGTCTCCAGTCCCTCCCCGACAGGGGTCCCTGTCACACTCTGATGTCTCTCTCATTTTCAGGAAAGGGATAAACTGCAAAGAGCTCAGTTAACCTGGTCACCTGGCTTCCATCCAGTCCTCCCACGGGAATTAGGCATGGGACCCCACAATGCCAGGGGGTTGACAGTAAAGGTCTCTCCCCTCAGCCATGGGGAGACGAGAAAAGGGCAACATTAGGGGATGAGAATGGTGGTGTACATTTATTAATTAATTACATTGCCTGGTTAAAAAATTTGTTATTTTTTTGTTTGTAAAAAAGATTCATTTTAGCTGGCTGGTGGTGGCGCACGCCTTTAATCCCAGCACTCGGGAGACAGAGGCAGGCGGATCTCTGTGAGTTCGAGACCAGCCTGGTCTACAAGAGCTAGTTCCAGGACAGGCTCCAAAGCCACAGAGAAACCCTGTCTCGAAAAACCAAAAAAAAAAAAAAAAAAAAGAGACACCACGATCACAGCAACTCTTACAAAAGAAAACATTTAATTGGGACTGATTTACAGTTCAGAGGTTCAGTGCATTATCATCATGGCGGGAAGCATGGCGGCATGCAGGCAGCCATGATACTGAAGAAGGAGCTGAGAATTCTTACATCTTGACTCCCAGGCAACAGGAAAAGGTCTGTCTCACTGAGCATGGTCTGAGCATGAGTCCTCAAAGCCACCTCCACAATGACAGTGACACACTTCCAACAAGACCATGCCCACTCCTACAAGGCCACACCTCCCATTAGTACCACTGCTTTTGGTGGCCATTGCCTTTCAAACCACCACAGCTGGCCTTAAACTTCTGATGACCCTGCCTTCGTGCCCACCTCCATTGTCCGTGGGCTGGGATTACAGGTGTGTCCCACTATGCTCCACTTCAACTTTTATTTTGACAAATTAAAAACCTGAAGGAAAATTGAAAAGACAGCACTTAAAATACCCATAGGCCATCTGTGCACCAATTGCTAACTTTTTGTCATGCTCGCTTTCATTTTCTATTTTATCTCATAAACCTGTCTATTAAAAATGATTGTTGGGCTGGAGAGGCGGCTTATTGCTTAAGAACACTCACTGCTCTTTCAAGGGTCCTGAGTTCAAGTCCCAGCTCAAAACCATGTAATGCCCTCTTCTGGTGTGCAGATGTACATGCAGACGAAGTACCCATATACATAAAACACATGAATAAATAAAATTTAAAAAAACATAAAGAAAATACCTGCAGTGATGGCACATACCTTTAGTCCCAGCACTCAGGAGGCAGAGGCAGGCGGATCTCTGTGAGTTTGAGGCCAGCCTGGTCTACAGAGTTCTAAGACAGGCTCCAAAGCTACAGAGAAACCCTGTCTCAACAAACAAACAAACAAACATAAAACCCAGCCTGGGGCTGGAGAGATGGCTCAGACATTAAGAACATTAGCTGCTCTTCCATAGGTCCTGAGTTCAAGTCCCAGCAACCACATGGTGGCTCACAACCATCTGTAATGAGATTTGATGCCCTCTTCTGACATACAGGTATACATGCCAGAACACTGTATACAAAATAAATAATTTTTAAAAAACGTTGTAGAATATTATTTTAATTATGTAAAGATATGTTACATTTGGTTTTGCTGTGGAATATTACTTTAACTGTGTAGAAGTGTTACTTTTGTTTATGCTGCATTTGTTTAATTATGTAAAGATGTTTGGCATTTGTTTTCCTTGGCCTGCCTAAGGCACCTGATTGGTCTAATAAAGAGCCGAACAGCCAGTGGCTAGGCAGGAAAGAGATGGGGCTGCCAGGCAGAGAGAATAAATAGGAGAAATCTAGGTTCAAGAAGAAAAAGAAAGAATAATGAGAAGGAGGAGAGAATGAGGGAGCCACCAGACAGCAGACACAGGAGCAGTGAAAGTGAGGTACACAGAAGGAAAGAAAAGGAAAAAGCTTGGAGGCAAAAGGTAGATAAAGAGGAACAGGTTAATTTAAGTTAAAAGAGCCTAAAACTAATAAGTCTCCGCTGGGCAGTGGTGGCGCATGCCTTTAATCCCAGCACTCAGGAGGCAGAGGCAGGCAGATCTCCGTGAGTTCGAGGCCAGCCTGGTCTACAGAGCTAGTTCCAGGACAAGCTCCAAAGCCACAGAGAAACCCTGTCTCAAAAAACCAAAAAATAACCAAAAAAAAAAAAAAAAACCAAAAACCAAAAAACTAATAAGTCTCCATGTCATGATTTGGAGCTGATTGGTGACCCAAAAGAAAAGGCCTGGTACAAAAAACAAAACAAAACTCCAAAAATGACTGTTTCAGCTGGGCATGGGGCACACACCTTTAATCCCAGTACTTGGGAGGCAGAGGCAGGTGGATCTCTGTGAGTTTGAGGAGGCCAGCCTGGTCTACAGAGTGAGTTCTAGGACTATGTAGACACCCTGTGCCGTGGAATAATCCTTCTGTACCCTGTGAAAATGTGTTGCTCTCATTGTCAGTAAAAAGCTCATTGGCTGAGAACGAGGCAGGACTTTTGGGGCAGAGAGAATGCTGGGAAGAGGAAGGGTGGAGTCTGAGCAGTCTGGAGCCAGACAGGGAAAAAGAAACATGGGAGTTCATAGATGAGGTAAATGAGCCTCGGGGCAGCACAGATTAATAGAAATGCGTTAAGTTGTAAGAGCCAGCGGGAGACAAGCCTAAGCTATTGGCCAAACATTTATAATTAATAATAAGTTCTGTGTGGTTATTTGGGAGCGGCCTGTGGGACAGAGCTAACTGGTGGTTCTGTTGAAAAACTCCACCTACAACCCTGTCTCACAAAAAAAAAAAAGTTTCCCTCTACTGTGGGTTATTAAAGGTCTTTTGTAATGTTGAGGGTGTGGTTAGAGAGAGCCCTTGTCTAGCCTGTGCAAGACCCTAGGTTCATCTCCAGCACTGCAAAATAAGTACAGAAATATTTAAAATATTCTAGGGCAGGCATGATAATGTATTTCAAAATCCCAACACATGAAGCCTAAGGTAGGAGAATCTCTCCAAGTCAGAGGCTAGCCTGGGCTATATAGTAAATTCAAGGTCAACCTGGGTTACATATCCAGTCAAAAAATAGCCTGGGTGGGGGTCCCAATGTTTAAATGATCATTTGTTCTATTTGGGCCTCATTTAGCCCAGGCTGGCCTTAAACTCACTACATAGTCCAGGCTGGTCTTGAATTCAGTATGTACCAGAGGATGGTCTTGAACTCTTCCTGTCTCTGTCTCCCAGGTGCAGGGGCCACCATTCCCCATGAGCTTTTTGTTTTTATTTCTAGATCGGCCATTGTGTGTGGAGGGTTCTGCATAGATTTCTTATTGTTCCCTCATGGTCCACTTTCACCACTGTGCAACGCTCAGCATAGCTGAGGGACAAATATTAACACATTGTCACTACCTAAACTCCACATGTCCTTCAGGTCGGGTTCATTTTCTCTTATCAGGTGGATCCATTTTTAAACTTTGAAATATTATAAAAGGGGGCCCACAAGATAGCTCAGGGGATAAAGGTACTCACTACCAAGCCTAGTGTGACCTAAATTCATTCCCTGGGACCCACAAGAACTGACCCTGACTTCTGAATGCACACCACGGCACTCATACACATACACACATTTATGCACTCACGTGTGAGCGTGCACACACGTACAATAAATGAATACAAGTACAAAGGGGTCAGGTCCATGGAAGATATCATCTCTGGCCCATTTGACTCCTCCTAGATTCTGTGAGTACAGGGACCTGAGCCTGGGGCTGCTGTTTCTACAGGAAGAGAAATCGGCTAGTCTCATGGATGTGTGAAAGCCAGGCCTATTCCTGGAAGACTCCAGGCCCATTGGGATTGAAAAAGGTTTGCCTGGGAGAAAGTGCTTCCTCTCTAGGAGACCCAGGGCTGCTGAGTGCTCAGTCTACAGGACACCACTATGTCACGTGATATCCATGTCAGCATGGGCCCCACCCTGGTAGGACTCCCCCACAGGAAACACCCTGCCTTCTGGTTATGCTGGGAACCAGAGGACAGAGTCAGGGCTGGCACTGGGGAGCATGTCATTTGTCTTCTATGGTGATTGCCCTGCAGGGCTCCTACCATAAGCAGGTATTTGCCCAGTGCAGTATGTGACGGCGCCCCCTGGAGGAGTCCCGTAATATCACAGGACAAGCTCAGCAAGGGTGAGGAACACTGGGCAGTAAATGAGACCGGGAAGGGGTGCCACACTGAAACCAACTGTCTCCAGGGCCCTTTCTGTGACCTCTGATCCTGCACTCATTCCTTCAAATGCTCCCTATGGTTTATGAGCTTGAGAAGATAGCATTACTGTCTTCTCAAACTGAGCTACGGCTCAGCACAGCACCTTGTGATTGAGGAGGTACCCTCAGACACTCAGCTACTCGGGGTGACTAGTTGCTGTCCAATCTGACGGGCTGTTGGTCGGTGGTGGCTCACTGTTGCTCAGGTTCCTGAATACCCTCTCAGTGTGATTCAAGGTGGAGTTCACAGAATTCTAAAGTGAAGTGTGAGCCTAAGGCTTGCCTTGCCTTTTGTTTTGTTTTCCAGACAAGGTTTCTCTGTGTAACAATTCTAGTCGTCCTGGAACTAGCTCTTATAGATCAGGCTGGCCTCGAACTCAGAGAGATCCATCTGCCTCTGCCTCCCAAGTGCTGGGATTAAAGGCATGCACCACAACCACCCAGCTGACTTTTTTTTAAAAGGTTTATTTATTTTATTTTATGTATGGGTATTTGCCTGCATGTATGTATGTGCACCAAGAGGAAGCATTTCAGCTTGGTTTACAGCCATTCAGGACTTCTTTCTGGCTTTATATATTTCTTTTAACCATACTTCATTTCATTAGCGTGTTAGGGGGCATGCTACACAGTCAAAATTATATTGACTGGGTACCAGAGTGTACAATTTAATCCAACTTCTTGGGAGTCTCACTTGAGGCCAAAAGTTCAAGACCAGCTTGGACAACATCTAAAGGCTTTGGTCTTTTCTTTATTTTCTTTTTGAAGCAGGGTCTCATGTAGCCCAGCCTGGCCTCAACTAGCTACATAGCTAAAGATGTCCTTGAACTTCTGATCCTCTTGCCCCCACCTCCCAAGCGCTGGAATTACAGATACCCACCACCATCCCTGGCTTTTCTGATTTAGAGACAGGGTCTTGTGTAGCTCAGGCTGGTCTTGAATTCCTGGTCTTCCTGCCCGAGCATCTTGAGTGCTAGGATTAGATATGTGAGTTTCTACTCCTGGCTTGAGACCCCTGTGCTAAAACCATAAAACAGGAGTCAGGTCGTGGTACTATTGTCCCTTAATTCCAGACATCTACTGCTCTGGAGGCTGAGGCAGGAGAACAAGTTCTAGGCCTGCCTGGATTACGGAGTGCACTTGAGGTCGAAGACTTGTCTGAGCGACCAGGAGAGGTCCTGATCCCCACAGTGAAAAGAAGACTGGGGTGCAGCTCACTGGGACAGTACTCGCCTGTCGTGTGGGAGGCCCACACACTGCAAAAAAGTAACTTAATTGATTAAATCAAGCAACTTGAAAACCATCCTTCTGTTCCCATTGTATGTGCGTCCACATCCATGTTTACGCGTGTGCACATGTGGGGGGAGGAGAGGACAAGTGTCCTTCCTCAGGTGCCATCCATTGGCCTGGAACTGCCATGTAGGCTGGGCTGGCTCTAGCCCTGATCATCGCCGTCCCTCCCAGGGCAATATTCCAGGAGGTCACTACTATGACCTCGGGGGACTTCAGGTCCTAATGTGTGCAAGACAAGCTCTTTCCCCGCAGAGCTCCTTTCTCAGCCCATCCTGGGGCCTCCCACTCGGTAGTGTGTCTCAGAGGCTGGTGGCTGTGGCTTTTATGTTGCTGTTATTGCTTGAGATAAGGTCTTGTCATGTAGTCCAGACTAGCCTCCCACCTACTACCTCCTTACTTCAGCCTCCTGAATGCTGGGATTACACACACAGGCCACAGCACTCAACTAGTGGTTGCCTACTGCCCCGTAGTCCAACTCGCTTCCATTTTATTCAGCTGACTGTTACATAATGGCTAGGTAAGCGATGCTCCATTTCCTGTACCAACCCAACCCGTTTACAGTATATGTGTGTGTACATGTGCATGTGTATATGTATGTATGTGTATGTATACGTGTGCATGTGTATATGTATACATGTGTATATGTATTGCATGTGTGTATATGTATACATGTGTGCATGTGTATATGTGTATGTATATGTATGTGTGTGTTCTGCTATTTGGAGATGATCATTCCTGTTGTTCAAAGTTCCTGTCAAGTTGAGCATGATAATTGACTTGAGACTGTCATCCTTAGCTACACAGTGAATTCGAGGCCAGCCTGGGCTACTTGAGACCTCGTCTCAAAAAAATAAAAAATTAAAAAATCTGTATCGCTGGCTGCCAAGCCTGACAACTTGAGCTGGATCATGGAACCCATGTGGTAGAATGAGAGGGCTAGATCCCCCAAGTGTGTCCTGGCATGTGCTCTCGCCCCACAAATGTGTGAGCAAGTGAGTGAATGAATGACAAGACAAAAAAACCAACCGGGTCTACAGAAGCTGGGACCCTCCCTCTGGATCCCCAACCGCAAAGCGTGGTGCAGAGCGGGAGGCCCTGCTGGGAAACCAGGTCAGCTCAGTCGGGTCCCTGGCAAGGAGGAAAGGGGCTAGGGCCCGGAAGGAGGTAAATGGCAGAAGCTGGAGGGAGGGATTCCGACCCTGTCTGTGAGTGATTAACTGTAGCCCCGTGCAGCGCAGTAAATGGAAACTTCCAGGCGTCCCCTCGGCTCTCTCCCAGGCCAGACAGACATTGGACCCCCGCATAATTAGTTTGAGTCTTCGGGGGCCAGAGCCTTGCACGGACTTGGAATCGGCCGAGATGGGAGTAGGAGGTGGCCTCCTGCAGCTACGGCAGGGGAGTGTCCGCGCAGCGCGGTGACACGACGGGCCAGCGCGGCATCCGGGGGCGCAGGGACGCGGCTGGAGGCTTCCGGGAACCCCGGTCCCTCGGCCGCTGCACCCTGACACCCACCAGATAAGCTCTATCGCAGCGGCCAGAGCTGGGGACAGCCGGATACAGGGGCCACCGAGTACATTCCCAGAAACAGCACTCGTGGTGGCCAGCGGGCTGCGGAGAGCTCCGCCCGCCCGCGGACAGTGACAGCCAGCCGGGGCCGGACCGCGGGGTTCGGTCCGGGAGGTCCAGACCCGCTCCACGGTGAGTGTCATTGCGGTCTCCAGGAGGCTGGCACGTGCAGGTGGAGAGGGGAGGGGCCGCTTTCTCGCACTTACCTTGAGCTGCGGGGCCAGGAGAAAGAGTCTGGAAGGGAACCGAGAGAACTTTGCTGTGTAGCTTTGGGCAAATTCTTTTCCCTCTCTGGGCCTCCGTGAGTCCCTGTCCATCTCTAAAGAGAGTGGTTATCCGGAAAATCTTTAAGGGGCTCTTGCATGACACTAGGTCTCAGGCATAGTGCTGGGCACTTTTGAAGCGGATTGGTACAAGGAATATTTAGGGGATACCGGGGGTTCCCCCTTGTAGAGGTTATGATCCCCTCCCCTTGCGTGCAAAGGCTCTGAGATGGAGTGACTTGTCCAGGTCCCAAAACCCATCAGTGCCATTGACAAGCAACGGAGTTGGGTCTTATTCCAGGCGTGGGATGAGGGGAGGAAGCGTGGATGGAGTGGACTAGACTGGATATCGGTTGCCTTAGGAAGGGGCAGGGGAGGCAAGCAGCTTCAGTTCTTCAAGCCACTTTCAGCTGTCAGGAAGGATATGGTTGCACTAGCTGGGTCAGGCACTCTGCTGGGAGGACAGTGCCCCTTGCCACGGCCTCACCTTGCTGCCTAGGGGGTCCCCAGAGACTTGAGAGAAAAAGTGTTGCCTTCAAGGGTGGGAGAGAGCTGGGGGTGGGGAGTGTGGTTCATGCCTTGACTAGGTTTTGTTCCAATTTTATTTTGCCTTTTCAAAAATCTGGTTTAAATCATCCTGGGCCCCCGCGCGGCTCCTCTGGACAAAACAGAATTGTGAAACACACGAGCACTTTCCACACGCCTCCCCTGGGGGGAATCTCGTATTAATACCATGGCAGGCTATTTGCATACCCGTTTCTTCTGCTGAGGCTGGCAGTGGGCTGGGAGCGAGTGGTAGACAAAGTTAGTTTGGGCTAGGAAGGAGGCTCAGTTACATTCCAGGGCCAGGAAGTCCTCAGCAGCGTGGCTCGGCAGGTGGGAAGCCCCCAGGCCGGCTCCCAGCCAGAGGTGAAGGCCTCTACACCCAGATGTGGCCTGTCTTACTTCCTTTGGAATGTTCCACTGGGCAACAGCCCTGGGGTGGACCCACACCTCCTTCCCTTTCTGGGAGGCCTTAGAGACCCCTGCATTGAGGGTAGGTGGAGGCTTGAGCTGTGGTCCCAGGAACCCATCATTCCTAAGGAACCTGGTTTGTTGTTGTTTTTGAGACGAGATTTCTCTGTAGCTTTGGTGCCTGTCCTGGGACGAGCTCTTGTAGACCAGGCTGGCCTCGAACTCACAGAGATCCTCCTGCCTCTGCCTCCTCAGTGCTGGGATTAAAGACGTGTGCCCCAACTGCCCTGCTGGGAACCTGGTTTTTCTAACTTTAACAAATGCTTCTCTTAGCCTAAATTTCCTCATCTGCAAAACAACGGGTTTATTTGAGGAAATCTCTCATTTCTGTAAACTGGATTCTGGGAGTCTGGGCAGGAGCAGTCCCAGGATAAGGATTCTGTAGGTCAGGACAAGGCACTTGTCTAGGATGTACAAGGCCCTGGGTTGGGTCTCCTCCCCAACCTGTAAGGGTGGGGGCGGGGTGGGGGAGGCAGGCGGGGCGGGGCTAGGAGAGTACTTCTAGTCCATCATCCTGTTCCACAGGGTCTGGGGATGAGGCTGTGTCCGAACGCCAGGGCAGCGGGAGGGTGGGGTGCCAGGAATGCAGGTGGGCTTGCAGACGTGGTTGCTGGCCCATCCGCTGCAGGCTTGGAGGCTTAAGTTCTCAGGTGAACAGCACGGGGTGGGGGTGGGGGCGGGGAGGGCGGGGGAGTTGACATGGCTGCCTGGGCTCCTGCCTAGCGGTTTCACCTGGAGGTCTCAGAGCTTCGGCTAGGTGTGGCTTCCTGAGATGGAGCTAGGCCTCCAGGCTCATGGTGAAGGCAAGTTTAGACCCACTGCGTGAGCTACACTGGTCTGACAGGACTTCTTTGCTGTGTGGTTCCCGCACAGGGGTGATGGAGCCTTGCTGAGAAAGCCCACTGTCAGATTCTTAGGAATTGGGTGAGAACTGCTTGCTGAACCCAGAATTATGTAAACGCGCCACAAATTCCATTTAAACCAGCTAACAAGTACACAGAGCTTGTCACTTGCCCTTCTCACTGGTGGTGGTGGGGATGAGTCTGGGCCTTGCACATGACAGACAAGTGCCAGCTCTTGGTGTTTTGAGATGGTCTTACCAAGTAGCCTAGAACGGCCTCAGACTCACAATCCATCAGCTGGGATTACAGACACACACGTCACATGTCACTATGCCCATTTTATGAAGTGCTGGGGTTTGAACCCAGGGTTTTGCGCTTATTAGGCAAGCACTCTGACAACTGAGTTACATTCCTAGCTCCCCTCACCCTTTTTTATTTTACACATGTGAGAATTTTGCCTGTAGGTATGTTATATGCCTGTAGGTATGTTATATGCCTCACCTTTTTTTATTTTACGCAAGTGAGAGTTTTGCCTGTAGGTATGTTATATGCACCACATGCATGCCTGGTGTGGCTGCTGGATCCCCACTGGAGTTACAGACAGTGTGAGCCTCAATGTGGGTGCTGGGAATTGAACTCTGATCCTCTGGAAAAGCAGCCAGTGCTCTTAACTGTCCCTTAACAATCCTCTCTCTGGCTCCGCAGCCAGCATCTTTGTGTTAGGAACAAAGCCAGGGTTTCAATTGTGCTCAGCGTGTAGTCCACCATTCAGCCCTGTCGCTCAGAACTCGCTGTGTCAGTTCCAAGCCTCTAAGCTATGTCCTGTCATGTCTGAATGGCAGGAACACAGGAGGTGGCAGGTCACTGCCCAGCCCTTCCCAAGTCCACATTCAGCGATTTCATCTCTGAAGTTTGAAATGGGCTTTGGTGGGAAATTGCCCAAAGGCCCAACCTGGGGCTGGCTTTGTTATTCTGTCTGCTGTTGGGTTTGAGAAAGTGACTGGTTAAGGACTTCACAGTTGCCCCTGTCCTGTTTGCCCCCCCACCTCTGCCTTCTCTCTGCCCATGGCACAGGAAAGGGTTGCCTATACTTGGTGACCCAGTGAAATCCCTCACAGGCGTATGCACTGAGGTACAGGGACTGCCACCAGTATTCCTGAAAAGCCTTACTCCTTCACTCACTGTCGATGCAAGAGTCAGAATAAAAGCTGCCAGAAAGGTTCGATGCAAATGAGCTGATCATTTGAGATCGTCAGAAAAGTCCTGTGGGATGCCCCTGCTTCAGCCTCCTGAGGGCTAGGACAGAGCATATTTTGTCATGCTTGGCTATGTAAATCTTGTATTATTATCATTCTTATTTTATTTTTTAAATAAAAATATGCTGTTTTGTTTGGTTTGAGACAGGGTTTCTCTGTGTAGCCTTGGCTGTCCTGGAACTCACTCTGTAGGTCAGGCTGGCCTCAAACTCAGAGATCCAGTTACCTCTGTCACTCGTGTGCTGGGATTAAAGGCATGCATCATCACCCCGGCCATTAAATAAGCATTTATTTCTATTTTGCGTGTCTGCCTGCTTTGCCTGCATGTGTGTCTGTGTATCACATGTGTGCAGTGCTCAAGGAGGCAGAGAAGGCCTTGTGGGGCTTGAGTCTCTGGAAGTGGAGTTTATAGACGGTTGTGAGCCACCATGTGGGATCTGAGAACAGAACCCGGATCCTCTGCAAGAACAGCCAGTGCTCTTAGACACTGAGCCATCTCTCCAGTCCCTGTAAAATTTATTTTTATTCTTAAAGTGTACGATATACATTCTTGATAGCCATCCATTGATGCGTGTGCACGTGTGCATAGGTTAGTGCGAACACAGAGTCCTGGGGGCTTGTTGATTAGCCTTTGACACCACACCACAGCCCAGGGGCTCAGAGATCTTATCGCTGACAGGCCTCCAACCTTCCTGGAGTTTCAGACCCAAACCCTCTGCTTCTCTGTTTCACTGGAGGACAAACAACCAAACCTGCGGGCCTCTCTGGCTCCAGCCCTGGGGTGAGAGCAGGGAGAACCATCCCCAGGAAGGGCGTCCAGGCTCCTGCCTCCAGGGTCATCAGAGTAGGGACAGGCGCTTCAAAGTTCACTGCACTCTTGGGTTTTGCATCTAGGCTTCTGCACCTGTGGTCCCTGCATCTTTGGTGCTGCACGCTCCGCTTCCAAGGCACATCCGGAGTAGGTTCCCTCAGTGGCAGCTTCTGGTTAATTCCGTGCCATTTCAGGTCTTGATCTTGCCAGCCTCTATTTTCCCGTGCATTGAATGACGGTGCTAATAGAAACAATGTCTTGGAACAATTCAAAGGAACAGCTAAGCCAGCCCTATGGAGGAGTTAAGACAGCTTTCTATTTTTAGAAACCCTAGGAGCCAGGTGGGCCCTTTCCAGCCGCCCCAGAGCCGGCCAGAGCAAGGAAAATCTTTCTCACGCCCAAGTCCCGCCTCTCCTCCATTGTCGGGCCAAGGAGGAGGCCCAGGTGGGGGCGTTAACTAAGCTGTGTAGCTGTGATAGAGGAGAGGAGCGGAGCCAGGCACATTTGAAAAGGCCCTACCTTGTGTCATGCTTTATTATTTGGTGCGGTAGGAAGTGTTCAGAGGGGGCGTGTGACTGTCTGGGCAAGGGGACATCTTAGATATCCCTGTGGCTCCACACCAAAAATCCTCAGGACTCCTGTACCCTGCCTGATAACCCGGCGTGAAGTCAGGTGTCTCTACCTGAGCGCCCTTCCTCCCTCCACTCCACTCCCCCACCCCTTCCTTTTGGAACTCTGCAGCAGCAGGCTGGGCGGGATGCAGCTCAGGGGCCGAGCACTTGCCGAGCCTGTGTGGGCTCTGGATTCCATTCCCAGCACCACAGGCTGGATTGCACGCATGAGCGCACCCTGAGACTGGTCCACCCATGTTATTCCACGCCTCTTCCTTTTGCTTGACCGTGTATCCTGGATGCTTTTCACATCAAGATTTGAACATTCCGGCCTGGTGAGATGGCTCAATGGGTAAAGGCGCTTGCCACCAAACCTCACACGGTGGAAGAGAACTGGCTCCCACGAGTTGTCCTGTGGTTTCCACACGTCCACTTCTGTGTACATGTGCACGCGCATGCACACACACACACATACATGCACACACACACACACACACACATTCCTCCTGTCTGCCTTCTAAGATGGGCCTAAGGGGTCAAACAGTTTGACAAACACTTTCTAGCCAGGTCCCATACTTTTTGGACACACTTATACCGAGCCCAGCACCTTCAGCTTTTCCTCAACAGCCACCCAGAAATCCATGGCTTCTGGTCACCTCCACTGTCCCAGCAAAGCCACATCCTCTGTTCTTGCCTTCTTTCTTCCCAGACTGTCTCCCCGTCACTCAGAACACAAGGCCTGAAGGATCCATACCCTTCTAAGGCCAGGTCAGCATACCCTCTCCATGCCTGCCTCTCTCAGCCAGGCTAGGGACGGCTCTGCCCTGGGACCCAGCATCGCTTCTCCTCTCGTGAAGCCTGACTCTTGGACCCTCCAGGGCTTGCACAAATGCCACCTTCTCAGACTAGGCTTGGTCTTAGGTAATTGCCTCAAATGCAGGAGGGTTTGGGTTCTGTCTTCTGCAAAACCAACTAACAATACCTTCTTATTTCAGATAAAGACAAGGCAAGCAGAGTATGAGCTCAGATTCCGTAGTGGCTGCAACTGCCAGTGTGTTGTCCCCGAGGGCACCCTGCTATCACTGACCATATGTCCTGGGTCTTTGTGTTATGGCTGCTCCCAGAGGGATTGGGAGCCTGACAGTTAGATAGCAGGGAGACCTGCCAGTCAGGATAGAGACTTAGGACCCCATGGCAGGGAGACCTGTCAGGATAGAGACTTAGGACCCCATGGCACCAGACCTGTCAGGATAGAGACTTAGGACCCGATGGCACCAGCCTCTAGGGACGCTGTGGGAACAGGACATATTTTTGCTCTGTGATAGGCACTGGCTGCATATCCCACACTTGGGCTCACTCTTTCTTTCTTTCTTTCTTTCTTTCTTTCTTTCTTTCTTTCTTTCTTTCTTTCTTTCTTTTTAACCTGATATTTGATAAAGACTTTCTTTTTTTTTTTAAAGATGTATTTATTTATTAAGTATACAGTGGTCTGCCTGCATGCATGCCTGCAGGCCAGAAGAAGGCACCAGATCTCATTACAGGTGGCTGTGAACCACCATGTAGTTGCTGGGAATTGAACTCAGGACCTTTGGAAGAGCAGGCAATGCCCTTAACTGCTGAGCCATCTCTTCAGCCCCCTCACTCTTTCTTTGGATCCTAAAACCAGAGCCTTTAAGAGTTTGTGCAGAGGGGAGACTGAGGCACAGGGAGTGATAGTCATACAGCTTGTAGGTGACAGAATGAGTGTGCGTCCAGCTCCTCTGGTTCTCCCCACCCTGAGTTCATGCCACTCATGACTGTATCAAGCAGCTTAGCATTGTTAAGTCCTCAGTCATACATCTGGAACTCAGATCCTGAATCCCCCGCCACAGTGCTGTGTATCTCTGAGCAGATTACTTCCCATCTCTGTTTTCTTTAAAAGTCATTGTTATTATTTTATTATGGAGATATGGTGTGTGTATATGGGCACATGCATGACATGGTATATGTGTGGAGGTCAGAGGACAGCTTTGTGTTGTTAGTTCTCTCCTTCCACCTTTATGTGGGTTCCAGGGATTGAACTCAGGTCTCTAAGGTATGGTGAGCACCTTGATTTACTGAGTCATCTCTCCTGATGAGGCCACCTCCCCTCACTGACATATGCATGCTCACTATCTCTCTCTAAGACTTTTTATTTTTATTTCATGTGTATGAATATTTTGCTTGCATGCATGTATGTGCACCACGTGTATACATGGTGCCTGCAGAAGTCAGAAGAGGGCATCAGAGGCCCCAGAACTGGAGATACAATGATTGTAAGGCACCGTGTTGCTACTGAGAATTGAACCCAGGTCCTCCACAAGAGCAACAAGTGCTCTTCAATGGCTGAGCCATCTTTCCAGCTCCCGGTAGTGAATTTCAACACATCTGAGGTGGAAATAGCTCTCTTCCGGAAGTCCGATCCCTTGGTTTTTGTTTTGAGACAGAATCTTGCCAGGCTAGGGTTCTATTTAGCCGAAGTTCAAAGCAGGAAAAACATGGGTTTAGCTGGGGAGGGGGCTCGGTCAGTAGAGCGCTTGCCTTGCATGCAGGGAACTCTGGGTTCCACATAAACCTGGTTTGATGGTACACAGCTGTGATCCCAGAACTCGAGAGGCTGAGGCAGGCAGATCTCTGAGTGTGAGGCCAGCCTGGTCTACAGAGCGAGTTCCAGGACAGTGAGGGCTGTGCAAAGAAACCCTGTCTCGAAAAACAAAGAAACAAGCAAAGGTCAAAGTCATCCTTGACTTCAAGAGAACCTGTCAGCACCCTGCATATGCGCACACACACACACACACACACAATGTACTTTCCTCCTGCAGACTTAGCCATGAAACAGACTGCTGGTGATGAGGGGGTCCCACTGGGCTGACCGCTGGTGAAAGGGTCCCACAGATTGTTTGGCTTTCTGGAAGCTAGGAAGAAACCCACAGCCTTGTCAGGCCATCAGGGACTGTGGAGAGCATGTGTAATTCCTGTCACCCTAGGCGGAGGCCCTGGCTGCCTGCACTGGCTTCATCTGCTTCCCAGGCTGGCTGAACACAGGACAATGATGCTGAGGGTTTCTGTTCAGGTTCCAGAGCATTCCTGGCAGAGGAGGGGAACACTTGGCAACACAGAGCGACTGGGAGATGGTTCCAAGTAGGCACCAGACTTTAGCACCCAAGCTGTTAGCCAGGAGCCTTGCACAAGGGACTGGGCCCCTTGGTCCTCAGTTAATGCATATTGAAGGAATGCTAAGAGTCCCTGGGGTGAGGGAGGACCTGAGTGTGCATGGAAGGGGCAGAGGCAGAGTCCTTCCTGAACGCCAGCTTTTGGGGTTAGCTCATGCCTTTTTCCTCCTCCTTTCACAGGAGTCCTCTGCCTTACCTGTCACCAACTTAGACCCTCATATCTGGAGAGTAAGACCCTGACATACAAGGTCAGAGTTGCCGATTTCAGCTCTGACAATTGCCTCTAAAGCCCCAGCCTGTATGTCCTCATCCAAAAACCTGGAAACTGTTAATTACACCAGGGACAACTCATAGGAAGGTCTGGGAGCCTCAGTCCTAGACATAAGACACGGGGAGCACAAGAAATCCAAACTAGTGCCGGGAAATGTCCGGCTTGTCGGAATGTGTGGGCCATGGGAACTTGCAGGCTGCAGGAAGCAGAGCGGGAAAAGATTGGGGGCTCTGTAGCCTTGGCCAAATCCTCTTGTTCTGCTGGGCGGTCTTAGATACCAGGCTACTGACAGCACAGAGCTCCCGGGCAAGCGTGAGATCAAATGAGGCAGAAAGCACACGGCTTTGGTCCTGGCAAATGCCATGGGGACTTGTTGGTGCACCGATCAGGAGTTGGTATCCCTCCATGCACACATGCAATTGGCGCCCGGTGAACACAAAGGGTCAGACTGGCAGAGCTGAGTGCACCTGGTGTAAGCCTGGGCCTCGGGGCTGGACAGATTACTTCCTGTGTTGTTCACCTTCATTGTTGATGTATTTTTATTATTGTTAGTTTTATTTGAGACAGGGTTTCTCTGTGTAGCCCTGGCCATCTTGGAACTCATTATTTAGACCAGGCTGGCCCTGAACTTAGAGATCGGCCTGCCTCTGCCTTCTGAGTGCTGGGATTAAAGGTGTGCACCACCACCGCCCGGTCTTGTTATTCTATCTTATTTACTTTTTCTTCTTGTGTTCATGCCACAGTGGGCATGTGGACATGAGAGGTTAACTTTCTGGGGCCAATTCTCTTTGACCTTTGTGTGGGCTCTCGAGGTCAAACTCAGGTTCCCGGGTTTGTTCTGCCGAGCAGCTCCCTGGCACAGTCCCTATAGAGCTCAGCGAGCCTGGCACTTGCTTTTTAGCCCAGCTGGCCTGGAGCTCTTGGCAACTCTCCTGCCTCACCACTGCTCCTGGCTTGTAGTTGAGCCTTAAGAGAAAAAAGGAGGAAGCCTGGGACACGTACAGGTGGCTTGTGACCTGTGAGATGACGGACAGCAGGGCCTGGCCATTCCATTTCAAAGGTGGGGAAGCCAGGGCCTAGGATTGGGCTTCACCCCACCTCCGTCTCAGGGGAAGAAAGTGACAAACCAAAGCCAGACCCACTCCCCAGAGGCAACTCCTGACCCTCTGCCCCTTGCAGGAAGTGGACATGGGGTGAGCTTATGTCCCTCTGTCCCTCTGTGGCAGACAGAGCCCTTGTGCATTTCTGACATTTTTGTGTCTTGGGACAAAGGGTGAAAAACTCAGATGAACGGGGCTGCTTCCTGGTGGAAAAACACTTCCAGCTGCAAGGCTGGTCTCCTTCTGTCTCCTTCTGTCCTCGCTGCTCCTCGCTGGAAGAATAGAAAACTCAGGACTTGGGGATCCAGATATCGGGGCTCAGGGACTCAAAAAATTGAGTGTATGGGGTAGGCCATCCATGCTAGCCCCACCGCTGCTATCAGAAATCCTGGAGTGAGTGAGCAGATGGACACACTGATGCTTTAGGGCATTCTGCCACTGTCCCCACCCAGATCCCATGGCCTCTCCCAGCACAACCACCAGGACTTTCCAAAGTGACCTGGCATAGGCCTGGGAGTCAGACAGACCTTGCTTGGCCCATCCCCGAGTCCCACGATGTAAGATGAGCTGTGATAGAGTCTTACTCTGTTTCCTCATCCTCAGGATGGGAACGGACAACCTGGTACCATGAGGCCTGCCAGAGAAAGTGGTTCCTGGCTTGGCCCAGAGCCGGCTCTTGGAGGTTTTTATGACCAGATAGTCTGAATACAAATTAATTTTGGCTATGAATCCCATCATGCTCTCTGCTAACTGGGCATGGGTAGTCACCTTGGTTACCTCTTCGTACACATGTCTATCAGCATATAAATCACACATAATAACAATGGGTTTTATTATGGCATTTTCTTTTTTTTTTTTTTTTTTTTCGAGACAGGGTTTCTCTGTAGCTTTGGAGCCTGTCCTGGAACTAGCTCTTGTAGACCAGGTGGCCTCGAACTCACAGCGATCTGCCTGTCTCTGCCTCTCAAGTGGTAGGATTAAAGGCATGCCCCACCACCACCCAGCATCATTTTCACTGTATATAATGTGTTTTGACCATAGTCATCCCTTACCTCTCTTTGCCCCTCCCACTCTTGCTGACCCATTCCTGACCCCTTCCTAACTAGTGCCCAGTTCTACTTTCTTTCTTTCTTTCTTTCTTTCTTTCTTTCTTTCTTTCTTTCTTTCTTTCTTTTTTTTTTGAGACAGGTTTCGCTGTAGTTTTAGAGCCTGTCCTGGAACTCACTCTGTAGACCAGGCTGGCCTCGACCTCACAGAGATCTGCCTGCCTCTGCCTCCCGAGTGCTGGGATTAAAGGCATGCACCACCACCGCCTGGCTTTTTTTTTTTTAAGACCTATTTCTAAATCTGGTCCCAGGTCTTTCGTGTTTTTCACAGCTCAGCTCATCCCCTGACAGACCCCGTTGTTGGTGGGTTCCCTTTCCCCCGTGACCTCACTCATACTGTGAGCCCAGTGTGGTCCAGGTCCCTTCTGCTCCAGCAACCATTCTGTGCTGTTTCCTGGCTTGCGATGATCTCTGAGGAGCAGAGAAGTGAACTCAGTTTCCCAAAGTCACACAGCCAGCAAATGCTAAATCTGGGAGACTTTTCTTCCTGCCTCTGAAACTGGATGGGTTTTGAGACACTCCCACCCCACCCCAGAATCAGGACTCCCACAGGGACGCCTACAAGGGAGATGCATTCTTTCCTGCCTGGCTTTCACCATCTTCCAGGTGCCTCTCCCTGCTGCGTGCTGATCTGCCACTTTCCTGTGGGGAGAAAGCCATGTAGGGGGAAGTTTGTGGGGGAACAGGGAGATTGTTCTGCAGTTAAGAGTGCCTGCAGAGGGTCAGAATCACATTCCCAGAATCCACAGTGTGCAGCTCATAACTGCCTGTAACTTCAGCTCCAGAGAATCTGATGCCCTCTCCTAGGGCACCCAAGTATATGTGTGCTTCACAAACACACACATACATAGAAACACACACACACATAAACAAAATGTTTAGGGGGCTGGAGAGATGGCTCAGAGGTTAAGAATACTGCTACTCTTCCAGAGGTCCTGAGTTCAATTCCCAGCAACCACATGGTGACTCACAACCATCTATAATGAGATCTGGTACTCTCTTCTGGCCTGCAGGCATACATGCAGGCAGAACACTGTATACATAATAAATAAATAAATCTTATAAAAAAACCAAAATATTTATATTTTTTAGACTTTCACATGTGAGTACTGCATTTTACATTATTTCCATGGCTTCTTCTCCCCCTCCTGCTCCCACCTCTCTTTAAATTCATATCTGCGTTTGTAATTATTACCATTTTACACACACACACCCTACTGAGTCCATTTAGTGTTGCACATGTTTTTGCAGCTGATTCCTTGACTCTCAGAAGCTGTCGTTTGTCTGTAGCTTTTAATATAGGGAAGAGGCCTCAAGAAATTTCCCCCATCCACACTGGCATAGTTATCAATGTGGTTATTGTTCAGGCCACCATATTGGTGAGATTGCACGAGCACAGTAGCTATCTGTCTTGCCTGGAGGATACTGTCTGTCTACAGGATAAAATAAACCTTTAAAAAAAAAAAAGAAGGAAAGAAAGATGCCAGCCATGTATTGATGTGGGATGTCCTTCTCTATGCTGTGAATATGTGTTGCTTTTATTGGTTGATGAATAAAGCTGCTTTGGCCTATGACAAGGCAGAATAGAGCTAGTGGGAAAAGCAAACTGAATGCAGGGAGAAGGAAGGTGGAGTCAGAGAGATGCCAGCACCTGGTGGAGAAGCAAGATGTAAGGTAACAAGCCATAAACCTTGTGGTAAAATATAGAATAACAGAAATGAGTTGATTTGATTTAAGTTGTAAGAGCTAGTTAATAATAAGCTGGAGCCATTGGCAAACAGCTTGTAATTAATATAAGCCTCTGAGTGTTTATTCGGGACCTGGTGGGTAGGATAGAAACCTCTAGCTATAATGTGTAGAAAGATGTGTGCACAGCACTCATGAATCTGGCAACATTTGGGGAGTCAGTATTGGGGCTACACATTGCAAAGTGACTCATTGAAAGTGTGACTTGTGGCTGGTCACAAGTCACGCCTTTAATTCCAGCACTTGGAAGGCAGGTGGATCTCTGTGAGTTTGGGACCAGCCTGTCTATGTAGTGAGTTTCTTCCAGGACAACCAGGGCTATGTAGAAGGATCCTGTCAAAAAATAAAAATAAAATAAAATAAAAAGTGACTTGTTTGTTCTGGGGATAATGCTTCAATGCTCTGAAGTAGTTTCTCTGCTAGGTCAGCAGCGGGAACCTCTTGGGCCAGACCGGGGGAAGTCACTGAAAGACTGTGGCCTTTGCTTTGGTATGGAGAGCATTGAGGACAGATAGGACCTGACAGAGACAAATGATTGAGCCACCAGGTGAGACAGGAATTTACATTCCCACATGCAAGGATCCCTGTCTTGGGTATAGCTGCCTGGGCTAAGGTCTGCTATTCTGAGACACTGGAGTTGGGATTAGGGTGAAGGTGGGCAGAGTCCTGACTTCTGGGGCTCTGGGGACAGGAAATAGCTGCTGTATCAGCAGGGAGAGTACTGGGCAGGCTGGAGGCCCCTAAGGAGATAAGGGTTCCCCAAGGACCTTTCTGGGAGCAGCTAGCAAGAGGGTCAGGAGCCAGCCACATGCCTGGGTATGAATCCAGGCAACTGAGCCTTCGGGAACTATGGGCTAATGGGATCCCGTGGGCTGAAGGCCTCTAGTGAGAGCTCATTCAAGGTTAAGTGCTGTCTGCTATGGTGACGAAGGCTGTGGTGACAGTCTGCGGAAGGGCCTGAGAGAAGCCTCAGAGGGCATCTGGGAGCCCTTCAGTACTCAGACAGGCTTCATGTGAGACCAACTGAGGGTGATGGACCTGTGAGGAAACACCCGCGGCCCACAGGCCTGCTGTAGGCAAGCTGCCTGGTGGTGGTGGTGGGGGCACTAGCCCATTCCACATCTGGAACTCAGGCCTGTGTCCTTCTCTGTCTAGAAGAGACAAGCCACCAGGCACTTAGACCCTCCTGCCCACGGGAAAGTGGGAAGACAGATGTGTACTGCTGAGGTCTGTCCTGTAGGTCATGGGCAGGAGGGGTTGAGTTAAGGCCTCTGATGCACAGGTAGAGAGTTTGGTGGGTTCAGTCCGGGTTTGGGGGTCACAGAGACTTTGTTCCTGGAACCCCTGCACACTTAGTGAGCCTTGACAGCACCATGGAAGCCGGACCAGTTAGCGCTGACACCCTGAAGAGGTTTGAAAGAGAATGCCCCCCAAAGGCTACTACATTTGAAACTTTGGTTCGCAGTTGGTGAATTGTTTGGGAGGTAGTAGGAGGTGTGGCTTTGCTGAGGGAGGTGTGGCCTTGCTGGAGGAGGTGTACCGCTGGGGGTGGAGGTTTCAAAAGCTCACACCAAGCCCTGAGTCTCTCTATCTGCAACTTGTGGATCAGATGTGAACCCTCAGCTACTTCTCCAGCACTGAGCCTGCCTGCCTGCCACCAAGCTCCCTGCCATGATGGTCATGGACTCACCCTCTGAAACTGTAAGCCCCCACCCAACTAAATGATTTCTTTAATAAGTTGCCTTGGTTACGGTGTCTCTTCACAGCAATAGGGCAATAGAACAGTAAAGGAGCTATACCCCCATGAAGGTGTGTTTTTAGCTATACAATGATGTTCATTTGTCTCTACCAAGCCAAGGACAGACTTGTGGGCAACAGTGGGCCCCAGGCCAATCATGAGAAGGCAGAGCCCAGGAGGGCGGGGCCAAGAGCCTTGGACACACCCCTTCCACGCCCTGTTAAGGCCTCTGAGGCTTCTCCTGGCCACAGTTGGATCCAGCCGCTGGTTCTTTGAGGCCCTAGGAGTTTGCCCAGTGGAGTGAGGATGGAGGACTTCCTTGGAGAGACACCTTTCTCTCTTGGGCCTGGAGCTCACTGAGTAGGCTAGGCGGGCTGGCCAGAGACCCCAGGGATCTTCCCACCTCTGCCTCCCCAGCCCTGGGGTTACAAAGTATGTCTGCCACACCTCGCTTTCACACGGGTGCCGGGACTCAAACCCAGCTCAGTCCAACTCTTTATGGATTGAGCCATTTCCCCAAAGGCTTTTCTTTTGAGAAAAGGTCTCAGGATGTAGCCTAGGCTGACCTCCAATTCACAATCCTCTTGTCTCAGTCTCTTGAGCCCAAGGATGACAGAGTGGCCATGTGCCACCATAGCATTAAATGTGATTTAATGTTCATGAAAATAGGGCGGTGGTGGCGTGGGCCTTTAATCCCAGCACTCGGGAGGCAGAGGCAGGCGGATCTCTGTGAGTTCAAGACCAGCCTGGTCTACAAGAGCTAGTTCCAGGACAGGCTCCAAAGCTACAGAGAAACCCTGTCTCAAAAAAAAAAAAAAAAGGAGTGTTCATGAAAATAACACAGGACCAAGAGAACACCTGGTCCTGTGGGGAGGTGCTTACATCATGCCTGGTTTTAACTTTTGTTTTGCGGGGCTGGGAATGGAACCCAGGCCTTTGAGTATGTTGAGCACACATCCTGCTGAGCTGCAGCCTCTGCCCAATTTTAGATGAGGTGGCACAGTCAGAGATCAGGAAGGTAACTGGTCCAAGGGTCAAGAGCTAACGAGGGCGTGTCTCCTGCTGAATACCAGATGACCCCACAACGTGGTGGATTTGGACAGTTTGGACACGCATTTATTACCGCATGCCCTCTGTGGAGCGGGGACCCAGCATGGCTGCCCTGGGTGTGCCCCTTCAGGGACTGTCATGGAACTGTATCCAGTGTCAGTAGAGGCTGCTCCCCAGCTCTCTTGAGGGAGTACTGGGCTACGTTTTCCAGTCACCATGAGAAAAGACCCTGGCAAACGCATCTTAAGGAGGGAAGGGTCCTTTCTGGCTCACGGTTTCTGGTGCAGTCCATCATGGCGGGCTAGTCCTGGTGGCAGGAGTGTGAGGCAGCCTGTCACCGTGTCACCCACAGTCAGGAAGCAGAGAGAGAAGAATTCAGTCCTCAGCTTCTGGTCCCCCTTTTATTCAGTCGGGCCCCTGTCCCCTGGAACGGCCTCCTATATTTTAGGATGGGTCGTCCTATCTCCTAACTTAATTAAGGTGACCACTCACTGCCACGCCAGAGGCTTGTCTCCCGGGTTGCTTTAGATCTAGTCAAGTGACAGTCTTAACTGTCACATGGGTTCAGCTTCTGTAGACCGCTGGCTGCAGGTGATTTTAGTATGTTGCCTTCAGGGTATCTTCAGCATGGCCGCTTGCTTTGTTCTTTTGTGCAAGCCTAAGAGAAGGTGGGGGGGGGGGTGAAGGGAGAGGGAGGTGCTTATGTCATGCTTGGTTTAACTTTTGTTTTGGGAGCCTGGGAATGGGACCTAGGGCTTTGAGCAAGATGAGCACAGAGGTCCCTGCTCTATCCAGAGCTATAGGTCAGCAGAGAGATTAACTTCTCACCTTTTCTTCTTTCTCTCAGCACTGAGTAGATTCAGGGCCTTGCCCTAGGCAACACTCTATCTCCCAGTAATCTGTGGCCTTTTTTCTTTACAGACAGCTATCTTACTTTGTAGCTCAAGGGCCTCTGATTTGCAATCTTCCTGCTTCTACCTCCAAAGTAAATGGGTTATAGGTGTGAGTCACTACACCCTGCTTGAAAGCCACTGCCTCTTCTGACCTCACCTTTGCAGTGTTCTAACCATTAGGTCGTCCCCCTCCACACACACACCAGAAGGGGGGCTGACCGGCAGCTATGCAGAAGCCACTCACAGCTGGACAGAGTCCAGGCTTGACAGTGTGGCTTGACTTCAATGCCTTTTCTCTGTAGAAGCTGAGCTAGCTGGTCCTCTACCTGTGGACACACTGGCCAGCTGGACACAGCACTTCACAGACCACCAGCTGAGGACCCATCCTGGGCCTTAAGTTTGCTCAACTACCATAGGGATGCGCGGTAAAAACTATCTGTTAACTTCCTGCCTTTCTGCCAGGCGGTGGTGGCGCACGCCTTTAATCCCAGCACTCGGGAGGCAGAAGCAGGCAGATCTCTGTGAGTTTGAGGCCAGCCTGGTCTACAGAGCGAGTTCCAGGATAGGCTCCAAAGCAACACAAAGAAACCCTGTCTCGAAAGACAAAACAAAACAAAACACTTCCTGCCTTCCTCTCTCCTTGCTTTCTTCTCTGCAACCATCTGACATTTCTCAGAGACCACCAATGAACAAGGACCAGAGAGCCTATATATCCAGTGTGATCAGTTTCATCCTTTGGGCTTAGGTAGTGTTCTGTCCCAAACTTCCCTCTGCTCCTTGTAGTTCTCCCATGGGTGACTGTGTGTCTCAAGTGGGGAATTGGTACTTCATGGCAGGTGGCAGCAGGGAGAGGGGACACTCTGGGCCCAGTGTGCAGCTGGGTGGCTTCTCTGCCTCAGTTGATACTCTCATCGTTTCTGTCGTGTCTGAGCCACTGCCTCGCCAGCCATTCCTGCTGCAGTCACTCTCCTTCTTGTCCTAGCGTGATGTCCCCTACCTAAGTCAGAGCACATTGCTCCCCATCCTGACCATGAGGGACCACTATAGCCAGGGAAAGCCGAACTCAGGCTTCCTTTCCATCCACAGTGCTTCCAGGTCCCAGCCCTGCCTGCTGGTGACAGCTCAGTTCACTGTCTGGTAGCAAAACACAGCACTGGAGTGGCCGAGGGTCTTCCTTTCTGCAAACCTTCCCCAGGCAGGTGGCTGCCTGGGTCCCCAGAAAATCCAGAGGAAGGACAGTAGGTATCCAAACTCTTACCTGTCATAGACACTGTCATGTTTGTCATCTGCCACAGTCCTGTTCCTTGTGTGTGACAGTAGCCATCCACCATAGTCCAGGGGTCATGAGAGGTGAACCTGAGCCAGGTGCCCTCAGGGGGCCAAATGAGCAGTGGATGGCTGGAGGCAAGTGTGTGTTTATGCTCAATGAGTGTTCGAGTGCATGCATATGTATGTTTGAACACTCATGTGAGTGTTCACACATGTGCACATGTGCTTCTGGCTGCATATAGGTGTGGGTGTGCACTCCGGTGAGCATTCACCCATCTGCATGTGTTCCTTTGTACACATGTGAACAAATGTGTGTGTTTGCACTCCTGTGAGTATTCACGTGTGTGTGTGTGTGTGTGTGTGTGTGTGTGTGTAAAGCCTCATTGGCTCCTGCGTTCAAGGCCGTCCATCATTAGCATGCCTGGAGAGCCCCTCCATGAGGAGAAAGAAAAGTCAAATTAAAGGAGGAAGTGACAACAGGAAAGCCTTTGAGGGAGGGGCTGATCACCATGGGCCTGAAGAGACACAGCATGGGGGTGGACTGAGAGTGGGGGAGGCTGGCAGGGGGTACCCACCTATGAGAATGCCTTTCCTTCTGTCCTGGTAACCTCAGTGCCGAGGTCCAGGCTGCGGTGGCCAGAAGCCTCTGTCAACTGACTACAGGAACTGGGCAAAGGCCCAGCCTCAGTTTCCCCACCTGTGCACTGGGAAGAACGAGATATGCCACCTGTGGGTTCTCCAGGGGCTGACGGTGGCTGTGGCAGTTGGTGAGGACTTCGCAGCAGAATGAAGAAGCAAAGGTCCCAAACACTTCCCCCATCACTCTAAGCCCACCTCAGGGAGAAGCCAGATCGCTAATGCATGCCTACCATCTGCTGTGGCCAGCGTCTGCCCTGACTGTCTCAGACAGTCAGCACAGTGGGCAATGGCAGCATCCCCGTTTCACAGAAGAGCAAAAGAAGCTCAGAGAGGGGCTGGAGAGACAGCTCAGTGGTTAAGAGTACTGATTGCTCTTCCAAAGGACCAGAGTTCAGTTCCCAGAACCCATGGTGGCTCACAACCATCTGCAATTCCAGTCCTAGAGGCCTGAGGCCCTCCTCTATAGGCACTGCATGAACATGGCACACAGAAATA
Source organism: Ondatra zibethicus (assembly GCA_004026605.1). NCBI lineage: Eukaryota > Metazoa > Chordata > Mammalia > Rodentia > Cricetidae > Ondatra > Ondatra zibethicus. Next base: position 147,500 of record PVIU01001018.1, on the reverse strand, counting down.
CAGGTAGGCAGAACATCCACACACATAAAAAATATTAAAAAGAAAAGAAGTTCAGAGAGGTTAAGTGACTTGTCCATGTTCATAAAACGAGAAAGGGGAGGCTGGGCTTGTCTCTGGGTCTGTCTGACTCAGGAACCTCTGCTGTCCTGCTCCCCTGGAGAGGACATCTCTTAGAGTCAGACATCAGGCATGTCATAGGTCTGCTGGACATCAGATCTAAGCCTGCCCCTCACACTGTCAATAGGATGTTAGGAACCAGTGTAGCAAGCTGGGAAGTACCTCTGGGTTGGGGGTGAGGGTCCCAGGGACTTCCCTCCAGGGACGGGTGGGTGGCAGGAGACTTTGTCAACTTATAGTTGGTGGTCCTTCTCAGAGGGGCTTCTATGGCTCAGAAGTCAAGGGAAAAAAAACATTGGTAAAAGTTTTTGTTGGGGAGAGGTGCAATGGACGCATAGAAGATTCCAGGTCTTAGACTTCACCGTAGCAGGGGTATTTTGACCACAGCGGACTGTGAGATGTTCAGGCGTGATGGCACGGGCCTGTGATCTCAGCGTAGAGAGAGTAGAGGCAGGAGGATGGTGAGTCTGAGGTTAATCTGAGCTACACAATGAGCTATTAAAACGTAGAAGAAACAGCAAACATCCAGAATGTTCTCTCCTGTGTTCTAAGAAACCAATGTCCGCTGTGCGGTGGTGGCGCACGCCTTTAATCCCAGCACTCGGGAGGAAGAGGCAGGAGAATCTCTGTGAGTTCGAGGCCAGCCTGGTCTACAGAGCTAGTTCCAGGACAGGCTCCAAAGCCACAGAGAAACCCTGTCTTGAAAAACCAAAAAAATAAAAAAAAGAAAAAAGAAAAGAAACCAATGTCCTTTTAAATCTGCGTCCTAGGTCTCTGGGATGCCATGTCCTCTTAGTCAGACCCTCCCTCAGTTGCTGTCCCCGATACCGACTTGCTATTAAAAGCTAGAAAACCCCGAATCATATTGGAGAGAGAGAGAGCAAGAGAGCACAAAGTGGGGTCTTTCACCATAAGAATTCTTACCTATTAGAAGAAAGGTTAAGCCAGGCATGGTAGCTCACTCGCAGGCAAGAGGATTGCACTGAGTTGGAGACCAGGCTGATCCGGTCTCTGTGAACAGAGACACGCCAACAGAAGCTGAAGAAATGCAAGGTGAGGGATGTCATTGCTGGAGGCAGCATGCCCCAAGGACAGGATGAGATTATAGCCCTCCTACCTGTGAAGCCAAATACTCAAGCCCAGGGATGACCCGAGTGTGACCTAGCACCTTCTGGAGCCTTGGCACAACCCTCTGAGCCAGGCTGTGAGCCTCACGGAATTCTAGCACAGCCTGGTACTTGGCATTCACACTCTGATATTCCTGGTGTGGTCAGTGGTGATTACTATTGATTGCACGTGGAACTTTACCTTTCTTCTTTTTGTGGGGCTGGTACTGGGCTGTGTATCTTCTGCACTGGGGTTGTGGCTCTAGGTCCAGGAAGTTTATTTGCAAATCTATTTGGTTTCTCTTTCTTTCCCTGAGATTTCTGTCTTTGGTACCTCTGATGACCAAAGCAGCTGCTCCTGGGTTGTCTGGGACCCACCCACGCTTTCCTGGGGTCTAGAAGAGGCAGGAGAAGGGTAAAGTTTGTGGCTGATCCTTTTCCACCTACACAGTCAGCTTCAGGAGCCTCCTGAGTCGTCAAATCTGTCGGGACCGTTGATGGGAGAAGCAGGTGAAAGAGCAAGGCAAGGACAGATGTGGCTCCATGGAGGCCTGGTAGGCAGCAGACCAGACTAGTGTGGAGTGAAAGGGGCCTTGCCGGGGTCCAGCAGACCCAGGTTCTAGTCACAGCACCCAGCACCAGCGTTCACCACCGAGCCTCACTAAGGTGAAGTTTGGTGCAAGCTCACTGCCTTCCCTCCCTGTTGTCACCATGCTCACCTTCCCCCATGGTCACCATAGCCACCTTGCTATGGACCATCCCTGTGCTGCGCGAGCCCCAGGGAAGGGTAGACACACTTCTGCCTGGACCCTGCTCCCCCCCCTCATTGCCCTGTGATCTCAGGAGTGCTCAGTTTCACCCTCTGTCCTGGATTTCCAGAGACAGCGACGATAACAGTGGTTCTAAGCTGGGGAAGGTTGACAGTGGACAGCATGTTCCTAAACTTCTTTGTCTCTCCTTCAAGTCCGTAGTGGGAGGGTCAGGTCACTTGGGACAAACAAGAACATCTTCTGACTTCAGTAAGGTTTGTTTGTATCCCATGAGTCAGAAATTCACTCAGACACACTTCTCGTTCATGTTGGCCACAGTGGGGCACACCTGTAGATCCCAGCACTTGGGAGACAGGCAGATCAGCAGCTCAAGGCTGGCCTGGGTTACGTGAGTCCATGTCAAAAACAAACAAACAAACAAAAAACCCAACAACCAAAAAAAAAAAAAAAAGAAAAGAAAAGAAAAAAACGGGGTCTAGAGAGATGGCTCAGCAATCAAGCGCATTGCAGAGGCTCTTGCAGAGGTTTGGTTTCCAGCACCCACTTAGCAGCTCACAACCATCTGTAACTTTAGTTTCTGATGCCCTTTTCCAGCCTCTGTGGGCACCTGCATGCACATGGTGTACATACACAAACAAGCACACACACACACATACACACACAAATAAAAATAAATAAAACTTAAATATATTAAAAACCAAAACTAAAATTCAGGCTAAGAAGGGCTATGTTCATTGCATGGGGCTACAGATATTTCTTTGGGATAGAGAAAACACTGAAAGCCCCAAACCTCAGCAAAGTTCATTAGAAGAACAACTGTTTGGTTCATGTAAGTGAGGAGTCTGGGGGTGGGGTGGGGTGGGGGTGCTGGTCGGTTTAACTGTCACCTCAACACAATCTAGAGTCATCCAAGAAGAAGGTCTTGGTGAATTGTCTAGGTCAGGCTGGCCTGTGGGCAGTCTGTGGGGGGTTTTCTTGATTGTTAATTGATATAGGAAGACCCAGCCCACTGTGGGCAGCGCCATGCCCTAGGCAGAGAGGGTCTTGAGCATATTATAAAAGAGGAGAAAGCTACCCAAGCAGGAACAAAGCAAGGGTCTGTGGTCTGTTCTCTCGGCTCCCCACTGTGGCTGTGATGCCTTGGCTTCCTGCAATAGCCAGGAATGTAAACCAACTAAACCCTTCCTTCCCCATATTTCCACTCATCAGGGTGTTTGTCATGGCAACAGAGAGGAGACTGGGTTCTGGGGGAGGCTTGCTCAAGCCATTTGTAGTTCACTGGAACCCAGAGTTCCGCAGCACTCACTCCTTCTCTGTGTATATTCTGCTCCCCCCCCCCCCCGTGTGTCCATTCCCAAACCTTGGATCTTTGTCTCAGGGATGGACTCAGCTGGAATGCCCTTCCTTGTAACAAATCTTTCTCTATCCTATCAGCTCCCAAATAACAACACAGAGACTTCTTATTAATTATGAAAGCTTGACCTATTGCTTAGGCTTTTCCCTAACTAGTTCTTACAACTTAGATGAACCCATTTCTATTAATCTACATTCTGCCACATAGCTCGTGGCTGTTACCTCTCCTCCTGCACATCCTGCTTGTTTTGCATCTCCTGATGTCTCCCCTTTCTTTTCCCAGAGTCCCTTCTGTTTCTGGAAGTCCCACCTATACGTCCTGCCTAGCTGTTATCCATTTAGCTTTTTAATGCGCCAATCACAGTAATACATCTCCACACAGTGTACAAATATCCCACGATACTTCCCTAACTTCAGATTCACATTTCTGAGGGAGGAAGCTGATATCTGGGCTGGTCCTTTAGGACCAGACATCTAATGCCATGTTTGTGACCAGTGAGTGCATAGTCTCTGCTCGGTCCAGTGACTGAGGTGTGTTCAGTTGCCAGTGACCAGACTGGGGGACATGTGCTGTTTCATAGTGGAGGCTTTAAGCAGGGGTGCAGGTCAGTCAGTCCCCCAGGACTAAGCCAGTGAGTCCCCAAGGATCCTGAGATGCCCACCTGCCTTGTGTTCTACTAGAATAGGATTAACTTCTTTCTTGTTTGTAGGAAAAGTTTAAGCTTGACTTTGGTTAGAATGTTGATTCAGGGCAGTGGTGGTGCACACCTCTAATTCCAGCACTCAGGAGTCAGAAACTGGTGGATCTGTGAGTTTGAGGTCAGCCTGGTCTACAGAGCAAGTTCTAGGACAGCCAGAGCTACACAGAGAAACTATGGTTCAAGACAAACAAACTGAACACTGATTCCTAGATAGTCCTAAATTTGCTTTTCATTTCACTCTTTAGTCCAGGTTGGCCTCAAGATCACAATGTAGCCCCAACTGGCCAGGAACTTCTGGCAATCCTCCTGCCTCAACTCCCCAAGTGTTGGAATTACAGCCATGAGCTACCATACCCAACTCTTACGGGTTTGTTTCTGGCTCACTCACAAATGCCATTTAGACTCTGATTCAGGAAATGTTTTAATCACTGTCCCTGAGAAGGGAGTCCATAACCACACGTCCATCGTGACCAGGAAGGGCCGAGGGTCCATGTCAGATGGCGGTCAGCAGGCCGGCTTGTGCAAACAGCCGCATTCTTTTATTACTTCCACACCAGGAAAAGGCTTGATCCTGTAATAGTGTACCGGCGTCATCGGCTGGGCTGGAAGAACTTGTTTGGCTAAATTTAGAACCCGCAAGAAGGTCAGAGTGGGTACATTAAGAGCCCAACTCAGCCTCTGAGGCTCTTCCTGGTGAGCTTCGCCGTGAAGGCCCTGGAGTCCTTGAGTGCAGTGTAGAATAGACCCTTGCGTCCTCTACCTGTCCGCTATGGGAACTCTGCTGGGGAGTTTGGCTCCAACCCAGGCTCTGCTACCCTTCAAAGAATGGAGAGGACAATAAGATCTACTTATAGGACGCTGCCAGATCTGGCCAGACATTTTCTTATTTATTTAGTGTGTGTGTGTGTTTATCTGCAGTGTTTTTCTTTTCTTTTTTCTTCGAGACAGGATTTCCTAGTAGCTATGGAGCCAATCCTGAAACTCGCTCTGCAGACCAGGCTGGTCTCAAACTCGAGATCTGCCTGACTCTGACTCCCAAGTGCTGGGATTAAAGGTGTGCACCACCACCGCCCAGCCTGCCGTGGCTCGTGTGGAGACCAGAGGACAGCTTCAGGAGTCCGTTGTTTCCTCCATGAGGTCATCAGGCTTGGTGGCAAGTGCCTTTGCTCACTGAATCTTGACAGTCTCAGAATTTTTCCTTTCTGCTTTTAGAGTAATTTATTTTGTTTTATATGTATGGGTGTTTTGTCTGCATGTATGTCTATAACAGTGTGCATACAGTGCCTGCAGATGCTAGAAGAGGACGTCGGATTCTCTGGAATTGGAGTTATGGGTGGTTGTGAACCGCTACCTGGGTGCTGAAAGTCAAACCCAGGTCCCCTACAAGAATAAGTGCTCTTAACTGCTGAACTGTCTCTCCAGTCCCCCAGACCCTTCCTTTTGAGACAGGGTTCTGATAACAATGCAGGCCGTCCATGGCTCCCCCCAGCCCCTTGCTCTACGCTCCTGAGTGTTGGGTTTTTATTTATTTATTTTTTTAATTTTGGTTTTCTGAGACAGGGTTTCTCTGTGAGCACTGACTGTCCTGGAACTCACATCGTACTTCAGGCTGGCCTCGAACTCACAGAGATCTGCCTAACTCTGCCTCCTGAGTGTTGGAACTAAAGGCATGCACCACCATGCCTAGCATGCTGGATTATAGGTGTGTGAATCTGGCCCTGGTTTTTACTGACTTCCCCATGCTTGTCTGCTTTTCTGCTTTGTTTTTGTTGGCATTGTTTTTGAGATAGGGTCTTATTATGTAACCCTAACTGGCCCCTAGACCAGGCTGGCCTTAAACTCACAGATTTACCTAACTCCGCCTTACAAGGACTGGGATTAAAGGTATGTGCCACCAAGCCCAGCTGTACTTTCCCCCCTAAAACCTGGGGGTAGGAGGGAAGGGCAGAAAGCAGTGTATTAGGTCAAAAGAGAGGTAGGAGTGACAGTAACTGCTTCTCCACAGGCTCCTGAGGACGACACAGCAGGGCCCTGGCTAAGCTGCCCTTGTTTTCTGGCTGCGTGCTCTGGCTGTCCTTTAGCTGATTGCTCGTTCATGGGAGTGTGTGCTGTGGATGAAAACACACACACACACACACACACACACACACACACACACACACACACACACACACACACACACACACACAGAGACGCGTGCACAGACCACGCAGACAGAGGCCGGAGGCAGACAAAACTCAGCCATAGCCAAAACTCTGCGAAATCGATGTGTGTGCTGGTGCAGCCGCAGCTTTCCAAAACGCAGAGCTCAGTGAAATAAATATTTTTCCTGTGAGAAGAGGCTCAGTTCTGTGAAACGATCTGCCTCTTTCCAGACTCACTCCCCGCGGCTGGCGACACTGTGCCCATCTTGATGTACTTAAAGTGCCTGGGTGACCACAGTGCATTGTTTCCTTGCTTTCCCTCCCTCCACCATGTCCCAGGGGTATTGGGTGGGACAAGAGCTGCTCCTAGGGGATAATTTCTAAGCCCTTGATGCTCCTCATCCTCACCATTTCTTGGGGTCCAGACTATCTTTCCCTGGTAAGTCTGCACTAATTTTTTTCTTTTCAAGAAAGACGGGTCTCGTGTGGTCCAGGCTGGCCTCCAGCTTGCTGTGTTGCCTAGGATAACCCTGAACTCCTAATCCTCCTGTGCCCACTTCCTGAATGCTAGGACCACAGGAGTGTGCCACCCACCACACCAATGGCGGAGATGGAATCCAGGGTTTCATGTGTGCTGAACAAGCATTCTCCGATGGGGCTGCATCTCCAAGCCACCTCTATTTACTATTTAAAACAGGCTTGGAAGGAGAGGTGACTTGGTGGGTGAAGCTGCCACCCCTGACGACCTGTGTCCAATGAAATTCAATACTAAAAGGAAATTAAATTAGGGACACAGAACCAGGCAAGGTGCACACCTTTATTCCCCGTGTTGCTTGAGTTCAAGGCCATCCAAAGCCACGTGGTGAGACTCTGTCGTGTAAAACAAAGGAAACTCACCGGAAATTTTAGAAAGACAGGGTGGGACAGGGTGGTGACACTTTTAGATAAGGAACAGGGATGGTGTCCTGAGAAAGTGATGGTGAAGATGCGATGGGAAGGTGTTAATTACCAGTGACTCACCACCTGTCCCCTAAGTCTCTTTCCCAAGGATCTTTCAGGCCTGACTGTGCCGGTTCGGAAGTCCCTTCGTGGTTACTGTGACTTCAGACACCCATCTCCCCTTTGACACTGCAGAGGCTCTGGTGGCTGGGTAGGTGCAGGACATGGGCTCGCTCAGTGTCGAGGCCTGACGTCTGTGGAAAGACGCTGGCTCAGCAGGGACATGTCCCCTTCCAGGACACACTGAGCTTGGGGGAGTGAGACAGAAAGAGCCATGTTGGCCTGTGACACAGTAGTGCTAGGCCTGGGGCATTTGCGAAGGTACCATATGAGTGACAGTTGGGGCTCGCTCAGGAATGAAGGAAAGGATGGTGGCCAGTACCCCTGACAGGGTGGCTGGAAGGGGAGCCTGTCCCCTGGCTCTGACAGGACGAGGAGGGCTGCCCACAGAGGCTGCCTCTGGGGTTTATTTCTAGTGAGTTTGTACTGTTGCAGGTGGAAGCTCGTGGCTGGGCATAGTGGCCCACAATAGGAATCTTGGTATTCGGGATGCTGAGGCAGGAGGATTGATGAGAGTATGAGGCTAGGCCAGGACTATCGAGTGAGACCCTATCTCAAGAAACAAAAGGAGAGGCAGAAAGAGGATCATGCAGCCCGTTACAGATGGAAAAGCAGCATGAGCTGAGGCGGGGTGAAAGGTCAGGGGGCACAAAGTCAAGGTTGAAAGGTAAGGAGTCAAGGTGAGGGGTGCAAGGTTAGGGAAACAAAGTCAGAGGGTATAAAATAATACATTAAACTTTGCCGGGATTAAAGGCATGAGCCACCACTACCCGGCTTACATTCAACATTTTAAAAAGAACCCCTGACCAGAAAAGAAACACCTTTGTTAAAAAATGGAGATGTAATTCATATGACCTTTGCCCTCCTACAATACACACTTTATTGGTTAGTGCCCTCACAGGGTTGGACCATTGTCATTATCTAGTTCCAGGATGTCTTTGTCACCAGGGACACTCACTTTCACAACCTCCTATGGTCCCTGTCCTGTTTCTTCCTCCCCTTTCCCAGATGTCACCCACCTTTTTCTGTCCCCATGCAGGGGGCCTGTCATATAAACGTGACCAGCTGCCTTTTGTGCCTGCTTCAAAGGCGCAGGGTTTACAAGGTTCCCCCACCACTCGGGTCACAGGTTCAAACACTTGGTCCCCCAGTGCAAAAGTAGCTGCCTCGGGGCAAGGCTTGAGGGTTACAGCCTGCCCTTGCTGCCTGACCCACCAAGGTGTGAACAAGCCACTCTACAAGCTGCTGCCACAATGGACCTGATACTTCGGCCACCGTGATGAACTACACCCCCAAACCAGGCAGTCTCTCACTGATCCTGGAGTATTGGCTAAGCGAGGCTGACTGGTCAGTGAGCCCTAGGGACCCACCCGCCTCTCTCCAGTGCTGCGATTCCAGAGTCCATTGCTGGACCCAGCTTTTTATGTGGGTGCTGGGAACCCGAGCTAGAGCACAGGAACTTCACTGGCAGCCACGCCCCAGTCAGCCCTGCTGCAGCACCTGCTGGTGTTCATTCCTTCATATAGCTGAACCTTGGCCCAGAGTGTAGATGGTCTACACTGGGTTATCCATCTACAGCTCGGGAATATTTGCGTCCTTTTCTTGGCTGCTGTGGACATTTGTTTGCTTCTCTTTGGCGCATCCCTACTAGACCGCTGGGTCAGACCGTTGCTCCTAGTTGCCTGGGCTCCAGCCTTGACCCTGCCTTTGTCTTTCCAGAGGTATCTTGGGATTTTCATGGCTCCACATCATAAAACACTTGCTATACCCGGTCTTAAACATGGATGGGCGTGGTGATTGCTGGCTCACACAGAGGGAGAAAGATAAGTCAGGAAGGCCTTGGAGTATGAAGCCCTGAAGAATTTGGGGGTATGAGGGACCTGAAGAGGCTGCATGCAGGAAAAAACTGGGAGACTGAACTGTTCCACATGTCCCGGTCAGCTTCTCCCTCTTAGGGCCTCAGATACGCCACAGCAGTCTATGGAGGTTTGACTGCGGAGGAATGTCTTAAACTCCATAGTTCCAAGGAAAGCCAGCGAGAAGGGGCCAGAGATGGACACTGGGCTTGGGCTGCATTGGACAGACTGCGTGGTGCTGATCTCGTGTGCCCACTCAGAACACCATGACCGTGATGTCTGCTTCCCATAGGAGGGGGCTGCCCTGCTTCCCTGTCAGACTGTGGCTCCCTGTGTGGGCAGCCATGCCCAGCTCTGATTCCACATGACCTTCCCAGGTTGTTTTTAAAAGTTTTTTTTTTTTTAAGTTTTTAAAAATTTATTTTATGGCTGGGCTGTGGTGGCGCACACCTTTAATCCCAGCACTCAGGAGGCCGAGGCAGGCAGATCTCTGTGAGTTCTAGGCCAGCCTGGTCTACAGAGTGAGTTCCAGGACAGCCAAGGCTACACAGAGAAACCCTGTCTTGAAAAAGTACTTAAGTGCATGGGCATTTGTTTTGCCTACATGTGTACCAAATACATGTCTAGTGCCCCTGGAGGCCAGAAGAGGGAGTCAGATCCTTTGAGTTACAGATGGTTGTGAGCTGTGGGTGTGGGTGCTGGGAACCAAACCCAGGTCCTCAGAAAGAGCAGTGAGTGCTCTTATCTGATGAACCCTCTCATGAGCTCGAGTAGAGATCTTCTTCTTCTTCTTCTTTTTTTTTTTTTTTTTTTGGTTTTTTGAGACAGGGTTTTTCTGTGGCTTTGGAGCCTGTCCTGGAACTAGCTCTTGTAGACCAGGCTGGTCTCGAACTCACAGAGATTCGCCTGCCTCTGCCTTCCGAGTGCTGGGGCCCGGCTCGAGTAGAGATCTTAATTGGGGAACTGTGTACACCTGTTGGCCTGTAGGCTGACCTCCTATGGGTCACACCAGCCCCTACTCAGGGGGTCCTGAAATGTATGCGTGGGGGAACTGAGCTGAGCACAAGCAAGCACGCATCTTCTGTGCTCCTGAGGAGATGTGATGTGACTAGCTGTTTGAAGTTCCTGCCTTGACGTCCCCACAGTGATGGCACATTCATGTGAAGGCCAGAGGTCTACCTCAGTTGCTCCTCAGCTGTCCCCTGCATCCTTTTGGCTTAGAACTCATTGCTTGAACTAGGCTGGGTGACCACAAAGGCCCAGGGAACAGGTCTCCACTTCCTTAGCATCCGGATTATAAGCACACTGCCACCATGCCTTTCTTTTTTTAAAATATGGGTTTTAGGAATCAAATTCAGGTCTTCAGGAGTACTTAACCCACTGAGCCATCTCTCAAAGCCTTCCCCCTGTCCACCACCGTGTAGCTTCTCCTGGCTGGCTTCAATCCTTCTGCCTCAGCCTCCCAAGTGCTGGGATTGCACGCATGCAGGAGCCATACTGGTTTCTGCAGAGAATCCTTTCACTGTCTTTCTACCGCTTGACAAGCATGTGAACCAAATGCCACTCTTTCCCTCATCGACCCCACTGTCGGGGTCTGGTCTGCGGGTTTCCTCCATGACAGTAAAACAGAAGCGGTTCAGGATCCGCGCAGCCTAGGATGCTGCAGCCTTGGGAGGCTGCGACTAATCCTTGGCCTGTGGTGAGGAGGGATGCTTCTGTCCCCAGTTCACCTTCTAGGAGCATGTCTCTGACAGACAACTGGAGTGAGCCGCTAGAGCCCAGATCTGCAGGCCTCTGGCCAGGGCTCTTGGCACCCACAGCATTCCTGCCTCCCATTAGAAGCCAGGCCTGCATCGCTCTCCCTGGAAGGGAAGGAGCCACCTCCTGCCAGTGGGAGGGGGGTTGGGCTTGAGGGCATTCATCCCTGGAAACTCATCCACGAGGTGGCCAGACTCCAGCTCAGCTCAGCATTTGCAGGAACTGCCACTGGGCCAAGTGGGTCCACGTCTGTAGGCAGGAAAAGCAGCAGAGTCCAGGGTATGGGACCAGAGCAGCATGTGCGGGGAAGGACTGGAGGAGGTGTGGGCTTGGGGTGGGTGCTGGCTCAAGCAAGGGTCCCTCAGAATAGCTCAGTGATCACACATCTCTGGGTACCACATGCCAGAGCCGGCATGTAGCTGCCTAGCTCCCGACTCTTCCATTCTGTGTTTCATACCCGGCACACTGAAGCATGCTCCCTTCTGATTCCTTTATTTGTTCCTTTAGCCTTCCTTCTTTTCTTTTTCTTTTTCTTTTTAAAATTTATTTATTGTATATACAGTGTTCTGCCTGCATGCAGTCCTGCTTTCCAGAAGAGGGAACCAGATCTCATTTATGGATTATGTGAGCCACCATGTGGGTGCTGGGAACTGAACTCAGGACCTCTGGAAGAGCTGCCAGTGCTCTTAACCTCTAAGCCAGCTCTTCAGTCCCTTTGTTTTCTTTTGTTTCTTCCTTTTTTTTTAATTGGGACTTTTGTTGTTTTTTGTTTTGAGACAGCCTGTAGCTGAGGCTGGCCTTGAACTCCTGATCCCACTTTACAAGCGTGTGCCACAAAGCCTGGCTCCCACTAAGTATTGAGTCCAGGGTCTCGAGCACTCTAGGTGTTCTGCCGCTAAGATATAAAGACACAGCAACCCACTTTTTAGTTTTTCTCTTGGGACAGGGTCTTCCTACATTTCCCAAACTGTTGAATTTGGGATCCAAACTGCCTCAGCCTCTGGAGTAGCTTGGATTATAGGCTGGGCTGCCAGACCCAGTCTGATTTGTTAATTTGTTGTTGTTTGAAACAAAGTCTCACTCTGTAGCTCAGCCTGACCCCAAACTCAGTGAAGATCTTCTGCCTCAGTCTCCCAAGTTCTGGGATCATAGAAGGGAGTGGGTATACCCAGAGCTTCATTTATTATAATTTTAGTATTATTATGTGTGTAGATGAGTGTGTATACACACACAGCATGGTTTACTTAGTGAGTTCCAGGCCAGCTGTGACTTCACAGAAAGATCTTATCTAAAAACCGAACCAAACCAAACAAACCAAACCCCTTAACCCTCCTCCAGCTGCTCCCTCCTCTCCTCCCCACACGGACACTGCTCCAGCTCTTCCTTTCCCCTGAAGCTCCACTGGCGCAGGCCCCCCCTCAGGGGTCTCCTGGCAGCCCCATGTGGATGAGGGAGGCATTTGACTGTTCCGTGAGTCATTGACTGTCTTCAAAGAGCCCCAAGTTCTAGTTTGTTCCCAGATGTCATCTTTCTTTGCCACAGAAACTCAGAACTTAGTGACGGGGCTGAGGAGATGGCACACATACTAGTGTGAAGAGGCTAGCTTGGAGCCCCAGAATCCAAGTTAGGTCAGACATGGCAGTGTACACGGTCATCTCCGTGGAGAGGGAAGCTGAGCCCGCTGGCACACAGTGGTGATGAGACCCTATCTCAGAGTGGAAGGAGGGGACTGGAGCCAGAGGTTGCCCTTTGACCTCCACACTCTCATACACACAGCCACACATACACGCACAGTTTTTTTTCTCTCTCTCTATCTTCTGATGGGATCTACCTCTTCCAGATGGTGACTGCTTCTCTGCGAGCCAAACCTTCGTCCTCTGATAATTTCCATTCAACTGCCATGCATTCCCAACTAAACCATCTCCCAGGAGACCAAGGAAAGAATGTTTGGCAAACAGTGGACTAATTGATAAACAGCTCATGGTTCACACTCTAGTGTCAGCCTAGAATGTTCTGCAATACATTGGAAATTCCAGGATTATGATTTAAGCCCAAACTGGTCAGCTACACACATCTGTCTGGTGCTTGGGACCCACGGACCTCACTTGGAGCGTGTGAACCGAGCCTCATCCTCCTTTGGGTGGGAGATTATCCCTGTTGGTGAAGCAAGGATGCAACACTGAAGGTGACCAGTAGGGGTCTCCCTTGCTGGAAAAGAGAGATAGCCCGCAGTGCTTGCCCAGCAGATGTAAGGTTCTAGGTTCTGTCTCCTGCACTCCAAAGCAACACCCACCACCTCCACAGTGGGAGAGAACACTGGGTTCTAGAAAACATTCTGTTCTTTTGGGAAGAAATCACCCTGTTGGGGAGATGAATCGACCATCTGGCATAATCTCTGAGAAAGGACGGAGAAGAGAATGGAAGACGCTGCTGTCCCTGCTGCCTAGCGCTGATGTGCTGCAGGCCAGGGTGGCGCTTAGGCTAGGACCCAGGTCCTGGACCGGCCTCTGTCCCCCAGGAGCTAGGACAAAAGAGAAACATCTCACTGGACTTGGAAAATCAGAGCAGGCTGTCTGCAGCTCTCTCGTGACTTGTTTGTTGTGGAGTGACCAGATGGCTCATCTCTGGTTGAACACTTGGTCACTTCCCAGGCTGTGAACAGTCTTGGTCAGTAAACAAGCAGGCTGGCTGGGGAGCCCTGCGCTCTGGGTCCTGCTGGCCTCACGGCGGGCGGCCGGTGTCTGCAGAAATGGTTGTCTTATGTCAGTCTTCGCTTACTGGGACAGGACCTGGTAGTAACTTCATGCATGAGGATGTGTGATGTGTGTATGTCTTCATATATGAGTGCAGGCATGCACACTCCATAGTCCATGTGTAGAGGTCAGAAGATATCCTCAAATGTGTCATTCCTCCTTCTACCTTGCTCCAGCGATACAGGCTCTCTTTGTTGGTCCTTGCTGTGTGTGCCCCTGGCTTCTGAACTTCCAGGGATTTGCCTGTCTATGCGGCCCATCTCACTGCAGGAGCACTGGGAGTGCAGATGCTCCTGGAGCCAGATGGACCCGGGCTCAGATCCCCACACTGGCACAGAGCACACCACATGCACTGAGCCTTCTCCCCAGGCCTTGTGACTTATTTTTGAGAAGTAGAAAGGGACATAGGGTGGTAGGCATTGAGCTCTTGACTGTCCTGTCCTGTTCCTCCATAACTCATTGCAGAACCTGGCCTCCTCCTCCTCTTCCTCTTCTTCTTCCTCCTCCTATCTCCTCCTCCTCTTCTTCCTATTCTTTTTTTTTTGTTTGTTTGTTTTTTGTTTTTTGAGACAGGGTTTCTGTGGCTTTGGAGCCTGTCCTGGAACTAGCTCTGTAGACCAGGCTGGCCTCAAACTCACAGAGATCCGCCTGCCTCTGCCTCCCGAGTGCTGGGATTAAAGGCGTGCACCACCACTGCCCGGCTTCTTCCTATTCTTATTCTTAGTCTTTGAGATGAGGTTGCATGTAACCCAGGCTGCTCTCAAATTTGCTGAGATGTGGCTGAGGATGGCCTAGAAGTTCCCGCCTGTCTCTGCCTCACAAGTGCAGCAATCATAGGCAGGTGTGAATCACCACATCTGGCTTGTAAAAATTCTCATCAAAAATTCTTTGATTAAGAAATACCTAATCGGGCTGGAGAGATGGCTCAGTGGTTAAGAGCTTTGCCTGCTCTTCCAAAGGTCCTGAGTTCAATTCCCAGCAACCACATGTGCTCACAACCACCTGTAATGAGATTTGGTGCCCTCTTCTGGCCCACAGGGATACATGCATGCAGAACACTGAATACATAATAAATAAATAAATCTTAAAAAAAATACCTAATCAAAGGCGGGGTATGGTGTCACACGCCTTTAATCCCAGCACTTGGAAGGCAGAGGCAGCTGGATCTCTGTGAGTTCAATTCCAGGTGGGTCTGTATATAGTGAGTTCCAGGATAAGTAGGGCTATGTAGAGAGACCCTGTCTCAAAAAGGAAAAAAAGGGGCCAGGTGGTGGTGGCACATGCCAGTTTCAGGATAGCCAGGGCTGTTACACAGAGAAACCCTATTTCAAAAAACCAACCAAACAAACAACCCCCCCAAAAAAAAAACAAAAAAAGGGAAAAAAGAAATACCTAATCAATATACTTTAAATGTTAATATAGTAAACCACTTAATTTCCCCCTGCCAGGCTGGAGAGATGGCTCAGTGGTTAAGAGCACTACCTGCTCTTCCAAAGGTCCTGAGTTCAGTTCCCAGCAGCCACATGGTGGCTCACAACCATCTGTACTGAGATCCAGTGCCCTCTTCTGGCCTGCAGGCATACACGCAGACAGAATACTGAGAATACTGTGTACATAATAAATAAATAAATTTTAAAAAGTCTCCCTGCCATGAACATTTTTGTGCATATAACCATGTTGTCCCTGACAAAACCAGGGGAGGGAGGCAGTGATTATTTCTTTGCACAGGAAAAGACTAGAAAAACTGTATTTTTTTTTTTTAGAAAAACAGATGTAAAATATCACATTCTTAGTGTCAAAAGTGTTCCTTGGTAATGTTTGAAGAAGCAGTGTCTTATTTTGTATGTAGCTACGTGTCACTGTACTGAGATAACCCCGAGTCTAGGGTTTAATTTTTTCCCAATTGTTATCACCGCAGGCATGGCACACACGCACGGTTTGTGTGTGGTCAGAGGGCAACTTTGTGGAGTCATTTCTCTCCTTCCTTCACGTGAGTCCATCCAGGATGAAGTTCCGGTCGCCAGGCATGGGCCGCAAGCACCTTTTACCCCTGAGCCTTTTTGTCTGGCCACATTCAAGGGTTTCCTCTCTTTCTTGTTTTGATCCTGGGGATGGAACCCAGGATCTTGCAGATTCCAGGCAGTATGCTGAGCTACACCCCAGTCCTATCTTGGTTTCTTTTCAATCATTCTTATGCTCCTGTTTGTAGCCCAACACTTAAGGCATAAGGGATGGAGCCCAGTGTGGTAGTGCACACCTTCGATCCCAGCACTCTTGAGGCAGGGGCAGGTGGATCTCTGTGAGCTGGAGGCCAGTCTGGTCTACACAGCAAGCTCCAAGACAGCCAGGACTACATAGAGTGACTCTGTCTCAAAATAGACAAAACAAGCCAGGCGGTGGTGGTGCACACCTTTAATCTCAGCACTCAGGAAGCAGAGGCAGGTGGATCTCTGTGAGTTTGAGCCTTGCCTGGTCTAGAGTGAGTTTGTTCCAGAACAGCCAGGGCTACACAGAGAAACCCTGTCTCGGAAAACCAAAAACTAAAAAAATAAAAACAAAAACCAAATAAGATAGTATGGGTGGAGGGTGGGCTGGAGAGCCTGCCTCACAGTTAAGAGCACTGGCTCAGAGGATTTGGGTCTGATTTCCAGCACCCACGTGGTGGCTCAGTAACTTCAGTTCCAAGGAATCTGTTGTCTTCTTCTGACCTCTGTGGACACCAGACATGCACAGTACACAGAAAAAGGTATATGCAAAACACTATACATCTAAAATAAAAATAAGTTTAAAGGTGGGGTGGGGGTGGAAGCTGGCCTCCCTCTGCTGCTCCAGTGCACACCCTAGAGGCGCCTCCTGGGATTGCCACCTTGGCCCTGCTGGAAACTCATGGTCACCGAGGGGGTGTGACAGCGGTGTGTACCACAGGCTGAGAACCATCACTTGGGGAGCTGATTTCCTGACCAGACTGCACGGAAGCCTCTTGCTCAGATTGGGCATAGCAAGCTGGTGACTGGTTTTATCTATATTTTCTGTTATTTTGCTTTCTATTTTATGTTACTTTATCGTGCTTATTTTTGTGGTACTGGGACTGGAACCCAGGGCCTTTCGTTATGCTTCTCAAGCACTCTGCCGCTGAGCTACGTCCCCAGCTACAACAGTGTCTAAAGTTGCATTGGCTACTGGATAGCCCAGGGTGAGGGGGTGACTGATTGTCTGGGTAGAGTGGGCTGGAAGAGAGGGACTCTGGTGTGTATGAGAAAAGGGGGTCTTTGGTCGTGGTCTCTTGCAAGGGACAGGGGTTGGGGCACTGCTGGCTGCAAAGTTGCAGGGAGATGTAGGTTTTGTCAGGGCACTCTGCCTCTGAGGTCCACAGGGAAGAAGTTTGTCCACTCTAAAACACGGGCGGGAACAAAGGAGAGCTTGGTCACGTGTGTCTTTTTAGGCATGTGCATGTTCACATGGACATGTTTGCACCTGTGTGTGTGCATACACACATGTGTGTGCTTGGGAGGCCAGAGGTTGACCTTAGAAGTCTTCCACAATGTCTATTCACTATGGCAGTAAGGACTGGAGCTTCATGGATGCAAGACAAGCTACCACGCCACTCCACTCAACATCTTGAATCCGAACACTTCCTTCTGGCGTCTGCCATCCCTCTACACCATATTCTGAGGATCACCTGCTTTTCCTCTTGAGGGCCAAGTGCGGACTTGCCTTCCCCTCTTTCCCATGTGAATGGTTGTGCTCACACTCTGTAAAGTGGGCAAGGTGTTGTGTGAGCCATTTGGGGGACCCACTTGTCCACCCACAGTACAGGCCCTTAGCGAGTCTGCAGGTTTTGAGAGCCAAGGGCTGGGCACAGGCTGAGCAGGACAGGAAGGTGTCAGGGCGGTGGGCTGTGCTGGGCAGAGGAATCCCTGGTCCTTCCTCCCATGGCTGCCATCCTTGAGGGTGACACAGCCAGGGGCAAGGCTGGGACAGGAGCTCTGCTCTAGCTGAGACCTGTGCTTAACACCTGTTAGACACAAACACACAGACAGTCTGCTCTAAACAGAGGTTTCCTTAAAATAATTCGGTAGCCGGGTGTGGTGGCACATGCTTGCCACCTCAGCATTCAGGAGCCAGCAGCAGGAGGACAGAAAGTTAGAAGCCAGTAGGAGCAACAGAGCAAGACCTTGAACCAGAAAAAAGTAACAAAATCAAACCACTGCCACCCCCAAACCTTATCAAAACCGCCAATGAAGCCAGACTTTTTCTCTGAGCACTTGACCCCCAGAAGTTATGCTTGGTAGCATGCGGCTGTAACCCCAGTTCTGGCAAGGCAGAGACAGAAATATTTCTGGGGTTCACTGGCCATTTAGTCTAGTAGAACTGGCAAGCCTAGTTAGTGGCTTAGTGACAGCTGTATGCCCAGGACCTGCATACAGTAGGTACTCAGTACATCTGACTGTGGAGGTTTGAATAGCTATAGTTTCCATAGACTCATGGGTTTGAATGTGTGGCCCATAGGGAGTGGCACTATTAGGAGGTGTGGCCTTGTTGAAGGAAGTGTGTCACCGTGGGGGCGGGCTTTGAGGTCTTATAAGCTCAAGACTGCCAATGTGACACAGTTCACTTCCTGCTGCCTGTGGATTGAAATGTAGGACTCTCGCTCCTTCTCCAGCACCGTGTCTGCCTGCACACCACCATGTCCTGCCATGTGATAATGGACTGAAACCTCTGAAACTGTAAGCCAGCCTCAATTAAATGTTATCCTTTATAAGCGTTGCCATGGTTATGGTGTCTCCTTATAGCAATAGAACCATAAGTAAGACACTCACCAAGCAAGAGGATGGAAGGAGAAACCTCAGAAATATCCTTCCATCGTTCACTAAGTCATGACTAGGTCACGCCCAGAGGTGTGCATGGAACAGAAATATGATCCAGTCTGGGAACAGATATTCTTGTGAAGGATGTAATGAGCCCTGACCTACAGATATGCAAGCCAGCAAGAGTCCTTGGTAGGGCTCAGGCAGAATGAGGGATAAGGCTTCTCCAGTCAGGGCTTGCTCAAGGATGTCTCTGGAAAGAAGTGGCCTCAGCCGTGAGCCCTAAAGGCATAGAGGAGGCTTCAAGGGAAGACCCTGCAGAAGAGGAAGCTGGCAGAAGGGCAGACGGCGCAAAAGCCCTGGGGCAGCCCCAGAGGAGGGCTTTGATGGAGCAGTGAATCCACTTAGCTGGGGAGGCGGTCAGTTTTTTGTTTTTTTGTTTTTTTTGTTTTTTTTTTTTTTGCTCTTCCAGGCAAATCATGTGAGCATGTGGTAAAATGAGAGGTTGGCTCCCTCGGGGGCCCCTCTGGGTCAGACAGTCTGGTTCCAGGGCATTCTGCTGGGTCATCCACCCCTCTTGTTTAGGCTCATTCCCATCCGGGTCTGATTTACCAGTTCCTCTCAGGCCGTACCAAGGGAGCTATTTCAGAAACTGCCAAAGGCAATTCGAGCCCTGGCCATCATTTAGGAGAGAAACAAAAAGAGCCATAAATGAGGGACTCAGGCATAAAAGCCGCCTAGCCCCACAAGCCTGCCATGCTAAATTTAGCCACTTTGCCTCGAAATGAGGTGAAATTGCAGGTTTCTGGTAGGCAGTGACACAGGGTGGCTGTGGATAGATGAACTTCTGCTTCCTGTGGCTGCACCTGAGGGCAGAGGCCCTGTACTGTCCCCAGGGTCCCACAGAGTCGGGGAAGCAGGACCTCGTGAAGCCGCCTTCAACTGGTCTGCAGGGTCCCAGCGGTACCGGGCACCAACCAGAGCTGAGAAGAGGTTGCCCTGTCTGCCACCAAAGGTTTGGAAACTCCGGCTGTTGTACTTGCTCCTCTGTCCAGGGGTCTGGTCGGTCCTGACTGCTCACCTTGCCTCCTGCAGACAGTTGGCTGCCCAGGGTGACTCAGAGCCACCCAAGGGTCCTTCTGCATAACCAGGGCTTCCCTGTTCCCAACTAGCAGCTTTAGGGTTAATGCCAGCCACAGCAGAGGTAGTTGGAGGGGCCAAGGGGTCTCCAAGGACCCCCGTTGCACACCTTGCTTTTCGCTTTTGTTGTCCCTGTGTGCAAGCATCAGGGATGCTAGAATGTTCCCTGGGGCTTGTCAGCATCTGCTCATGAAATCTTGAACTGGCCTGTCTTAGTCCAGGGAGCCCAAACTCAATCCAGGATTAGGAAACTACCCTTACCTGGATGGCCAGGAGGGGGCGCTGCTGGCCGCACAGCTCAGTTGCTATGTGGCCAGGGTCCCTTCCAGCCCTGCTCAGTCCGGGCTCTTTCCTCCCCTCAGGTGCTGGTTCATGGGTGGGGGGGCTCTTCAGTGCACTTGGGGAAGTGAGCGTAGCTCAGCTCCAGGGTAAGGCGGAGTGTGCTGGCTGGAGTCTCAGTTCTGGGGTTTCCTGTCAACAACCTTGGAGCAGCCTTCCTCTCCCCCAGCCTGTTTTCTTTTGTTTCTGTTGTTGCTTTGAGATAGTGTCTGTAGTTTTGGCTTGCCTGGAAGTCACAGCTAGCCTTCTGCCTCAGCTTCCCAGGTGCTAGGATGACAACTTCGGTTTCTTTTCTAAGATTTACTTATTTTATGTGTATATGTGTGCCTGGGTACATGTGTGTGCATTGTGTGCTTGCAGGAGCCCTCGGAGGTCCGTGAGAAGAGGGTGTCAGATGCCCCGAAACTGGGGTTACAGGTGATTGTGAGCTGCCATGTGGGTGTTGGGAACTGAACCCAGGTCCTCTGCAAGAGCAGCAAGTGCTCTTAACTGTTGAGCCATCTCTCCGGCCCCAGACTCAGCTTCTTTATCTAAGAGCGATAGTAAGAGAACTTGTGTTGGGATAATGGACCAAGGTGGTCCAGCCTTGGGCAGGGAGCAGGTTGTGGGCTGTGAGGTCTGTGGGGTGTGGGAGTCTCAGGACCATGTCTGCAGTAGGGCCTGGGATAGTAATCCAGTAGGCACTGGTTCTGTGATGGCGTCATTGGTGACTGGAGATGTGGCTCAGTGGGTAGTACTTGCCCGGCATCTCTGAGGCCTTGGGTTCTGGCACCACATCGACTGGGTGTGTATGTGATGCCTTTCATCTCAGGAGGTAGATGCAGGCGGATCAGCCTTAACTACATAGCAAGTCTGAGGCCAGCCTGGGCTACATGAAACCCCGTCAACCCAGTCCTGAGCTCATTTCCTTCTTCTCTCTCTCTCTCTTTTTTTTTTTTTTTTTTTTTTTTTTTTTTTTTTTTTTTTTTTTGGTTTTTTGAGACAGGGTTTCTCTGTGGCTTTGGAGCCTGTCCTGGAACTCACTCTGTAGACCAGGCTGGTCTCGAACTCACAGAGATCCACCTGCCTCTGCCTCCCGAGTACTGGGATTAAAGGCGTGTGCCACCACCACCTGGCTTGCTTTCATTTCCATATTGCTCAAGTTCCTTTATTTCTGAAGTGGCTGAGCTGACAGATGTCTGTGGCCTGAAAAGACAGATGTCCCATCTAACCCTCCATCTGCCCTTTGCCTATCTTGCCTGGTGGCCATTGTTCTATGGGGCTGCTGGGGTAATAGGGGGTAGGTTCAGCCTCTCTTGTGGGTCTCAGTTCCCTGACCATGAACTGGAGCCTTTCGGATACCCCTGAGCCCATATAGCCACTTGAGGGAGCCTTGTCAAGGAGGAGGGCAAGTCCATGGCCCATCTGTGGTGACTGCGGGATTCAAGGATTCTGAGGACAAAGGGTTCTGACTCCAGCCCAGACCTGGAGATCCCATACAGGAGACACCCAAGAAGATTGCCCCAGTAAGGTGGCCAGGGCCATAAGTTGGAACTGTCCAAGAAGTCAGTCCGTGGGGACAACTGCAGAGTGTCTCTGAGTTGCTGACTCCCTCACAGTGAGATGAGTGGGGTCATAAGGCCTCATAGCGCTGGCTTGTGGGGAGCCCTCTCGGGGGACAGTGGCTGTCGCTGGCCTGTGGGGGCCCCAGCCTCCTGTCCCTAGCCCTCTCGGGGGACAGTGGCTGTTGCTGGCCTGTGGGGTCCCCAGCCTCCTGTCCCTAGCCCTCAGGGGATAGTGGCTGTCGCTGGCCTGTGGGGGCCCCAGCCTCCTGTCCCTAGCCCTCAGGGGACAGTGACTGTCGCTGGCCTGTGGGGGCCCCAGCCTCCTGTCCCTAGCCTCAGGGGACAGTGGCTGTGCTAGCCTGTGGGAACCCCAGCCTCCTGTCCCTAGCCCTCAGGGGATAGTGGCTGTCACTGTCAGACACTAGGACTGTTCAGTGTCTGGACAGAAATTTAATGAAGACTTTGGGAACCCCAGGGTGGTCCCTCTCCTGGCTCCCTCTTTCCCTGGTCTGGCAGTGGGAGAATGTGACAGCCCCCCTAGACTAGACTGAAGGCAGGAGCCTTGGTGGGTTGGTGAGACCCAGTAGAAGGAGGGACAGCCCAAGCTGGAGTGTTCGTAATTCCCACTGTGGCTGACTGAAGCCAGGAAGGGGATGCAGTGGTGCAAATGCCTCCCTGAACTTGTATAAGCCAATGGCAGGGGTAAGGCGCTTCTCCTGTGTCCCCAGTGATGATACCTGGATGCCAGGATACACTCCTGGGCTCCAAGCTGGCTTTGCGGTTCCCCACTAGGGTCCGCAGAAGGTCTCCACTGCCTCTCCGACCCTCAGTTTCCCCATCTGTGGAGCTGAGCCATCAGTTGCTCCTGCTCCTTAGGAAGTAGTGTGGATTGAGTAGGGGAATTTATCGGCTGCATTTATCATAGGGCTTCACACCTCCTTACAATGCCTCAACTTCCCCATCTGTGTGCAGGAAACACAGTTGCCGCTGGACAGCCAGCAGGGACTCAGCAGACACTGCATGCCCCCTTCACCAGGGCAAGAAGTTGTGCCTTTGATCCACTCAGGGCTCTGGTCCCTAGTCGTCAGTTCACAGTGAGTCTCTCACACACACACGTACACACACACACACACGCATGCATGAACGCACGCACACACACACACACACATGGACATGCACACACGCATGCACATATACAAGTACACACCCTTGTGCACGGGAACTCCCAGCACATCTAGCTCTTGGTTCCTCTGAGAACCTCTGAGCCCATTTTAAAGTTGTAACCACCAAGGCCCTGGTCAGGCCTTGACTGGAGCCGAGGCTGGCTTTGTGTTTCAGATGCCTTCCTGTATACTGTGCCGGGGGGTGATGCCGCGGGGTAGGAGGCAGGCAGGGAAGGTTTGCGGGACTGCACAGGCGGGCAAGCAGAGGTGCAGTACAGGTGTGCAGAGGTGCTGCACGGGCCTCTGAGCCCCTGACAGAGACAGACTCTAAACAAAATGCAAGCCCAGCACTGGGCAGCTGTGGGAGCTGTGCACAGAGGCTGCAGCATGCCAAGGGGTGGAAGTGAGAGAGATACCGGGGACAGGGTTCCAATACAGGGCGGCCTGTATTGCTGGGTGGAGATATTCCTAGGCTGTGTGTGGGCAATAGCGTTCCTGCAATCCTCAGACTGGTACCACCCTGGCTAAGGAGCAAAGTATGAAATGGCAGCAGCCGAGATTTAGGTTAGATATGAAGAAGTTTCCGATTGCCTGTGTTAAAAGATGCTGTACTCCCCAGGGATGTGGGGGCCATTTTTCCATCCTGGAGATGGTTTGGAAAAAAGAGAAGCTATCCGGGCCTCTGTGGGCTGGCCTCATTACAGCCTGGATCCGAGACAGGCAGTGGGCCCAGGTTCGAAGCAGCCCTTGATGTCTCTGCCACCATTGCTTCTGATCCACCCATGGCTCCTAGCTACCTCTGCCCAGCTGGAAGGCCAAAGTCCTCCCTAGAGGGACCTGGCTCCCTGGGGATCCGTGTTCTGCCCCCGCCCCGAGTTCTCCCAGGGGCTGCAGGCCTGCTCTATTTTCGGGTTTCAGCTTTTGTCCACATGTTACTGTCTTGTTTTGTGCACTCAGTGTGCCCAGTACAGAGCTGGCATACAGCAGGCGCTGGGCTCTGACTCCACAGTGGGGGCTCAGCAGGGAGGGGAGAGCAGACAGCCAGTGGGCTCGGCATGAAGGCAGACAGAGGCCTGGCTTTAGACCCCACAACTGCCACTTGCCCCAGGCTGCCCGCCCCCCATGCAGCCGCAGTCAGCTCCTACGGGAGTGGTGGCACAGTGTGGGCCAGATGCTGCTGAAGACTGTCCAGGCATGCTGACTCTCCCGTCCTCTCCTCTCAGGTGGCAGCCATGTCTGTGAGGTTGCGCTTCCTGTCTCCTGGGGATGCCGGGGCTGTGGGGACCGTGGGCCGCAGCGCCTCCTTCGCAGGCTTCAGTGCACAAAGCCGGAGGGTCTCGTAAGTGCCGTGGGAATGGAGGGCGCAAGTGCATGGGGTTGGGGCACAGAGCTCAGCCAGCGGCCTAGGACAGCCAACTATGTGGAGTACGCCTGTTTCTGGATGAACTTGTCATTTCCTGGCAGCTTGGTCCACATCGTCTCGCTTCCATAGTCACCCTGCTGAGCTTATCACCACTTGGCAAATGAGAAAACTGGCTCAGAAAGGTAGCGCCACTACTCCAGGGTCACACAGCAAAATGTCTTACCAGTTGGCCTTAGCCTCCCAGGGGTGGAGTATGAAGGAATGCACTTCCTGTTTAGAAGTCTGGACGATGGGGCCTCCTGTCCAGCTGGGTGACCTGAGGCAAGTGACTTCACCTCTCTGAGCCCAGGTTTTCACACTTCTGAACACGGAAGGGGCGTGGCTTCCTGTACGGTTGTTGTGAAGGGGAGTTGACACCGGGCAGGCCACTGGCTCCAGCTGCTATACTGGGGCCTGGGGGTGGGGCTTTCTGATGACAGTAGCTGGCTCAGCCTTGTGGGTTGGGCCTGCCCCTCCCCCCTGGGCTCCATCCTGTCCTCTTGAGTCCCTTCTGCCTCTGGGGCCAGAGCCCCAAGAGCTCAGGCCTACCAGTCCAGGTTCCGTGGTCTTAGCTGGACACCGAACAAGCCCCCAGGGAACTACCTCGCAGCTGGTAGGCTGGAAGTTCTACAACCCAAGGCGCCAAACAGCACCTGAGCGGATGGGTGGGCAGGTCCCCACCAGAGTGGGCACAGAGCCTGGATGGCTGGTCAGCTGATCAGCAACCAATTTCCACAATGTGCTTAAAGACCTCAGCCACCCCGTCAGACCTCAAGGTCATTCTGGCCTCATGGCCAGGGCCCTAAGTTAACTTAGCCTGTGCTTCAGCCACTCTGGTCTCTCTCTCCCAGGCCCTAGAACATGCTTTTGTTCCTGGCGGAATATTCCACCCTGGCTTATTCCTGCTGTCTCGACATGTTCTGGGGAAGACTCCAGGCCCAGCCCAGCCCGGTGCTTCACTCACATACATCCAACAGCCGCCCTGTGAGGCTGCCTGCAGGTTACCCTCTGCCCTGGCTTGTTCCAACTGAGCTCTCCCTAGAGGAGTACATGCCTGTCTCAGGGGAACCCCTCCTTCCTCAGCAGGCAACAATGGGGAAGGATCCAGACCTTGCCCTGCTTGATCTTCCATCAGTGGAGCAAAAGGAAAAAAAAAAGCAAATCAACTCAGCCATGGCTGGTGCTATGTTGGACCTAGGACAGGGTGCAGAAGGAGGTGGTGTCGCCTGAGGGCCTGAGGGGCAGGAGCCAATGATGGTGATGGGACGTGAAGACAGCAAGTGCAAGGGTCCTGAGGTAGTGAGGAGCAAGCTGTGAGGCATGTGGGCTGTGGTCAGAGAAGGAGGGAACATTGGGGGACACATTCTCAGTGTCCGGGACCAGTGAAGGCTTGGGCTGGAGTTCCGGATGGGAGAGTTCGGCAAAGACCCATGGTGACTGGTCCTAGTCGCTGACTGTGAGCCTTGGAGAGGACAGTGGGTGACACCGTGAGGAAGACACACAGTACACAGTAGGTGCTGCATAAATGCTGCTGGGAGGGGTGCATGCAAACCAGAGGAGCCAATGCTGTTTCTCAGCTCGGTCATCCCATGCTGCTTCTGCCTGGGCCTCCTGGAACCGGACCCTGGGGTCTGTATGTAGAGCTGGACAAGGAACGCACAGCCTGGGACCATCTCAGATGGCCCACTGAGGTACCGAGGTCTCTGTGTGGTTCAGGAGGGGAGGAGGGGCTGCTGCCCATCACTAGGCATTGACAAAGTGCTCTTCATGGCCACCTGGTGACAATCACGTGCCACATTTCCATCCTGCTGCTGGCTTTCAGGCCTCAGAACACCCCATATCCGTGAGAAGTGTCCCCTCATGCCCCATCAGGACTTCTGTCCAAAAAGTCCCAAGGAAGTCCCCAACTCTGCTGCCCCTGGACTCCTGGAAGATGGAGGTGATTCGGTCCTCTTATGATACCTGCAGTGTCTGTGTGTGGCCTAGAGAAGTGAGCCCTGATGCTGCGAGGGCTTGGGTTCCCAGGGCTGCTTGGGCCTTAGCTGCTCCTAAGGTCCTGAGTGGCTCCCATTAGCTTCAGCCTGGGGAGTCCCCTGTCTAAGATGGAGAAGGTTGCCCATGGTGATAATGAAGAGGCATAGTGGGTTTTTTGTTTGTTTTAGATTTTATTTTTGTTTTGTATGTACCGGTGTTTTGTCTGCATGTGTATGTACCACATGCATGCAGTGCCCACAGAGGCCAGAAGAGGGCATTGGATCCTCTGTCACTAGAGTTACAGACACAGTTACAGCTGCCATGTGGGTCCTAGGAATCCAAGCCAGGTTTTCTGTAAGCCGAGTCAGTGCTCTTTAATTACTGAGTGGCTCTAGCCCCTGCATGGTTGTTTTAAATTTCCTTTCTCTGTCCATCTCCCCGGTGTCTGACACCGGTTTGACCTGGATTGGGGTGCAGGCCTCACCTCTGCCCCTTATTCCCAGATTTCTCACCAGGCAGAGACAAAACAGAGGTGAGGGGCCACACCAGGGTGGGTTAGGCAGAATGACCCTGACAGCCCAGGAGGGCTCCACTCAGGGCAGGACACATGTCTGGGTTGCACACTGCCCACCCCAACTCTTTGACCAACCAGGCCTTTCTACCCCACAGATACAGAATTCACTTGGGGAAGTTATCTCATCATTTAGTACTAAGGCATGAATGGTTGCTATGATACAGGCATTTCCCTTTTCCAGGCTCTGTGGGTGGGAGAGCTGTGTCAGCTGCCCACAGTAGTTTCTACCAATAGGCCCAGGAGCAGCTTGGCATCCAGGGCTGTCCTCCCCAGGAGTGTCGGGCAGGTGTCTCTGAAGCCAAGAGTTGGGGCAGGTCATCAAACTCGGTTTTAAACCACTGCTGGTGACCGACCCAAAGACCCATGGAATAGCGCGTCTGAAGCATGCGGAATTGAGCCTCAGCATGGTAAAACTGTCATTGTCCTACTATCGGTCATGGGGCACAGGACCTTGGCCAGCCTGGTTGATGGGCATGCAGTCAGGAGTCTGTCTATACGGTCAGTCCAGGGACTCCCCTGCCTGGAGGTTGGGGCAGGTTCAGCATTTGAGGAGAGCTCTGTCTGCTCCATACCCTGCCCAGACCCGACAAGCACGAGGCTGGGGACAGTCATGACGGGCAGCGCTGCTTGATTGCTTGTGATCACTGGGCGCCAGACTGCACGTGCCTGGAAGCCCGTCTGGCAAGCCTGGGGCTGTTTAATATTTACTGAGTCCTCCTGAAGCTGGTGACACACATCCACCCCCAGAGGCTGCTCCCAGCCCTGTGACACCA
Source organism: Ondatra zibethicus (assembly GCA_004026605.1). Taxonomy (NCBI): domain Eukaryota; kingdom Metazoa; phylum Chordata; class Mammalia; order Rodentia; family Cricetidae; genus Ondatra; species Ondatra zibethicus. The sequence goes on along the minus strand of PVIU01001018.1, from coordinate 120,166 downwards.
GCCAGCCATGCAGCATGCAGCCTCATTTCACCATCCAGGCTGCGGTGTGCCAGCCCTCGGAGCCACTGTCCTCAGAGGCTCAGACACAGCGCTGGGCTTGGAACCTCAAGAGCCCAAGGGAGAGGGAGAGGGAAGGAGTGGGCCAAGGGGCACACCTTGAAGGCCTGTGGACCCCTGAAGTGAGCTGCAGCGCCACCCAGAGCCACCTCCTGCCTCATTGTCCCTCTGGCTGCCTGGACTCTCATCTGTCAGAAACCCACTGTGCCCTTGTCTGCAGTGTGGCCTGTCTGTGCCTGAGATGGCAACTTTGTGGAGGGCCCGGTCCAAGAGGTGGGTGATGTGGCCATGGGGGAGGTGGGGAGAGAGGGGAAGGGGAAGGGCTTTGAGAAGTCTTTCTACTACAGTCTGTGAATGTCAGTACCAGAGACAAAGCAATGGTGGCATACCCTCTCCAGGCACTGCTTGAGGGGGGGTCCTCTCCCTGCCCACTTCGCTTTTTCTCTTTTCTTCTCAGCATTAGGTTCTATCAGATAGGCTTGTTCCAGACTTATCTCTTTGGCAAACATGTGGTACCTGCTGTTTACCAGACACGGCTTGGAGTTCTTTTGTATTTATCAGTCCCTGGAGCCCTCCTGGCAATCCCAGCCCTGGACCCCATTTCACTGAGAGACAGCTCAAACCCAGAGAGACTCCATCAGTGACCAGGGCCACACAGTTTAGTTGTGGGAGAGCCAGATACTGACCACACCAGCTGGCCTATATCGCTCAGGGCGGGTGTTTGTCTGTCCTGCCCTGTCCCCTGGATTGGTGGTCACTGTATAACAGGGACTCAGTAAACGTCTGCCATGTGACTGTCATGACAAGGAGAGGGGCGAGCATCATTACCTCCCCTCTACAGGCCAGGAAACCGGCTGAGTGGGTTAAGTGCTCAGAGTCATGCGACTGCAGTTTGAATACAGGGGCTGAATATGGGCACAAGGCCCTCGTGGGTTGGTATGTGCTGGGCTGTCAGCTTCAGGGACTCCGGGCGTGGGTTGGTCCCAAAGCAGGGTGACAAGCAGACCTGGTTTGAGTAAGTTGCGTGTCTGTGTTGTGTCTCCCACCTGTGGAATGCTTAGCATCTCACCCAGCCAGAACTAGCCCAGTGACTTTTCTCAGGGCTGAGGAAAGAGCAGAGCCATGTCCCTGTGCCCCGCCCCTTGCCTGACTTGCTTGCCCACAATCCTCTGCCTCCCGCTATAGATTGTGACTCTCAGGGGGACCCAGGCCACCAGGGACTGCTCAATGAGCACCCATCTGGATGGACAAGCCCTGAGAGCCTGGTTTTTAAAAGTGTACTTGAGATGCTGAGGCAGGAGGACTGAGGCCAGCCTGGGTGACAGACTGAGATCCTATCTAAAAAGGAAAGAACCAAAAAAAAAAAGGTTCAGGGACGTTAGAAAGACCCCAGAAAAGCCATGTCTTCAGTGTGTGGGTGACCCCCAAAAGCCCAGAGCTAGTGACCCCCAGAGACAGAGGGCCATATTATGCCCTTCTAATAAATGGACCTATCTATATATCTTATAGTTATGCAGATGGGCTCTCGTGTGGCTGGGACTGGCCTTGAATTCTATGTTGCTAATGACTCCCTTGGATTCCCTAGCCCCCTGCCTCTACCTCCCCAGGTGGGATTAGAGGCCTGTACCCCAGGCCTGGCTGTGCCTTTCTTAAGGCAGGGTCTTAATACACTGCTCAGGTTGGCTTTGAACTCCTGGGCTCCTAGTCATTAGGGTCACAGGTGTGTACACACATCCTCTGTGTGGCTTGGGGATCAGCAGCATAGTTGGGCTTGGGAATGGGGCAAAAATGTAGTCTCAGGCCCCCTAAATCCCCTGTGCTGAGGAGGGGTTTGCAGTCTATAGTGAGTGACCATCCCATCCACCACGCCTTTGTACCCTGTGCCCCATGCCCCACACCTGCTGGGTCCTCCAGCTCTTGGAGCAGGATTTGGGACTTGGCCCTTCCATTCATGTGTCTCTGTCTTCCAGCCCCTATGGCCGTAGCCTTCCTTGCTTCAGTGTGGCCCGCTGTTAGCTGAGCATCTATTATCCAGGCTGCAAGAGAGCTTGGGCTGGGATGTAGTTGTTCCTGCTAATTCATATGTAAAAAGCACCTACTTATGGTTGGCTTCATGTGACAGTTACAGAACTGGGGTCTCAGTGTCCCTGTTTCACAGGTGACAAGACAGAGATTTGGGTGCATGCTAGCACCCGGGGAACCACTATCCTGACTGTGCCTTTGTCGCGGTGATAGCATGTCCTGATAATGAGTAACTTAGGGCAGAGAAGGCTTACTCGGCTCACAGTCCCAGGTCACAGCCCATCACAGGAGGAAGTCAAGGCAGGAACCTGAGGCAGCCAGTCACATTGCTTCTATAGTCAAGAGCAGAGAAAAACGAACCATATTGTCTGCCAAGCTTTCTCTGCTTTTACAAATTCCAGGACCCAAACCTAGGGAGTGGTGCTGCCCACTCTCAGGCTGGCTCTTCCCACATCAATTAAGTCACCAAGACAGCGTGCCCCATTGACCAACCTGATTTGGGCAAGCCCTCCCTGGACTCTCTTCCCAGGCCCTCAGGTGGTCATACATGATCAGTTTAACAGTTACAGTTATCCATCGCTGTCACTTTCTCTAAAATCCACAGGTGACGGAGCAGATCTGGGGGGCTGTCCCTGGTGGGGGTCACAGGAGAGGTCGGAGCTGAGCAGTACCTGTACCCTGCAGGAACCCTGAGGCTAGGATCACAACCCTCTCAGTGTTGCTGTGTGTGCTTGGAGCATGCCATTCATGGAATCCGACTGCTCACTACATACTCCCTGGAAGCCCCTTTCTTTTTTCCTTTCTGTCTGTCTGTCTGTCTGTCTATCTGTCTGGAGACAAAAAAGAGTTTCTCTGTGTAACCCTGGCTGTCCTAGAACTCCCTTTGTAGACCAGGCCAGCCTTGAACTCACAGAGATCCACTTGCCTCTGCTTCCCAAGTGTTGGGATTAAAGGCGTGCGCCACCACCGCCTGGCAGAAGCTTGTTTCTGATTCTAAGGTTTGTAACTGTCCTCTTCATCCTCAAACCCAGGCCTCCCATTTTCCAGATGAGGAAACTGAGGCTCCAAGAACCTCAGCTTTCTGAAGAGCACACAGCTCGGCCGTGATGGAAGTGGAGCCCAGCCAGCTGTCCTGACTCTCTGTCCCCTCCCACAGAAAGTCCATCAACAGGAACTCTGTGAGGTCACGGCTGCCAGCCAAGTCCTCCAGGGCTTACGGAACACTGCGTAAGGGCTCGCTCTGCCTGGACCCCCGGCCACAGCAGGTGAAGAAAATCTTTGATGCTGTGAAGAAAGGCCTCAGGTGAGTGGGGAGAGACAGACAGCAGTATGGAAAAGTATGGCAGGCAATGTAGGTGCTGCAGAAGAAAATGGGTAAAGCAGAAAGGAGTCAGGCATGGTTTTAAAGGAACTGCTCTGGTCAGCCTCGGCCACAGCACAGCCACAGGGGAAGAAGTAAGTCCCTTGGGGATAATGGGAAGGCCAGAGGTCTCCGACTTTGGAGTCCTAGGGACACAGGGTGACATCAGAGAATCAACAGGACAATGCTTCAGGATCAGGTGAGCTGTGGACACCTTGGCTGTTCATCTTGGGAGAGCCGGGAGCCATGGGAGGGTCTTTGAGAGAGCCGGGAGCCATGGGAGGGTCTGTGGGAGAGCCGGGGGCCATGGGAGGTTCTGTGGGAGAGCCGGGGGCCATGGGAGGGTCTGTGGGAGAGCCGGGGGCCATGGGAGGGTCTGTGGGAGAGCCAGGAGCCATGGGAAGGTCTGTGGTGAGGGAAGTGCTCAAGCTCCCAGGCCTGGGCTTCAAGAACCTCTGGCTGCTTCAAGCCCTGGTGGACTCGTGGTGAGGGTAGAAAGGAGACAGGATCGGTTTGGGGTCACGTTGGGAAGAATGTGGGGGTGCAGTGTTGGGAAGGAGAGAGCTGACACCAGAGACAATGGCAGGAGAGGCTTGTCTAGTTGAGTAGGGGTAGATGTGGCTGGGCGCTAACCCTGTGATTCCTGAGTGTGGCCTGAAGGAGGCGCTGGTGTCCCAGCTAGGAGAGCTGAACAGGCCAAGTTTGACAGAAAATGAACAAGCCCATTTGGGGTCCCTCTTGTGTTGGGGCACCTGATGTCACTGTCACACAAGGTCAGTTTATAACCTTGATAAGAGAAACCTGGGATTGGGGTGCGGGAAGAGGGTGCCACACTGTGGATGGGGCAGGAACAGTCACAGCTGGAGGGACACACCTTGGCCCCCCAAGAGAATGGCCTCGGGAGGCATTTTCCACCTAAGTCTCCAAATGTCAGACCGGAGAGGCACCACCCCCTTCTCTGCTCTGCCCAAGCAACCGGTTTGCAAAACCCTCACTCTATCTTAGATAATACTCTCAGAGTAGGAGAAGTTAAGGCTCAGAGAAGGTTCTGGAAGGCTCTGCTTGGGCTGTAGACCCTGCTGAAACAGGCGTGTGTCCTTGGCCTTGAGGAGGGAAGGAACCTCGGGAAGGATTGGCCTGACTCCCTGCTTCCTTGTTACCCAACCAGGATGCTGCAAACTCCCGAGGCACCATGGGTTTGGGGTTGGAGGGTCCCCTCTTCTGGAGCAGGGAGGAAGGGCAGAGCCCAACCAGTATGGTCAGACAGCCAGCAGCCCTGCCTGAGCCCAGCCCTGAAGGAACTTGCCCTTCCCCGACGCCACTCCTGCCCTCAGCTGCAGGCTTCACTTCTGCAGCTCCTCGCTGAGTCCTCCTCCTTTCTGGCCCTGGGTCCATGGTCTCATTTCCCTCCCGTGCCAGTCTTCTCACAGCCTCTGCCCCCTGCCCCCTTCTATCCACCATGCCCTCCTCAGTTCAGGCATCCCTGGCCAGTTCCTTGCTGCCTACAAGGATCCATGTGTAAGCATCTTCGCAACATGGCTAGTAATGGCTAGACTGATTTGTGGAATTCTTGGGGTAACAGAGGGACCCCCAGACCGTGAGCTGGTTAACCTTATGCTGGGAGGGTGCCTGGTCAGTTGTCCTGCTCCCCCCTAACCCCACCCACTGTCTACCACAGGGAGCACCTGTGTGAGCAGCAGGCTGAGCTGGATTATCTATGCGGTCGCCACACCGACACCCAGAGGAGCTCCAGGCTGGTGAGTGTCCGGGATGAAAACAGAGCTGCTCATAGCAGCTGAAGGACGGTGGTCCCCGCCCCAGTCCCTTGGGATTTGCCGTGAACTTCCCTCTCAGGGCTCTGGGAGGAGCTGTTGGGCCACTGCAGGGGCGCATATGGTCCCATCCCATGGCTTGGCCATCACACACACCAGAGCCAGGCAGTTTCTGTGGCTCAGGAAAGTGGCCATTTCTGAGTGTTCCCAGCACTGCCCTGCCCCAAGTTGAGCCTGCATGCTATTGTGTCCAGGGTGGGAGTTTTCTGTGGATACCAGGATGTGGGGCTCATGGTGTGGGGCTCACAGACTCTTGAATGGCCCCTCTGATCGCTCTCACTCTTCTTTAACTTAGGGGTCAGAACCTACATCCTAAGTCAGGTCCAGTCACCCGCTCTTCCTAAGCCAATTAAAAGAGCCAAGTTAGGGCCAGAGAGATGGCTCAGTGGCTAAGAGCACTGGCTGCTCTTCTAGAGGTCCTGAGTTCATTTCCCAGTAACCACATCTGTAATCACAACCATCTGTGATGAGATCTGGTGCCCTCTTCAGGCATATATAATAAATAAGTATTTTTTTTTTAAGAGAGAGCCAAATGAAAAGCAGAAAGCAGAAAAAGGAGATTTATTCAATGTGTTAAGAAGAGGAAGAAAGGAAATATATATAGCTCCATAAAAACAATTTAAGAAAAGAGGAAGAGGAAGAAAGGGATCCAGTAGGCAGCCCAAAAGCCCACTGATCTTTTCAAGTTTGAGTAGAGGCAGGGATTTGCACATCTAAGCAGTCCTGTCAAGGCGTGGTGCCGCCCCCCACTGTATCTGGGCTCCACTCTCATCCTGTAGAACTGTGTACTGTGTGAAATGAAAGCTCTTGAGAAGACACGTCCTCCACACCAGGCTGGAGTCCTTTTCCCTCCCCCAGCGTGAACTTCCTGACACATTCCCATTTCTCTGATATCTGTTGTTTCAATAACTAGATAGACAGATGGAGAGACAACGCCTTAGATTGTCTTCATTTCTACAAAGCAGATTATGGCACCACCTGCTTGCCTTGGTCACACGCCAGGAGCAAAGCCGGCATGTCTTGCCATACACCCTGTGTGCCCGCGCCCCTCTTCCAAATCCAGCCTTCAGTATGGGGATGAGAGAATGGGAGGAAACAGTGGGCTGTCTATCCAAATATCACCCAGGCCCGTCGGGGTCCTAACCCTCCCTGACTCAGAAGACTTGGGTGTCAGCAGAGTAGAAGGCCTCAACCTCACAAGGGTGTCAGCACATGGAAAGGCAGGGCTTGGCAAGCTTGGAGCGTCCCTCTGTAGCCGACTGGGTGACGGCCAACACAGAGGGAGGGAGAGGCACTTCTGAGACCCACCCATCCCCAGGGAGTGCCGCTGCTCCCATGCCACGTCCATTCTCTGGGGTCTAGACTTCTTGCTTGGGCAGACAATGTAGAAAGAGGCCTGTCTCAGCAGCCACACTGCCTGATGCTAAGTCACACACCAGTGTTGGGGAAGGATAAGGACCCCACAATGAGGACAGAGTGCCTGGGTCCCACAGGGAGTGTTTTATGGGTTCCCAAGAAGCCCGTATCAGAACACCTCTTCAAAATCACAGCTCCTTCAGCTGATTTTTTTGTAAAGATTTATTTATTTATTTTAAGAATGCAAGTGCTCTATCTGCATGTACAACTTTATGCCAGCAGAGGGCATCGGATTCCACTAGAGATGGTTGTAGCCACCGTGTGGTTGTTGGGAATGGAACTCAGGTCCTCTGGAAGAACAGTCAATGCTCTTAACCACTAAGCCATCTCTCCAGCCCTCATTTCATTTTGAAATATGTTATATTTATTTATTCATTTATTGGTGTGAGGGAGGGGAGACAAAGCAGGAATGCATTCCTCCAGTGCCCCATGGAGTCAGAGGATAACTGTGGGGGTCGGTTCTCTCTTCCCGCCACATGGGGCCCAGGCTCAAGCACCTTTACCCATGAGCCATCCAGCTGGCTCTGAAGTTTGACTTTTATGATCTCATGGCCACTCATGTGGCTACTGTTTCTATCCTTGTCGTGACAAGATGCCCAGCAAGAACAATGTAAGAGAAGAAGTTTTGGCCCAAGGCATGATATCAGGAGGGCCGGGCAGCCTAGTGCATCTGCGGCTGGCAAGCAGAGAGGGATGGGAGCTGCTAATTAGATGGCTCTAATTTTGCCATGTAGCCCAGGACCCCAGCCTCAGGGGGATCTCCCCATCTCAATCAACCCTGTCTAGAAACTCCCTCCCATCCAGAGGTTCATCTTCAAGGTGATCCTAGACAGAGGCTGTCAAGCAGATAGTCAGTACTGACCATTACAGTGACGGATGCCCATTTTACACAGGAAGAAAGGGAGGCTCAGAGAGGTTGAATAACTTGCCTGGGGGCACACAGAGAAATAGTGCCAGACCTAGAATTGGCTTGCCCACAATGAATGCTGTTTTTCCCCTGGGCATCCATGGCCATGAGTAGGGCAGGCTGTAGGCATTGCCTTTTGTCATTGGAGCTCAGGTGTCAGTAATGAGGGGTCTCTGGAATTCTGACACCCTTCTTCTCTCTGCAGGCTTTCTACTATGACCTGGACAAGGTGAGCCATGTCCCTGTGTGTTCTCCAGGGTGGGCAAGACCGTCTGAGGTAGCCTTCCATCCCAGCTGCCCTTGGGCAGAACACTTGGGCTTCTTCTCACATTACAAGCAGGGAAACTAAGGCCCGATGTGAGCCTCGCTGAGATCTGAGCCCAGTGCCCTGATCCTGGGGAGGGGGTGGGGCAGTAGGAACGCAGCCACTTCTGAAGCAGCTTGTTTTTTTTTTCCCCCCTGGGAGAAGCAAACACGCTTGGTAGAGAGACATGTCCGGAAGGTGGAGTTCCATATCAGTAAGGTGGGTGTTTTGAGCATCACGGAGCATCATGGGAGGTGCCACAGGAGTCATGTGGGTATCTCTTGTGAGTCAGAGGGAGCCACGCGGTGTCGCTGGACATCATGTGGGTGGCACAGGGCACCATGGGGGTGTCATGAGGATGTAGCGAGTGTCCAGGTTGGGTGGCACAGGGCACCATGGGGGTGTCATGAGGATGTAGCGAGTGTCCAGGTTGGGTGGTCATGGGTAGCTGCAGAGAGGAGGGCTAGGCAGAGTTCCTGTGACTAACAGCAGCGTCTCAGCCCTAGGGTGGGGCTCTGTCACCGGTCAGTACACAGGGCTTGCTGCTTGGTCTTGGGAGGCTCTAACTGTCCCTGTGGAGACAGGAAAGTGGAGGCTCAACCCACAGGGATGTGCTCACAGTCCCCTAGCGAGTCCCTTAGGCTTGCTTCCTCCTCCTCCCTCACCCTTCTTCTTCTTCTGGAGATAGGGTTTCACGGTGTAGCCTTGGATGTCTGGAACTTCACAATATACTCCAGACTGGACTTGAACTCACAGAGAGCTGCTTGCCTCTACCTCCTGAGTGCTGGGATTAAAGACAGGCGCCACCATGCCCAGCTCCTTTAGGTTTTCTTAGAGTCCATTTGCAAGTACTTTTAAGAGCTCACCTTCTTCCCCAGACCCACAGGGTAGGCACTGCCATGGCTCACTTTCCATTCCACTGTTGGGACTCAGACTGGTACATGACATAGTCATTAGTGTCTACTGTGCTGAGTATGTGAGTGATCCTAGGTGCTGGGGCCCACAGCCTGCGTGTCTGCTGCAGGTGGATGAGCTCTATGAAGGCTACTGTATCCAGTGGCGTCTGCGAGATGGCGCCTCCAACATGCAGCGCGCCTTTAGCAACGGTACCCAAAGCCGCGCCTCCCGGGAGAGCCTGCAGGAGCTGGGCCGCAGCTTGCAGGAATGCATGGAGGTGGGCCAGCCTCAAGGCCTCTGCCCTAGCCCCTGCTCTGGGCTCCTGGGTAAGGGGGTGGGGCTTGCAAATGACTGATTCACTTGTGGTCCTTGCAGGACATGTGTCTCATAGAGGGGGCCTTGGAAGTTCACCTGGGCGAATTCCATGTCAAGATGAAAGGTGAGCGCCAAGTCAGGCTGGGCTTGGTATCAGTTCTTCCCAGCTGCCAAGAGAGCCTGCTAAGGGTGGGTGGCATAGGCCAGAGTCCCAGGGTCTAGAGGCCCAGCCCTGATTGTTGCCCTTGTGACAGGAGGTGGGCTCATTGCTCTCTGGGTATACTACGATGCCCTTCACCCTCTTGACCATCAAAATCTCCTCTCCTTCCCATGCTGCCAGGCACACCCCTGTACCCCAAGGTCCCCATTGCCCCTGGGCAGGGCTGGGGGAGGGGAGAGGAGACTAGCCCATTTCTGTGTTCCAGGCTTGGTGGGCTATGCACGCCTCTGCCCCGGAGACCAGTATGAGGTACAGCCAGGAAGGTCCTGGGAGGGAGGTTCATGGGTAGGCAGTGAGGGGGTTCCCCTGGGGCTGCCTCTGCACCCTTCCTGTACCTCACATGCAGGTGCTTATGCGCCTGGGCCGTCAGCGGTGGCGGCTGAAGGGCCGGATAGAGCCGGATGACAGCCAGACCTGGGATGAGGAGGAGAAGGCCTTTGTGCCCACCATGCATGAGAACCTGGAGATCAAGGTGGGGCAGGGCCCAGGGTGGGACCTGGCGCCTGGGTGCTGAGCTCAGACACCACTATTCTGTCCCTCGTGGCCAGGTGACCGAGCTTCGAGGCCTGAGCTCAATGGTGGTGGGTGCTGTGACTTGTGACATTGCTGACTTCTTCACGGCCCGACCCCAGCTTGTGGTGGTGGACATCACTGAGCTGGGCACCATCAAGCTGCAGCTGGAACTGCTGTGGAAGTGAGTGGTTGCTGTGGCATCCCTGCCCTCACCAAGGCCACCCCTGCTCCTGGTGCAGGCCCTGGGGGCCTGATGTACTCCAGACCTGCTCCTGCATAGCCATCCCTGACCTCGCCCATCCTACCCCACAGCCAGGTTTACCTGACCTTTACAGCAGCCTTGTCTCCTCCGCCCCCACACCTCCTGTGACCTTGAATTCCACTCTCAGTTTTGGAACGCGTGACAGCGTGGGTTGAATCAGGGCCCTTTCTGGGCCCCTTTTCCTCCTTAGTTCCTCAGGGAAATTCCCTTCTGCCCGCCTCTGGTGGGTTTGGTGCGCTCCTCAGCTGCCACCTGGCCTCTACCCCGAGCCTCACCCACTACGCTTTAAGTGTATATCATGAACATCACTCCTAACTGACTCGAAGGCTTTGGGGTGAGAGAAAAGTGGGGTGAATTTGATTCTGGCCCTCTCTTATTGGAGGGGACATTGGTCAAAGCAAATTCCTTGTCTCAGAGCCATCATTTCATTCATCACTTCAGAGTTGTAAATAACCCAGGCCTCACTACCTAGTGGAGGGTGTGGGAAGATCAGCAGAGCTCCTGCAGGCACAGGTTACTTTGCAAGACAAGGCAGCTGCCTGTGACTGCAGAGCACTGGGTCCCATCCGAGCCCCTGACGGTCTCTGCTCTCCTCTGTAGCCCTTTGGACTCTGAGTGCCGGCTGGTTTCACCCAGCCCCACTGGCAGGTTCTCAGTGGGCAGCAGGAAGGGCTCACTGTACACCTGGACACCACCTAGCACCCCCAGCTTCCGGGACAAATACTGCCTGGTAAGTGAGCCTGTTCCCAGTAGGCCGAGATGCTTTGGGACTGGGCAGTGAGGAGCTTGGCCTGCTTGGGGTTCAGCCTGGGAGTTGTAGGGCTGTGGGGCTCAGTCTTCCACAGCTTGAGGCCATGGGAATTAGGCTGGGTCTGGGACTTGTGTGTGTGTGTGTGTCTGTGTGTGTCTGTGTGTGTGTGTGTGTGTGTGTGTGTGTAGGGTGTCCTCTGCCTAGCCATGGCCTTGGCCTCACCTTGCTGGGGAGACTCAGAGCTTCCAGGCATGTGATCTGGAGCCATGTACAAAGAAGCAACCTTCTCCCCATGCCTCCAGGGCCAAGATCCCCTCAGAGGCAGGGCCACTGTCCTCTCCTTTCTGGGTGGGTGGGGGCATTGAAAGCTATGCACAAAGGAACCCTCAGCATTTCTCTTGCTGGCCTTGGGATGGTCTCTCATTTACAGGGACCTTCCTTTCTTTCTTCCTTCCTTCCTTCCTTCCTTTCTTCCTTTCTTTTTTTCCTTTCTTCCTTTCTTTTGGTTTTTCGAGACAGGGTTTCTCTGTAGCTTTGGGGCCTGTCCTGGAACTCGCTCTTGTAGACCAGGCTGGCCTCGAACTACAGAGATCCACCTGCCTCTGCCTCCCGAGTGCTGGGATTAAAGGCGTGCGCCACCACCGCCCAGCACAGGACTTTCTTAACAACCCCCGCCCTACACTGCCCCACACGTGACTGTGTTCACTCCACAGACACAGAGGTCATTTCAGTGTTGTGCTGTGCCTGTCCACAGGCCATAAGCAATCTTCAGCAAGAACATCTCTCCCCAAGTTTGCACCCATCCAGGGTCCCAGGCCCCAGGGCTTGTCCCCTGCTAGGTGTGGACATTGGCACACGGGTGGGGAGACACATGACATCTCTCCAATACAGGGCACAGAGGGGGGTCACTGGAGCTAACTTAGGGTCCCCAGGGATATGCTTCCAGAGCAGTGACATCTGAGCTGGCACCCTTGGTGCTGAGGGCATGTGTACAGGGTGGTTTGAGGCAGAGAGCACAGTCAGCACCAAGGTCCTGAGGCAGGAGCTTGGTGAAGATGAAACAATGAAGTTGAGGTTTGCTGGGGAGAGTCAGAGGTTGACAGAGCATCCGCGGCTCTGGATGCTAGTTGCCTTGGCAGATCGATGTCACCCTGAGCACCTGGGCACATGAGGGGCTCAGCACAGTCCCTGGGGTGGCTGCTGAGGTTGCTTCTGCATCCCCTCCCAGTCTGTCCTCCAGCAGCCAATGCAGCAGACCTTGCTGCTAGGTGGGCCTAGGGCCACCTCCATCCTCGGCTACCTGTCTGACAGTGAGCTCCAGGGCCCTCGCCTGCGGAACCGGAGCCAGGAGCGACTCGAGATGGACTCCTTCAGCTCTGAGGACCCCAGAGACACTGAGACCAGCACTTTGGCATCCACCTCAGATGTGGGGTTCCTGCCCATGCCTGCAGTACCCACGGCTTGCATAGAAGAGGGGACCAGGGAGGAGCCCCCACCCCTGGGCCTGCTGCCAGGCCTGGCTCATCCAGTCAGCGGTGTGCTTGTGGAACAGCCTGGCTGGAGGGACTTGGAAGGAGAGAGGCTGACCCTGCTGCGAGATGCCCCAGTCCACAGCCCCATGGTGCCACAGAGCCAGAAGGACCAGGAAGAAGGAGATGGGGATGGAGTTGAGAGGCCTGTGCAGGAGGTCCTGGATCTACTGCGGTCTGCAGACACTGCTCAGCCCCAGCTCCGGGAGCTGGAGTACCAAGTCCTCGGCCTCAGGGACCGGCTGAAGGTATGCCCGCCCTGCATTGGACAGCAGCACCACCTTGCTGCCGGCCTGAGGCCTAGGAGCAGGTGCAGGGACCAGGCAGCCCATGTGAGCATCCCAGCCTCACCCCCATGTGACCTGGGTGGGCCGAGCCTCTCTCGCCCTCAGTGCCCTCACTTTTCAAGGCCTAGGAGGAGAATACCAAGGGGAGGCCGGAGTGCACAGTGAGTAAGTTGTTCTGTGTCCAGCCAGAACCTGGCTCCATCAAGGATCTTCTGATGTAGGTGGGTGCTCGGGGATGTCATTTAGGATTAAGAACTTTGGACCAGACAGAGCTGAATTCAAGGAAGGCCCTGCAACTACCTGCTCCCCACCCCGCATCTGTACGGCCACCTGCCATGGCTCTCAGAGCTGCTAGCCTCGACGGATGGCTTTGTTTACATTTTTAAATACATAAAATAAAATGTAGACCACACATACCAACTTCTATAGCCCATTCTTGGGTATGACACAGTTTTTTCTTAGAACGATCCAACACAGACCTCTCTTGAAAAAAAAAAATCTCACTTACTATTGTTTTGTTTTGTTTTCTTCGTTCTCAACCTGGACCTCACACATTCTCAGCACAGCTGAGAGAAAACTCCACTTCTCATGGTCTACCCAGTGTCTTAGCCCACCCTGCCTGCCAACCACCTTCGGAAGGCCCTGCGCCAGCACTCCAGGAAGGAGAATTTGAAGAAGGATGCCACTCTAACTTGCACTTCCCCAGTGTTTGTGTGTGGAACAGTTTGAGTTGCAGGAATGCAACTTCTGTCCTGTATTTTCAAAAACCACACACACCTTGTACGACCCTTAACTAGCACAGCTATTCAGAACACCAGAGAGACCCTTCTGTTTTCTGGAAAACAGCCAAGGACAATAAAAACCAATGACAGGTCCCGCCTTCAGCTTGGACTCTAAAGGGGAGTCACCCAGAGCCTTCTTGAGAAATGGGCTCAATGTTGCTAAGAAGCCCAGGCTGGTCTTGAACCCTAGATCCCCCTGCCTCAGCCTCCCAAGACTGGGAGGACAGGTGTGTGCCACCATGCCTGGCTAACTTACACACACTAATTACTATTTGTATATGTGTGTATTTATGTGTATGTACATACACACGTGTCAGGTGCTCTTGAGGCCAGGTGAGGCCATCAAATGCCCTGGAGCTGGATTATGAGCTGCCATGTGGGTGCTGGGAATCGACCCAGGTCCTCTGCAAAAACAGCCAGTGCTTTTACCACTGAGCCATTTCTCCAGCCTCATACACATACATAGATGCATGTGTATATAGTTACAGGCACATGTGCAGTGCACATACACACGCTCACACACACACTTGCGCACACACACGCACACACTCACATGCCTGCCTGTGCACACAGTCGACCCCCTCCCTCACCCTCCTGAAAATCATCTACTCTTGAAGACTCGTGTGCAGCCCTGGGAAGGAGGCACAGGCTCTGCTGCTGTCATTTTTTTGAGGAAAACCCTCAAGATGCTCAGTGTGCTCCTTTTGGGCTGAGGGCGACTGCATGGCTGCTCTGCCTCCCTGCAACTGCCATCCTTTTCCCATCCATCGGGAGTTTTGCTGTGTGCATGGCCCCATGTGCGGGGCTGTTTGTGGGCTCGTGGTCCCAAGCACAAGCCCCGGGCATGTCTGGTGGTAAAAATCCGAGAGGTAGATGATTCCTTCAGGCGGGAGGTGCAGAGCGCTGACAGGAGCCCAAGGGTATCGCACAACACTATTAACTATGCTGTCGCTGTCCTCAGGGCTGGGGAGACCTCTCAGCTGGTGGAGCACTTGCTGTGCAACGTGAGGACCTGGCCTCACCCTCCAGGACCCACACAAAGAAAAGGCAGGCCTGGTGGCAAGCACTTCAGCACTGGGGACGTGGAGACAGGAGGCTCCCTGGGGCTCAATGCCCACTCAGTCCAGCCTAACTGGCAAACTCCAGGTCCCAGCAGGAGGGACCTCAAAAACATAGTTAAAAAAAAAGACCAAACCAGTAAAACAAGGTGACAGCTCTTGAGGTATGACACCCCAAGGTTGTCCTTGTATGGCCCCTCTGTACACACAAGCACATATGTACAACATGCACAACACACACATGCATACACTGGAAAAGAAAAACAGTTTTTAAACAAAAGTGCACACGTGGGCTTTGTACTTACAGGCTGGGAGTTTGCAGTGTGGCCTTGGGGTCATGGCTCAGTGTTTGCTAATTGGCTAACATAACTACCTCAATGCATAAGCACCCACTGTGTCCATCCATGTCTGTGTACATGCATGCACACATGTGCTTGTCACTGTGTCCGTCCATGTCTGAATCCTCTCAGGGTGACTGTCAGCGTGAGTGTGGAGCAAGTTTCCACATTTGCTGAGAAATGAGCCATTGAGCCACTGGGCAGCAGCACAGGGGCAGGTGTCCGCTGGGATGGAGTGGCGCCTCCTTGTTGGGGAAGCCCTCCCCTGCGCCTCTCTCCCTGTGGTCTGTCCCATGGGTGTTGGGGACAGGTTTGTCTCTCTGGTGACCTTGTCTCAGGCCATGCTGGTGGGACACTGGAAGTGCTACATCCCAGACTCACTCTGCTGAGCTGGCTTGTGCTGGAGCCGGTGTGGGAGTGGGGGGCTGGGGTGGTCACATCCTGGACGGCTGTGGGAGGGCAAGGCCGTCACCCTGGTGCTTGTCCACAGCCCCGAGGGGTGCAGCCGGAACCAGTGTCAGCGCAGAGCCTGGTTGACTGCATCCTTGAGAGCTTCGCCTTTCTCAATGCCGACCTTGCCAGTGATGAGCTGTCCCTGTTTGGGGGCTCCCAGGCTCCCGAGTGAGTGCACACCAATGGGGACACCTCTGGGCTGCTGTAGCTCCATTCTAGTCTCTTGAGTCCTTGGTCCCATCACGTCTAGTTTTATTGTGCTCAGTGCCTCCTCTCCATATCACTGTTCCCACATAGCTAGTATGGCCACTGAGGTGATCTCAGGCAGTAGCAGCAGCACACAGCAAAACCCTGATCTTGACCTCAGTGGCTGCCATGCTGACCACACTCCCTAGTAACTGTCTTGCCCAGCGCTCTCTCTGGATCGCCATCCATTGGCCTCACTACCTATGCTGATGGCCCAGGGCCACTTCTGTCCCCAGACTTCAGTAAGACAGAAGGGGACAGTCTTCATTTCTTTCTCCCATCCAGTGGTCCCACAGGGAGATTCCAAGTCTTACCTTCCCGAGTGTGATGAGCCAGTTGGACCTTGGGGGAGGGGCGGCGGTTCAGCTCTGCCCTGTGAGCCATGATATCCCCACCCTCAGTCTGGGCTTCCTGCCCACTTCACAGAAGAGCAAAATGAGGCTTTGGCGACCATCCAGAAGCACAGCCTCGGGTCCCCTGGGTAGCACTGCCCTCCACACCTGTCGGATTTCCAGCCAACTTTCTCCCCCTTCCCGCCACTGTACTCCCGTACCGGGGGCCCAGCTCTCTGATCTGGAGCTCTGGGGGGTGGGGTGGGGGTCAAGGAAGGGGTTCCTTTGCTAACCCAGTGGTCCCTCATTTCTTTTCTCTCCTCAGGAAGGACAGTCCTCCGCCTCCTCGGCCGTCATTGAAGGTGTCACCCAGCGAGCTCACAGCTGGTGTCCCGGAGCTGGACACACTGCTCATGGTCCACCTTCAAGTCTGCAAGGCCTTGCTTCAGGTGTCAGGGTAGGGCTGGGCTGGGGTGGGGTCTGGGCTCAAAGGTGGCAAAAAAGTCTGGAGCCGATGCCATGGAGACTCTGTGGCAGGAGGTAAGGAGCCATGTGGGTCTCAGGGAGCCAAGCCCCAAACTGAGAGGGTGGTTCTAGTATACATGTGTAAGGTGCCACACCAGTCCAAACTGGTTCTACCCCAGGAACTGAACATGGTAGGCTTCAGGCTATGCTACTCCCGGGGTCCAAATGCTGGCAGATGGGCCTGGCCCTCTTTCCGCTGCTTTGTGATGTTTGGCTGAACTTGGGTAGGCTGACTCTGGGGGCTCAGCTTAATGAAGAGAAGGGTGCTTAGGCCATGGTCTAGAAGCCACCTCTGGGATAGGGCAACTGTGGGCAGCAGAGAGCAGAGACGTGCATGCCAGGCTCACCCCAGCATCTCGGCGGCTGATTCTAGAAGCTGGCCTCCCCTAATCTGTCCCGGATGGTCCAGGACTGCCTCCTGGAGGAAGCAGAGCAGCAATGGCGGGTTCTGGAAGTGCTTTCAGCCCTTGACTCGGAGCAGGTCAGCAAGGCCAGGTCGGTTGAAGAGAGTAAGTAGCAATCAGCCTCATACCCACCACGACAGCCTTGCCTTTCTCCCCCTTCCATGGATGGGTGGATTATCTGGGCTTGCACACCTGTGTGTCTGTGTGTGCTGGGGAGGCCACTGTCGGGTTCACCAAAGCCATCCCCACCCATATCCTGATTCTTTGTCTACCCCTGCGGACCTCTCTGGGGAGTCCAGCTTCCTGGTTCATTGGGGTGGTTGTGAGTGGCTGACCTTATGAGTGGGGACAAGGAAGGTGACCGGAGCCAACTGTTCCTACTGAGCGACATGGGCCTGAGAGGAGGTCCCTGTATTGGGTCTCCTGCCCTCACTTCCAGCTTCGGGTCCCGCTGAAGGGGTTTCTGGTGCCTGTGGCTCCTCCTGCCCAGGCTGCTGAGCGGCTGCTCGGTCTCAGTCATCCCACAGGCTCCTCACAGGAAGGGTGGCCTGGCATTGTGGCAAGGATGCACACAGCCTGGCAGTGTCCTGGCTTGCCCTGCCTCCACACTCCTCAGCCAGCTCAAGAAGATGTGCCTACGTCGAGTCCGAGGGAAGTACCCTGGCCAGCTGGAAATAGGTAGCGTCCTTCTTGCTTGCCATTTTCCACGGGAACGGGGGTGCTACAACTGGGGACATCTTCACAGTTCGGGCCCTGTGTATCTCCGCGCATGTCTTCACTGCCCTGCCCCCTGGGAAAGCAGGCTGCAAATCCCTGTGCCTCCCACCAAGCCTTGAAGGGTTGTTAGAAGAGGGTGTGCAGGCAAAGTGCCGTGCGGGTGTCCTGGACTCAGGCTGGACCTTTCCTGGGGGTCGTTGTAGCATTTTCTCATGGAGCACATGAAGGGTGATGCTCCCAAGGGTGGTGCTCCTGAGGGTGGCTTTTGGAGTCTGGGAGTCTGGCCCATTCTCTGGGCTGCTTGCTGCCTTGAGTGTTTGCAGGGCTCTAGCTCCGGGATTCAGAGTCCACTGTAGCTAGCTCTGTCACACAATTAAAAGACAGGAAAACAGCCCACAGTTAAGTGAAAGAGTACTTTATTGGCAAGCGCTACCAACTTCTAGGCTAGAGAAGGCTCTAGAAGTACAAGTCTGCTGACTCTAAGGAGGCCTCCCTGGGATCCCCTTTCCCAGAGTCCCTTTAACTGACTGTTTACTGAGGCCTCAGCGCCTCTCAGGGTCCTTCCCTCTGCCAGTGTGTCGCAGGCTCCTGGAGCAGGTGGTCGGCTGTGGTGGGCTGTTGGCCACAGCGGGGCTCCAGGAAGAGCAGATGGTCACCTGGTTCCAGTTCCACAGCTACCTGCAGCGGCAGAGCGTCTCTGACCTGGAGAAACACCTCATCCAGCTCACCAAGGAAGGTAGGGCCTGGCCATGGCGACGGCTTGGAAGCAAGTTACAGCTCACCCTGGGGGCTTTGTCCCTTCTGGCTGGGGCCACAAACCAGATGCATGTCATAGCCGAAAGCAGGGGGTGAACGGCCTAGCGCAGCCCCAGGGAGAGGAGGTGGGAGCCGCAAACACTGCCCTTCTGATTTCTTTCTGAGTCAGGGTCTCCCTATGTAGCCTAGCCTGTCTTCAAACTCACCATCCTCCTGCCTCAGCCTCCCAAGTGCTGGGATTACAGGTGTGTACCACGCACCCAGCCTGGCCAGTGGTTCTGTTCGTTTTTCAGGGGCATGTCAGATCTGTTTGTAGAAGTGTCTGTCAGGATGTGGCGATGCTCCCCCTAGGGCAGCTGATGGTACAGGTCTCCCCTTCTTTTTCAGTTACTCTCATTGAGGAGCTGCACTGTGCAGGTCCAGCCAAGGGCTTGAAGAAGCTGCACGGGAAACGTCTGGGCCAGCTGCAGCCCCTGCCCCAGACACTTCAAGCTTGGGCACTGCTGCAGCTGGATGGCCCCCCAAGGCTGTGCAGGGCTGCCAGATCACGCCTGGCTAGTGCAGCCAGGAATAGGCGCTTCCGGGAAAAGGTGTGGTGATGGGCATTTTGGCTGGGTGTGCAGGAGTATAAAGTGGGAGGGGCTGGAGAGATGGCTCAGAGGTTAAAAGCACTGGCTGTTCTTCCAGAGGTCCTGAGTTTAATTCCCAGCGACCACATGGTGGCTCACAGCCATCTGTAATGAGATCTGGTGTAGCATACAGGCAGACAGAACACTGTATACATAATTAATAAATAAATCTTTTAAAGAAAGAGTATAAAGTGGGTGATGGGGGCTACACTTAACAGATTTGAGGTCAAGTGCTTTAAGAAGGCTGAACATGGGCTAGAGTCACTAGGGCAGTGGTTCCCAACCTTCCTAATACTGCTCCCCTTCAATATGGTTCCTCATGTTGTGGTGACCCCACCCAAAAAGTTATTTCATTGTTAACTTCATAACTGTAATTTTGCTACTATTATGAGTTGTGATATGAATATCTAGTATGTGACACCGCCCCCCCCCATGGGTTGAGACCCACAGGTTGAGGAGTATACCCAGCACCAAATCACAGCCTGGGCTTGGTCTCTCAGACCCACATGGCATCTTTCTGAGGGCTGTCTTTAAAATTTTAATATTTGTTTGTTCATTCATTCATCCATTTATTGTGAGTGTGTGTGCCACATCATGAGTCTGGAGGTCAGAGGGCAACCTGATGAAGGCTGTTTTCTCCCTCCACAACATGGGTGCCAGGGTTCAAATTCAGGTGGAGCTGGGCATGATTACACACGCCTTTAATCCCAGCACATGGGAAGCAGAGGCAGGCAGGTCTCTGAGTTTTAGGCCAGACTGATCTACAGAGTGAGTTCCAGGACAGCCAGGGCCACACAGAGAAACCCTGTCTTGAAAATCAAAACCAAAAAAGTTTTGTGGAATTCACTTACTAACCAGCTAGTGACCAGTCTGGGGTTAGCCCTCCTCCTGACAATATACCTGGCCTAAGATTGACAGGTCTTACCCCAAGTTTTATTTAGAGAAGGGCTGAGTTTGGGTCACTGAAGCACCTGTAGTGTGTCCAGTCCAGCTGGGGACTAGCTTGCCCTGACCTCTGTCCAATCCTGGTGTCCTCCCCAGGCTCTGCTGTACTACACCAACGCCTTAAACGACAGTGACACCAAGCTCCAGCAGGCAGCGTGCATGGCGCTGCAGCAGCTTGGGGTGAGTCCCATCTTCCCTAGTGACTGACAGGCGGCCACCCATGGTGAGGGCTGAAGCAGCAGCAACAGCAGCAGCGGCAGCTTCAAAACACTTTCACTGGAATGGCGCGCGCGCGCGCGCGCGCGTGTGTGTGTGTGTGTGTGTGTGTGTGTGTGTAGTAGAGGGTATCACCAGTAGCAAGAACTGACACCCTAGTAACAGCCAGCCCCCCAGACTCCAACAGCAGAGGTCCCCAAACCAAGGAACTCCCTGCCCATCTCAGCATGTTGTAACATGATAAATTCTTGTGAATGAGAAACAGACAAAGTGCAGAAATGTGAAAGCTGCCCTGTCACCCTCGACCTCAGCAGGAGCGGCTGGCCACCTCTGGCACATTTCCTTCTTGCTTGCAGGAACATGCGTACCCTGAATATTTCTAATAAACATGACTTTACATGAGCCAAGGGCTACGTGCCTACAAGCATGAGGAACCTGAGTGGAATCCCCAGAACTCCACAGAAAAGCTCCGAATGGTGGCCCACACTTGTCATTCCAGTGCAGGGGAGGTAGAAGCAGGGGATTCTGGGACTAGCCGGCCAGCAAGCTAGCCAGCATAGCTTAGTTGTGAGCTCCAGGCTAGGAGAAACCTCATCTAGAAACATGGTGTGGATGGCATCTGTAAGTTCTAATTTTGTTCACATCGTGTGTGCAGGGCGGGGGGGGGGCGCACATGTGCACTGTTCAACCACAGAAAAATGTAGTTTTCATGCATTGAGGGGAAAAAGCCAGGTGTGGGGGCACATCCCCATGACCCAGGGCCAGCCTGGGCTTCATAGTGAGATCCTGTCTCATAAATGCCACTACGAGCATTTTTGTAAATAAGGTTTTATAAAAAGCCACACTGGGTTCCAGCTCATCCTGGGCTGGATGACACAGGACAGCTTCAGAGCTTGTGAGCCATGCCTTCCCCACTCTCCCTGCACTCCCACGGTGGAGGTGAGGGGACCTTTTTAAGTCACCTCCACCCACGCTGGGGATCCGCCTTGTCTAACCTTGTTGCCTACTTATACATGGGAGTTGGCTCAGTGTAGAGAAAACCCACTGCCCCCCACTCGTTCAACGCTGCCCCAACAGGAGGATCACTGCTAAGGGTGAAGGGGTCAAAGGTCGCGTGGGAGCACTATCTGTGGATGCGTGGCAATCAGGCCCTGGTTCTCCAGGGTAGAGGACAGTTAGGATGTGTTAGATGATGTCTACAGACAAGCTGATGGTGGCCTTGCTTGCTGGCCTGCACTGGGGTGTGGAGGCCTGGAGGCCTCTAGAGAAGGACAGACAGGCCCCCCAGGAACCACGCCAGGGTTGGCACTCAGGGACGACACAGTGTGGTCTACCTGCTGCTTAACAAGCCTTTTTCCTCCTGACTGCACAGGGTATTGAAAGCATTGAACAGATCGCCAGCCTGTGTCGGTCCGACCTGGAGGCCGTGCGAGTGGCAGCGCGGGAAGCAACACTATCATTTGGTAAAGTGTGGCCAGAACCCCCCCCCCCCGTGCAGCACAGTGGGGGTTCCAGGGTTCCCATGGAGATGGGTGAGAAGAGCCTCAGCTGTCAGGTCTGGGCTGCTAGGGACCGGGCTGCAGGCCACCTATGCTTTGCAGCCCCTGCTCAGTGCAGGTTCCCTTCATAGCAGGTGACAGCTAGGGTATAATTTTTCTCCCCACTTTGTTTATGGTCCTTGGCCAACGGTGGCAGGGGCAAGGTCAGGCCAGTGCTCAGGAGACCTCCGGCATAGAAGGCTGTTTCAGGTGTGGATGGTTCAGTCAACAGCAGGGGCAAGGGACCCACAACGATTATTGTCCTGCCCCTCTAGAGATACCAAGACCTGGCAAAGCAGAACACCAAGGTGGTGACGAGCTGGTGATGGATACCTTTGTGTTCCAGGTGAGAAGGGCCGCCTAGCTTTTGAGAAGATGGACAAACTCCAGTCGGAACAAGAACTCTACCAGGAAGCAGATGTTGAAATCACAATTTTCTAAGCTGTGATCAATGAGCTCCAATCCAGCATCTTTCTTCCTTGACGTTTCCCGGCTTCCATAGGGCTCAAGTTTTGAACTGAGCACCCTAGGCACTCCTTCACAAGTGTGAGCTGGGCATAGTGCTGTATTCACAGAGCAGGAAGGGGTATGTGGGACCTCCAAGGATGCGGCCAACCCCAAATGCTGTTTTTGCTTGTCTTGCCTTCCTGGAGTGCAGTGGCAGGGGCAGCTGGTGCTGGCTGAGGATCAAGGGTTCAAGACAGACATGCATGGAATGTGAGCTCCCTGCTTACCCTCTGGGACAGCTAGCCAGTGGTCAGGCCCACTTCTGACACATGCCAACTTGTGGCCCGTTAGATGAATTGCTTCAGAAGCCAGAGATGAGGTGAGGTTTTCATTGAGGTGGCTACGGAGGCACACGATGGGTTTCCTACTTCAGTGGGTAAAACACTTGAAACTGGGCATCTGGGGCGAGTGGCTCTCAGGGCTGACTTAGACCCCCATTTAGTTACGTGGACCATGTGTGCTGACTTATCTTGGTATTTATTTGTCTCATTCATGTCCATTCTCTAAAATCTCAATTAAAGCCTCTGTAGTGTATCGTTTCCCTTACTGCCCAAGTAGATAAGGCTGTGTCTGTATAGCCACACGGGAGAGGGTGGCAGGCACCACAGGACTCTGCAGAACCCATCGGGGATCCTTGCTACACTTGACTGCCAAGGCTCATGGCAGACTGCCCTCCTCTGGGATACTTTGAGAATACCCCAGGCCTTTGCAAGCCTTTACCTGATGGGGTTTATCCCATACCTGAAGCTTTCTGCTGGGACAGCAGGCACGGCACTTCCATGGTTCTGGGGCTCCAGGATCATAGCGGGAACCACTTACTGCACAAGAAATTGTAAAACTGAGAGGTACAGGGCTCTGCTCTTTCTTTTTTTGGGGGGGGGGTGAGACAGGGCTTCTCTGTGTAGCCCTGGCTGTTCTGTAGATCAGGCTGGCCTTGAACAGAGCTCTCTGCCTCTTGTGGTGGCATTAAAGTTGGGGCTGTGCTTTCTATCACACCCGTCATCACAGTCTGAACTGAAACAGTCACTTGGGGGCTCTATATGCTGAGTGTTGTCCACAAACTTTTGGGTCTCATTTCCATCTCTGTCATGTATACATCAAATGTGGCTTTATGGGCTGAGATGGGCTGACCATGGTGTGTGACAGGCAGCTGGCCGAGGTGTGGTGTGGAACCTGAAACAGGGACTCCAGTGATGCCTGTGGGTCTTGTTCAAGCACTGCAAGGTGCCAAAGGGTGGGTTCCTGAAAGAACAGTGTGGAGGTCCTGAGTCCTCCGTAAGCCCTGCAGTGAAGGCAAGTTGGCCAGCCACTGGCACTCGCAACCCAGAGCACGCTAACTCTGCAGGGCAGACATCTACCTCATGCTGTCAAGGATGGACAGATGGCTGCCCATCCTGGCTCAGGTCTGTCAGGTAAAGAAATAGGAAGCACTGGGCGTAGGTGGCGTACGCCTTTAATCCCAGCACTCAGGAGGCAGAGAGTCAGGTGGATCTTTGAGTTCGAGACCAGCCTGGTCTACAGAGCTAGTTCCAGGACAGGCTCCAAAGCTACAGAGAAACCCTGTCTCAGAAAAACAAAAAAAAAAAAAAAACCAAAAAAAAAAAAAAAAGAGGAAAGAAATAGGAAGCATCTCACATCTATGTTCTTTAAAAACATTTATTGTTGCAACTAAAATGCAGACCCATTAGTGATACGGCAAGTTGGAAATGGTGCAGTCCGACAGTTCTGTGAGGTCACAGAAGACCCTGAGACACCCCCACTGGGGCATGCACCACCCCACATACCTACAAAGGTACTATATCGGAAAACTTTTTTGTTGTTGTTGGTTTTTATTTTTGTAAAAATGGTTTATTCTATGGCCATCAAAAAAAAAAAAAAAAAAAAAGAACGACCTGCTGAG
Source organism: Ondatra zibethicus (assembly GCA_004026605.1). Classification (NCBI taxonomy): domain Eukaryota; kingdom Metazoa; phylum Chordata; class Mammalia; order Rodentia; family Cricetidae; genus Ondatra; species Ondatra zibethicus. The sequence continues at coordinate 96,148 of PVIU01001018.1, read as the reverse complement.
TAAATATTGGTTTAAGGCATACAGCAGCTTGCTACCTCCAACACAGGCAACGGGGTGGAGCATGCCCATTCTCCAGGACATCCACCTAGAAGGCTACTGTACATACCCCACTACTACAGATACAGTCCACTGCCAACTGCTCCCAGCCTGGACCCTGGCTGTGCCACCTCCCCAGGCTCTGAGGGCAAGGCCACCACCATTCCCACCAGTGGCTCTGTGCTGGCTTCTCTGGGTGAAAGGCAAAATGTGAAATGCTGGCAAGAGGCAGTTTGGATTTCCAGCTGCCTTCGCTTCTTATTGTAAAAAAGCCACCCAATGTGAAGGTCTTGTGTCCCCTCACAAGAAGAGTCATGAGCACCATCATCAGTCTCTACCAGGCTCAAGACTGACACACCTCTGGGCAAGGTGACCCGGGCCAGTGATGACAGCAGGCTGATTCTAAGGACTGTCACCCAGGCTGTTCCCAGGAGGGTGCTTCCCACAAGCTGCCTTGCTTCCAATCCTGGCCTGCTCCAGAAGAGCGTGAACTTGGAATGGAGGGGCTGATTCCAGAGGTGGAAGGGCCCTGCTTGCCTAAGTGTCCAGGGTGTGACTGTGGAATGTCTGAGGTGCGGTGGGGCTTGGCAGGGCAGGCCAGCGAGCCTGGGGTGTCCTGCCGGAGTGAGGCAGTATCTGCACTGGACAGAGCTGCTCCCACAGAGTGGCGGTTACTCAACAACGGCCACATCTGGTCAGAGTATGCAGAGGTGGCTGGGCATGGGCTGCTAGTGAGTGGGCATTGAAATTCCCCATGTCAAGAACATGGTACCACCAGGGCAGGAGACGTCGTGTTTTTGAACTCTCAGGGAAAGCGGAGATTGGGAGCGGGATCTACAAGGTCATGGGGAGAAAGCCCAGGTCTCATTCTCGCATATCACATCAGAAGCCACAGGGCCTTTACACATGGCCACACTGTCCCATGTTCCTGAAGCCTGATCGCTCCCAATGCCCTATAGCCCCTGCTCCTGGCCCCAGCTCTGGCTGTACAGTGGCTCCTGTCAGTCTCGAGCCCAGGACTGATCTGATACTGTACTGGGCAGAGCCCTGGGTACCAGGCTGACACCTTACGTTATCAGCTCAAGGACGTGCTCACGCAGTGGGATGCCTTTGGGAAAGGTGAATAAATAAAGAGCAGGCAGTTTCTAGGGAGGGTGTGGGGCCTTGTGCTGCCGTGAGCCAGTGCCCTGTCTCTGCCATTCCCTCGCATTCCTCAAGATCGTGGGCTTGGTACTCCAGGGAAGGATAAAGCAGAAAGGGAGATACATGGCTGAAGGAGGTGGTGGCTCTGGTGAACAAGCCTCCCCTGCAGCTTGCTCAGCTGGCTAGTGGCTTTCCTTCTCCGGCATGGCCACTGTGGCCTGCAGCCAAGAGGCTGGAGGACAAGCTGTGTTGCTGGATAGCAACCTCACAAAAGCGCGTGCCTTGGATACTCCAGAGCCGCACCTCCCAAAGCCTAGCCACTACAGCACTGGAGGCAGCCATGGCAAGCTGGGTGGTGTTTTTATGAGTCCTGACTCTGAAAAGCACCACTAAGAAAAAAGTCTTTACAGTTTGCAAAAATCATCTGATGCCTTCAAGGATGGCCACCGGCACGGGACTGGACGTCTCAGAGGTTGGTAGCAGTCCTGCGAAGTGGCTTCCATGACACCAAGGCTCTTTCCTCCTCCTGTCAGTCATGCTTGCGCCTCAGCAGTGTGGGTTCTACCACAACGGTGCTTACTTTCCAATGAAATAGAAACCGCAGGGTGAGCGCTGGCAGCCACCTAAGATGAACTTGACCCTGAGGCAGGGCCCCAGGGAAACTCACTTATAGGGATGGGATGTTGAGGGCGGGGATATCAGCAAGATGGCTGTCACAAGGAGGGAGGGTGCAGATGAGTTTGGAAATGCAGCAGGGACACCTGAGCAAAGCAGAGCTGGGCTTGCTGTTTAGAGGCAGCGTGTGCTGCTCTCCTCACAACAGGGCGGCTCCAGGACACCTGGCAGCTCAGAGTACACAGCGGGGGTGACCAAGCCAGCAGGAGCTTTACATCCTGACCATTTGGGAAATCAACGTAAATCATGAATCGAATCACACGCAAAAGGGCACAAGAGAATCTCGAGTGCCTAGCGTTTTTTTTTTTTCCAGAAATAACAAAAACCTGCCTTTATAAATGTTAAAAACAACAATGTGTTGTAATTTTTTTTCCAAAAACAAACGAACAGAGAGAAAGGGGAGGAGTGAGGTGAGAGCGAGTGAGAGTATTTGGCATTTCCTCTACTTCTCCTCAACAGGTTAAGGCCCTGAGATTAGACTGTTCTTGGGACCATGGGCTCCGGCCAAGCCCAGTGCAGTGATGCCCCTCCTGGGGCTGGCCCTTCCAGTTCCACCACAGGCTTGCGAGCTGTTCCCGAGCTGTTCCCCCGACAGTGGGTCAGACGCCGCAGACGGAATCCTAAGCTGGGCAGCAACAGTGCCCAGCACACTCACGCTCACAGCAGTCCGTCAGTGAAAGCACACCCGGTAGCAGAGGTACGCACCAGTAGCCAGGGCTGTGGCCATGCACACATTGACCAGGAAGGGCTTCCAGTGAGTCGGCCAGTGTGCCTTTTGTTCCTCGTCCGTTGGGGACAGCTCTTCCTTGGTGGGAACAGATGCCTTGGCGCCCTGAAGACCTCCAGCTACCGTTCGTTTTCTAACTTCAGTGTCTTGACTCATGCTGGGGAGAGGGGAAAGGGCAGGTTATTCACCTCGAGAAGATGGACAAGGGCATTATCATGAAGGAGGAATTCTGGAGAAGCAAGCCATTCACGCTGCACCGGGTGGGAAGGTCAGCACAGACAGCAGCCTGCTTGTCTTCTAGCCCTTGGGGACCTTGGGCAATACCCACGGCCAGGGCTGGGTTTCATTCAAAGATCAAGTCAGCCCACAGCCCACCAATGTATGTGTTTTATCAGAAATGGAAACTCCTAGCTGTAGCTAAAGATGCGTTCAGCTCCATATCCCAGTTACAGGGGAAACATGGCTTCTTTAGTCCTGGTACACTGGTAGCTCTGTATCTTCTATGACCAAGGATGCTAGAATGAGCGCAGCTAGCCACGCCTCTCCACACTGTGTTCAGAGCTCTGGGTGGGTCCTACTGAGAGCCAGACTGTGTGTGTGCCACACCTCCAAACTGCCCTCTAGGAAAGAGACAGTTGCCCCAGGAGCTGCCTCACAGTGCCACTTCCTGCAGGCATATACTTTCTTTACCAACCCTACTCTACCACACAATGCTATGCACACGCCCCTTTCTCCAAGTGGAGGGTCTGCAGCATAGATCTACTATCATCTCAGTGCTCCAGTTATCAGTGGGTGCTCAACCAGGGTGAGCAAGCAAGCTGCAACACCTGCCCAGTTTAAACTGAGCAGATCAGACAAGCACCACAAGGTGGCACTGGAATCCCATTATAACCTGTCACTGCATAGGGACACCCAGGTGCAATGGGCACTTTCTGCCAGGATAGAGGCCCCTCCATCACCTGTTCATGCTATGCATAGCACTTAAGGGGTCTCTGCCCTCCTCTCTGGCCAGGCTGTCTTCGTTCTCACAGGTCTGCTCGCTCATCCACTGGTGGCTGGAGAAGAGTTCCTTGCATTTCCCATTGTGAGGCTCCAGGATGCGCTTGGGTGGCCGGGGAGGTGGGGGGACATGCTCAGGTGGGGGCTCCAGGTCCTCATGAGAGAGCTCCTTCCACTGATCCTGGGAAGAACAGTGACAGAAGCCCATGAGTACTTGTTCTGGGTCTCCTCAGGTGAGCAGCCAACAGCTCAGCAGCAGCTCTGGGGTTCTTGATTCTAGGCAATTATCTGGGAGGTAAATTTGTTCTTTCTGAGGTAGGGTCTCAGGTGGCCAGGCAGGCCTTGGACTCCTGCCATCCTGCCTCCATCTCCAAAGGGCTGGGACGGTCTTTAGGGAACCAAGCATGCTCTTCTGCTCAGGGCTCTGCAGGGCACCTGGCAGGCAGAAGGGTGGCCCGCTTAGTGACTAATGGCACATGCAAAAGGGAGCTACTTCCTTTGACCTCAACAGAGTTGGACCTTTTTTTTTTTTTAAGATTTATTTATTTATTTATTATGTATACTGTCTGTATGCTTGCTGGCCAGAAGAGGGCACCAGATCTCATTACAGATGGCTGTGAGCCACCATGTGATTGCTGGGAATTGAACTCAGGACCTCTGGAAGAACAGTCAGTGCTCTTAACCTCTGAGCCATCTCTCCAGCCCCAGAGTTGGACCTTTTACACCTGGAGTTACTTTCAAAGATCAGTCTTGATGAATGTGCACAGGTTGCATGGTCTATCCTCAGCTAGAAACTGAGCCCCAACACCAACACACATGTGCTAAGAACAGCACTGACCTGCACTGAGGAGTCACCCATGATAAACTTTGCACCCTCGATCACAGCCAGGTAGGAGAAGCGCAGCTGGTCGGCTGTCTGGATGAGCCCCATGCGAAACCTGCGCATCTCCAGAAGCACTTTTTTAATATCCACAGAAGAGGGGTCTTTCCTCTTGTCCATCTGCAAGGCAGGAAGACAGGGTCAGCCAGAGGAAAGTCAGAGGGATGGTAAAGGGACTCAAGGAAATGGGAGAAAAATGCAGCAAACTGGGACCCTCTAAACATAAGCTAAAAGGGCTTAGAAAAGAGCTATGGAGATTCTAGGGTGGCTGGCTCCTGTGACAATTGGGAGTGCCCTGTGAACAAAGCTAGAAGGGACTGAACCACTGTCATGGGAATTGGTGAAGGCAAAGGCCACAACAGAGCATCCCCCAAGAAAGAGGGTCTGTGGACAGTGACAGGGAAGGCTCAACAATGCTTCCTTTCTTCCTGGGCTTGCAACGCCTCCTCACCAGCAAGAGGCAGGTATCAGCCAGACAGAAGGTCCCCGACCTGCCGATGCCAGCACTGCAATGCACCACGATGGGGCCATGCTCCGGGCTGAGGGAGCCTGACTCTCGGACTTTGAAAAGGAAATTGAGGAAGGAGGCAGGTGACTCGGGGACTCCAAAGTCAGGCCATGTGGTGTAGTGGAAATGCAGGATCTCCCGGGCCTCCTGGGTCTAAAAGAGAGACTTGTGGTTAGGCTGGGTACATCATTTGCAGAGACTCCACGTGAGCATCAATTGACTTCCTGGCCAGCCTTCCTCAGTGTGCACTGGCTTGACCTGGCCATAGTCTTAGGCAGTGGACAATCCTCTTATCTTTCTGTTCCTTCCATACCCATGCACAGGTGGCCACAACCGTTTTTAGCCTAGAAGTCACCACTGGCACCCTAAATTTCAAGAAGAGCTCCTGTGGGGAGGCACTGGCACCCTAAATCTCAGGAAGGGCTCCTGTGAGTGTGTGAGTGTGGGGGGGCTGGCACCAAGTCTGGATTGCTCAAGGAGACCACTGGAATGGGTCAGGCAACTATTACTTTGGAAGAAACTGTGATTAATTCAAGTCTCCAAAGACAGATTGCCATACAGGTACATCAGCCAGGACTCATTCACCTTAGGGACCACACCCACTTGTGGAACTGTCCCACGGTGCCCTGCAGTTGAGCAAAAAGAACAGCCTCCAACACTGCTTCCACTCCACCCTTTCCTAGGTGACCCAGTAATTTTACAAATATTTATTTGGGGGTGAAGGGTGCCACATGTCACATGCACATCTGGAGGTCAGAAAACAACTTGCAGGTAACTGGCAAATGCCTTTGCACACTGAGCTATCTCACCTGCTCCAGGGTCCAGCACTCTTTTTTAAATAGAGACAGGGTATCTCTGTCTAGTCCTGGCTGTCCTGGAATTCACTCTGTAGACCAGGCTGGCCTTGAACTCAAGAGATCTGTCTGCCTCTGCCTCCCTAGCGCTGGCATTAAAGACACGTGCCACCACTTCCCAACTTATGTTCAGTATTCTTAAAGGAGGCCACTGTAGGCAAGACCCCAGGGAGCAGGGCCCCAGAATTACAGAGAGGGCTACAGCCTGTGAGAGGAAAGAAGCAGCTACAGATGCCCCGGCCAGGCTTGGTGCCATCTGTCTGCAAAGTACAGGAGGTCCCTGCTGTGGTACAAACACATGAAAGACATGGCTAGCCCTCGGTGTGGCTATGGACACAGGGTGGTGTGCACAGCAGGGAGTCCATTTAAACCCTGCAGTGGCTCTGCCTACTGCCCTGCAAAAGCAAACACCACCTGTACTGGGTGTAGAGACAGAGGAGTTTCAAATATGTTTAAAAAACTGGTTTAGAAGAAAGTATGCAAAAAGTCTTCTTTTCATCCCTACAAAGAGCACGGGGCTCCTCATCTACCACCTTCCTCCAGCCTGTCCATCCCTTCAAATGGATTCTGTTCTAGGTTCCAGAAAAGTCCTAATATTGAAGCCCTTGAGCTGGCCTTGTGCCTGTAATTCCAGCACTCAGGAGGCGAGGCTGGTGGACTGTAAATGTGAAGCCAGAATGGGCTACCAGTGAGACCTGTCCTGATACAAGGAAACCACTCCAAAGCAGCAAGCCTAGACAAAGCCTCAGGCTCCCAACCTGGCTTTGCCACCAACAGACACACTTCTGCTGCTTGCTCTGAATTGTCTCTCTCAACAAGCAGATGTTCCCCAGAGGTTATCAGAGGTCACTTTTAAAAAGCCAGGCTAGCAAATACTGGAAAGCACTGGACAGGGTCTATCACACCCCCACCCACCAGTGACATTCCAGAGCTTCCGTGACCTCATCCCACACTCCAGGCTCCTCTGTTAGTTAGGCCAGTACAGGGCCTCACACTTCTCTAGACTCCAGCAACCTGAGCTAAGTTCTGGACTTGGGTCTCACCACAAGCAGGGAGCCAAAAGAAGTCTAAGGATATGTAACTGTCACTCTGCAGCAGACCCCAATTCTTCCTTATGGCCCAACAAGCCTTACTCTGGTGATCTAGCCATTACCCCACCTCCCCTCTGCTCTCTGGATCCTATGTACCTATTGACCTTTCACCCAAGACCTTCCAGGACCCTCGCAAGCCCACATCTGAAAGAAACTAGAAAAAGCAAAGACATGGGGAGATATCCCTTGGCCCCACTCAGCAGCTAGGCAAAGTGGCCAGCAGTGGCTCCACCATGCCTGGGACTCACATGGCCTCCTCAGTCCTAAAGAGCTTCTACTGCTCCTAACTCCAGGCTCTTGCCATGCCCCTGAACCCCCTTTTGTTGGCAAGTCTACCTAAGACCTGGTGAGAAAGTCTCAGCTACAGTAGACCTGGGCAGTGAGGTGAGCCCTCCTTAAGGCAGACCAGACAAAAGGTGCAAGCTTGCTATCATTTCTCCTGCAATTACAGCTTCATCCCCCCCCCCCATTCCCACAGGCAGAGCAGACCACTCTCAGGTAAGAAGCTGCCTTTTCCCATTAGAACTGTGTTAACTGGTGCCAAAGATGAGAAAGCGCTGTAGGAGGTTGCTTGTATCTTGTCCTTTGTTGGTGCTTGGGCACAGGCTCCTAGAGCAGCAAGACCCGCTCACATGGTGTGGGGCCACACTGTGCACAGGGCTCACAATTCCTGGGAATGCTGCAGCTGGAACCAGTACCCGAGGACTAAGGATAAAAGCAAGCCAACAATTTCTAGACGACGTCACACATGCCATACTTACAGCCAGGTTTTCCAGCTCCAGCTGTCGCACTGTGTAATATGACTTGACATCTTCAGATATCAGTGTCAATTTCAAATTTGTGTCATCAAAGACCATCTCTTTTTCTTCTTTCTGTGGCCAATACTGGGCACATTTTAACTGGGGGAAAAACAACACTAGATTACCCTGAGTGGCTGCTACATGAGACAGGAGACTTGGAGGGCAGTCTGCTAACTGAGAACTCGGAGGCTGGGGTCTCCCAGGTAAAACAGTTCCTACCCTGACCTGTAAGGCTCACATTTCCCACCCAGCAACAGCAGCACAGTACAGAGGCTCCTGGTCCTTGTTGTGATGTGAAACCACACCACACAGCTGTGCCCTTCACAGATGTCTTCAGTGGCATCTCAATGTGACCAGAGCCCCACAAGGAAACCCACAGCAACAGGACGGAGGGTGGGAGCCTCGTCAGGCTGAGAGGCTGCAGTCGGCCAGCTAGAGGTGGGAGGACAAATTGCAAGGTGCAGCTCACCAGTTCATCACAATCTGGTTCAGTTCAGAAGGTACAACTCTCCTGACCTTCTATTCTGCTACCTTCAGAAACCACTTGATCTTCATTCAAATGCTGATAATTACAGCTTTTGATGAACTCAAAGATTTGGTCTGGGATTTAGGAAAGGAGACGGGGCTGGATCTCCATCTCACAGTTGTTCTGGCTCTCCGAGGCAGGACTGACAGGGTGCCCAGGCAGAGGAGACCCCAGAGACTTTGAACCTCCTCAAGGAATGCAGTAAGCTGCTCTTTGGTACAGAACACACAGAGCTCACACGCCTGGCCTGTTCCAGGGCCGGCCTAGTCTGCTGGGAGATGTTCCCTCTCTAAGGGTGGGTGGACTGGGGAGAGTATGGAGGGGAGACACTGGGAATAAAGATGACCTAGGGATGGGGGGGGGTGCTCAGGCTAGCCAAGCAAAGACAGAGGTCAAAGAGAAGGTCCTGATGGTTGACAGGGTAGTGTCTCAGGGGAAAGCAGGAGACAAGACAAGGAGGCCAGAGCCCAGTGGGACTGGGACCTGGGGCTGGGGAGCCGAAGCAGAACAGAACTGCAGACCTGTTGGTCCTGTTCTTCTAGGGCCCAGTGCTGCCTCCCCCAAACCAAAGCAAAAGGTAGAGAAAGCAGTATGGGAATTAAGGGTCTACAACACCAACAAGGGAAGGAGAGAGCTCGGTTTCAAGGTCTGGCCTGCTCAACCCATGACCCATCCCACCTTTAAAGACCAACTGGAGAGATGAGCCCCTCAACTAGGGCCACCCTGTCAGCATGGGAACAGATCATAACACAAAGGCTAGGTGCTAGTGAACTGTGCACAGAGAGACTTGAATGAGTCACTTGTTCCCATAGTCAGACCCCAGGCCACCATGCTAGGGTGGGTACTCACCATAAGCAGGGAGAATACCAAGGGGCTGTCAGTACAGAGGGGATGGTGGGTGTCCTCACCTTAGAAGCAAGGCAGGCAGACTCTAACTTTTACTTCCAGAAACCCAGAACAAGCCTGACAGATCTCTACTTAAGCAAAATCTACAATTTCAGAGGCATTTTGGCACACAGCCAAATGTCCATCAACTAACATTTAATTAGGTGTCTATAGGACCACACTCTGTCATTTCCCATAAAAATTTCTGCTTTTAAACACACAACAAAACAGCACACCATCCCTACTTCCAGTTAGCTGGTGGCATGCATTCACACGCTGCCTTGAGCGGAAGCCTGACTTTTCCTGGAATGTGAGCAGCCATCGGTGGGACTGACACCAAGGCCCTTTGGCCAGCCCCATCCAGGAAGGCTGCAATGCCAGTATGCTGGCATCCCAAGTTTATAGTCATTTCCACCATGAAGCCTGAAGCTCATGCAAGTCCTTACAAAATCAAGAGCCAGACAGTCTGGGGAAGAAACTGTGACAGTCACTGCTGTCTTCATGACAGGGTGGTCTGTTTTCATCCCCAAAGGATGTAAGCTAAGAAGCCTGGGCTACCAAGTGCCTGAACCCCAACTCTGGCTCTCATAGGGTTTTATGAGAGAAACAGGCTGTGTTCTGGAATACAAATTACATTCACCTAGCTCTCTCCAACTGTATAAATATCAGTCCTGTGTTTACACGCAGCATACACCATGTGGCCACATCTAAGCTAAGTTTCCACTGAGTTCTTGAACTAACAAGTACTCTGGCCCCTGGCAGCCCCAGGCTAATGCACACTGTCTATGGCATAGCTGGTTTCATAAGCACCTGGTCCATGTACTGAAGGCAGGAGGTCAGCACCTACATGTCTGAGAGAACATGCAGAGTACAGAGTCCACATGCAGCTCAGGCCTCTGCAACCCAGCTCTATGGATGGGGATGGTTGGAAGCAGGTGAGTGGAGCAGCACATGTACCGTCCTGGATTCTACCCACCCCTGGGACTGCTGATGTGCACCCCACACAGAGCATACTGCTCCAACAGCCATAAGTGGAGCAGAATAGTTCTAAAGGACCACTGACATGCTGCCACGGGATGCAGCAACCAGAGGACCGGCTGTGCTTCTGATGGTTAACACAGGAATCCTGGGGAAGGTGGTCATGGTGGATTTACTTATGATAAACCCAGGGTACTGAAAGTCAGACCTGGTGGCAGTTATCCAACTACAGAGCAGACCTTATAAATGTGACAACAGCTGCTCTAATGCAAACTGCTGAGTACAAGGGGCCATCAGGACCCCTAGCAACAACATATTTACATGTATAAGCATGTGTACAAGCATGTGTACCCTTACACACATGCACAGTAAATCCTGCCATGTCTGATGACTTTTTAAAAAAGATTTAATATTTTATTTACTTTTTATGTGTATGGATGCTTTGCCTGCACATATGTCTGAGTTCCATGTGCTTGCCTGATGCCCACTGAGGTCAGAAGAGGTTGCTGGGTCTCCTGGAACTTTAATTTCAGGTGGTTGTGAGCTACTCTGTGGGTGCTGGGAATGGAATCTGGGTCCTCTGCAAGAGCAGTAAGCAGTCTTAGCCACTGAATCATCTCTCCAGCCCCCATATCTATGATAATGGGTTGATTTAAAATCCCACCCTCTGGTTTTGTCAGCTGACCACACTGACGGGCTCTGCATCTGTTATTATTATGTTCTAAAAGAACAGGAGGTGGAGGACAGACAACAGTATGGAGTCAAGCAGCCTCAAGGGAGCTAGCATGAGTGACTGGGACCCTTAGGCTCTGTGGGTGCGTGCCACTTGCTGGTGATGCTGTGCCCTCACTCTGTGCCCTTGGTTCCACCCTCGGGTGTGACTGCTGTCTTTGGAGGGGATGGAAGGATTCTTTGGCAGCCTCATGCTCTTGAGAGCTTGAAGAAGCTAGAGCAGCAGTGAACAGTACCCCAGCTGAGCAACAGATAGCAGTGCCTGTGCCTGGTAAGACATAGGGACGGACACTCTGTTCCTGTCCTCTGTTCCTGGCTATTGCTCCAGGTGGTCCCAACAATTCTCAGTTCATCTTTTCTAGGGACCTCAACCTCTGGAGCTGGAAAGTCTGTAAGTGACAATCATGTCCAGGGAGGGAAGAAAGGAAGCTGGTTCTGCCCCATGTTGATCTTGGGCAGCACTCAAAATCAGACTTCAGTGCCCATCACAGGAATGGGAAGAGAGAAGGGACAGGAGGTCTGGTTGTTTGGTGACACCTAGATCTGAGACACGGTGTCACTGTGACTCAGACCCTTGGACCAAAGGGCAGGGTAACAAACAAACCTGAGACCTGTCTAGGCTATGGTTTGGGGAATGAAAGAAACAGGTCTAGGTAACAGGTCCAGCCACTCAGGGTCTGCAGGCTGCCCTTAGAGGTGAGTATGTAGTGAGACCCAAGTGACATGGGCCACTCTGGAAGTGTGAGACAGAAGGCTGCTGAAGGGACAGAGCCTGAGAGGAGGTGTTCCCAAAGTTTTGAGAACTCACAATGCCATATGTCCTGAAGCCAACTCACCAGCAGGGTGGCCCGTCAAATCTAGAAGCCAGTGTCCCACAGTTCTGCGGAGCTACCTCTGCCATCAAGAGGCATAGCCCTACCAGCCAAAGGTGGGCTTGGTATACACTACATAGGCAGTACCAAGAAAGTAGAGCCAGTGAGGCAGAGCGTCTGCATCAGGTGCCACAATGACTGGCCTGCTGCTTCTCTCTCTAGTCATACCTGTCTTGCTTGTAACAAATGTGTATCTATGCAATATTTATGTTTCTAAAATAAAAAGGTGTCATGTAAAGGAGTTTGAAAATAGGAACTTGGGGAAAATGGGAGCTTTATGGACTGTGTACATAGACCGCAGCAGCAAGGGGCATGGTGTGAACTTACCGAGCCTTTCTCCATGATGCGGTTGAGCATGACCACACCCCTGCTCTTCTGCTCCCACACCATCTCCCAGAAGTGCCCACACGTGTTTGGCAAAGGGCCCTGCAAACACACAAGATATACACTCTACAACACTGGACACACAAACACAACATGCAGTCAGCCAGGGACAGTGTTTGGAGGTTCAAGCAGAATGGCTGTCAAGACTGCTCTGTGGTCAGTCACCCAGTCCCACGTTCCATCATATGGTGAAGGTCACCTCTGCACCTCAGTGCAGACTGTCTTTTGGTCTGAGATGGTAACTGAGGGGCTCTACTGGGCTCCTTGCCTAAAAGCATGGGGGTAGAGAACAAAGCTCCTATGTAGGTGAGAGGTGGCATGGGGCAGGGCCTCCACTGTGCTCTGGCCATTCCAGACCCTGTTTTAAAACCTGTGACCTTCTAACATCAGGTGAGTCACTCCACCTCTCTCTGCTTCCCCACAGAGAGCACTGGTTAAAGGCGGCAGGTTCACAAGCTGTAGTAGTGCTGTATGTGAAGGGCGCACAGCACCAGATGGAGCAGAGTCAGCCTCTCTTCTCACAGCTAGAGCTGGGGAGTCTGAGCATGGACAGCCTTGAGAGTGGGACCAAGGAATGTGACAGATGTGGTCCACAAACCATCTCAGAGGTGGCCTGAGGGGTTGAAGACCTGGGCATGGCTGGTGCCTGCTGAGCACCAAGCTCGCCCAGTGCTAGTGGATGGTGATAGAAGAATGGCAAGTACTGGGAGTTCGCTTTAGTCCTGTGGGACACTACAGGAAAACCCACACCAGGGCTGGTCACATCTTTGGGCCAAAACCTCTTCTAGAACAGCTCTCACCTACTTTGATCCCAGCCATTACCCTGTAAGTCCCAGCATGTTTTTCTTCCCTACGCCAGCACCGTCTTCTCATTCTTCCCTGAGTGCTCTGTCTGCAAGTGTGAGGCAAGGACACTGACAACAGCGTCACGCAGGTGACTTCCCCTCAGGTAACAGAGCCAGTGGGTGGCAGGTGAATGTCCAGGGTACCTGATGACCACCTAGGTCCTTCAACCTCTGCACTGCACAAAGATCCAGGTTGGCCCTGCATCCACAAGGCTGAAAACAGCCCACTGATGCTACACACACTGACTGGCCAGGGTGGGAGGACAGGGAGGCGACTGGACGGGACAAGGATGGGGGACAGGGACACACCTGGGATGCTTCTGGTCACACAAACTGGCTTGGGACAAAAAGGGAAAAGAGTTGTGATGGATGAGTGCTGGCTCTGAGCTTCTGGCTTCACTAGGATTTGATTTCCACATAGCAAGCAGAGGTCATGCTCAAGCATCTTACAGCCCAGGGTATGTGATATGGAATGACAAAGGAGACTAAGATAAACAACACATGGCCACTTACACCAACCTGCTGGTAACAGGCTAAGACAGAAGAAAAGGATTGAGAATAAGCTTTTATCCCCTTTCCAGACATTCAGTCTTCTGGTCACACCATACGGTGTGTTACAGGATGTCCATCATGCTTTCTCAGAAGGTAGCCCAGAGCTATGGGACTTTTGAGAGATCTCATATACTCTAATGTGGCCCAAAGGACCACTGAATGGCACTTGGGACAGAGGTGCCTGGCCAACTGCTAGCCCTCTTAGTTGCTGCCACAAACACTCAATGCCGAGGTCCACGCTTCTGTGGTCACAAGGTCTAAGGTCTTCTCCTGCCCATTAGGAGACCACTGGCAGCTCAGTGTGTCACCTCACAGTGCGCAGGGCAGACGCTGTGCCCACAATGAATCTGAGGGAGCACACTTCCTTTCTTGCTGCTTTTTGGCCAATGAGAGCCCTGAACTTCTCAAGGACATGTTGGTCTCATCTGCTGTGAACACAGCAGCACTCTCAAGCTTGACATGAAAAACACAGTCCAGGCAGCCTGTTACCTGGGTGAGAATATAGCTCCTCTGGGCTTCCTCCATTTTTATCAAACTGGCATTGATGTAGTCATTATCTTCCTGGTGCAATTTAATTCGACTGTGATCAACTGAAAGACAAAAGCAGAGCTGGGTTAATCCTGCGGTCCAAGTGCCTACATTTTAAAGGAAGGCAGAGAGGGACCCACAGCCTAAAGAGCATGCACATTGGCAGGGGCCTCACTATTCAAGTGACACTAGTCATCTCTGGGGCATTCTCAGGACAGCTCTGAGTACCAGAAGTGTCACATTCCACAGCAACAGCCATCAGTCCAGACCATGCCCTCCTTGGGAAGGCAGAGCCTTTCAAGTGACAAGCATCACACACACACACACACACACACACACACACACACACACACACCCACACACACACCCACACACACACACACACACCCTGTCTACAGATCACAGGAGAATGTCAAAGGATCCACTTCCTAGTGCTCAACACAGGTTCCCAGGGTAAAGTCAAGGGCCCCAGCTCGCTGGGACATACAGATGTCTCAGGTGGCACCAACATGATGACTTGGTCCAAGTCTCAAGCACTGCAGAGAAGAGAGTATCTACCTCATGTGCAGCAGTGAGCCATGTGCAATCAAGTGATTCAAGACCTTTTGGATGGCCGGGTGGTGGTGGCACACGCCTTTAATCCCAGCACTTGGGAGGCAGAGGCAGGCAGATCTGTGAGTTCGAGGCCAGCCTGGTCTACAGAGCTAGTTCCAGGACAGGCTCTAAAGCTACTGTGGAACCCTGTCTCGGAAAGCCAAGAAAAGACCCTTTGGACGTTTTGATCAGAGACACTGACAAGGGGGTTTAAACTGGGCAGTGGTGGCACACATCTTTAATCCCAGCACCCAGGAGTTCAAGACCTGCCTGGTCGACACGGTAAGCTCCAGGAAAGTCAGAGTTGCATAGTGAGACCCTGTCTCAAGGGAGGGGGCAATTTAATGAAGTAAAAGGCCCTCCCACAGTAAAAGTACACAGATGTAATTCCAGGAGCAAACTCACCAGGGAAGTTTTGCACAGGCTCCTGACAAAGCTCTGTGCTTTTGTTTGTTCCCCTCACTACTCTGTCACAGAGCAGTGGCTCCCAAGGGCTGCCATTCTTTCCCTACAGCTGTCACAGGCGGGGACCTGTTCTTTCTGCTATAGCCCAGGGGAACCTGGTCAGGATGATTTAATCACATCTTTCACTGGAGCCTAGAGGGGAAGGGAGCACAGCACTGAGCCCAGCAGCCTGCGGGTTCTGTTCAGAAGACTCCAGCTGTACCTGCCATTTCCTGGAGGTCAGGAGGTGCCTGGGTTACTTTTAAGTGGACCAAAAAGATTAGCTAGATAGGTAGGGTGAGCCCATGAGGCCTGGTAACACTCAACTATAATCCCAACACTTGGGAGGAGGGGAGGAAGATCATGAGTTCAAGGCTAGCTTTGGTGGCACTGCAAGTTTCAGTCTGGCCTGGGCTGCATGAGCCTACTTCTCAAAACACAAATAAAACCTTTGTGAGAGGCACTGATGGCCTCAAGGACTCCAACAACACCAGCTGGCCTTGGGCAAACTCTTCATCTTGTTAACTTCCTTGCTGAACACAAACTAGTTAAAAAGAGGGGCCTGGGGGGGGGGGAGGTTTGCACGCATGACGCCCAGCTCCGTAGCCATGGTGCCAGTAGCACTCTGTGCTGGAAAGGTCTCTTTTCATTTTGAACCATCTTTCCTGCCCCAAACCTGAACAGAAAAATTCCTTTTTCTATGAGAGTATGTGGAGAAAGAGAGAGACAAGAATGTGTTTGGGGTGCAATGCTGGGAATGACCCCCATGTGCTGCAAGGGGACACTGCAGTGCTGGCCCCCATTTAGGACAGCTGGTGGATATCCAGGGGCATCCTGGCAGTGGGGAAAGGGGACAGTCTGATATGGTCACATTGCTGTCCTCAGGTCCAGCAGGGGTTTTCACTGTGTCACCTTGTTCTCAGTCACCCTCCACCTAAGGGCCTACAAGTGCACTTCAAATGGCTCGTGTTTACTAAATGCACACCTGAGGGGGCACTAGGCTTAGTGGCTTACACTGCTGCTTCACTTCCACACACTCCTGTATGGTGAGTGTGACTCCCATAGTGACAACCAGAGCCACCAGGGTGGCCGGCCAAGAGACACAAGTTTTGTGTTCCAACCCTAGACCCCCTTTATGTCTCCCAGGAACTTGATCAACAGCTATGTAGATTTGAGTAGTCACAACCCTCATTGAGGAATAATGTCTACAGACCTCAAGCGGAGTCAGTAACCCTGGGTCCTTATGGCAGATTCAGTCCTGAATCCAGTTTTGGCCTTTCTTGCTTTCCACACTTTACACATTCGGTTATTTACTCTGAAGGTATTTCTAGACCAGGAGCCAGGCAGAGGGTGCAGACTCAGGCCAGTGGGCACTGCCAGTCCTAAGCAGTCAAAGTGAAGGGCTGGCAGGATCTACACATCTGGTGGACTGGAGTACCTGTGAGCATCACTGTGGCTCAAAACCGGGCTTGTAAGAGCCAGGGGCAGCTGGGCGGTGGTGGCGCACGCCTTTAATCCCAGCACTCGGGAGGCAGGCAGGCGGATCTCTGTGAGTTCGAGACCAGCCTGGTCTACAGAGCTAGTTCCAGGACAGGCTCCAAAGCCACAGAGAAACCCTGTCTCGAAAAACCAAAAAAAAGAAAGAAAGAAAGAAAAAAGAAAAAACAGCCAGGGGCACAGCTGCTGAGTCACCCCGAAGAGGCAGTGCACTAAGCCCAAGCCACTCCACTTCAGGGAGGAAAATGACTCACCACAACACAGAGCTAAAGAGAAGGGCTCTCAACCACCAGATTTCCAGAAACTGGAGCCCCAGTGCCTGCAACAGTGAAAGCGAGCTATGACACTGTGTCTCCTGTGCTTACAACAAGAGACAATGAGGTCACAACCTCTACCCCACCCGGGACAGTGGCAGCTGTAACTGGGAAGTGTGATGGGGCAGTGGGAACAGTGAGTACTTACAGGGGCTGACATCCCGGTACCTGTTCCGGTTTTTGTTCTTAGGAAGTTTCGCCACTCTGCATGGGAAGTCACTGGCTTCATGTCGAATATCCTACAAAAAGGATAAAGAGTTCTCTTTTGGAATCTACACCAGAAATTTATCCAGAGATGAGCCGGGCACTAAGGACTCATCATTGCAGACATCAAAGAGGCCTGGCAGTGTGGGCAGGCCAAACTGATGATGCTCAGCTACATCCAAGTTTACAGGAACAGAACACGCTGAGCAGGCCCAGGCCTGGTGGGATACAGAGGAGGAAGGGTGCGCTACTTAGGAGGACCTGCTAGCAGAGGCCAGAGGGCTTATGTCAGAAACAGTGAGTGGGCAGCGGGAAGAATGGCAGATGGCTGGAGGATGTGGTGGGCAGGCTAGATCTTGAAGTGCTGGAATGTCAGGCCTGGGAGTTCCAACTGGAACCTTCTGGAAAGGAACACGTCAATAAACACTCTACCATCCAACTGCTGTCTTTGGAGGCAAACACGCCCCTGCACAAACAGAAGCAGCTTCCTCCTGCTCATCAGACACACAGGTCCACCCTGCTCTTGCTGGGATGCTGCCAGTCTCAGGGAGCAGTCTGGGGGAAATCTGCTCTTTCATTAGCAATAACAAGAGCATGTGCACTGTGAATGTGCTACCACCGTGAAACTGTACATCTACAGTTTAAACTCTTAGGGTTGGTAGACTTTACCACAGTAAGAAGGGGACAGGAGAAGAGGCCATAGGGACATCAGTCTACAAGCTGGAAATCAGACAGCTCAGCAGTAGGGCAGCCCCGCAGTCCCCCAGAGACAGGCAGGGTGTGGACAGCTGTCACCTTGGAAGGAAGGGTGAGACTCCCAGTGGGGGGTGGGTGAGGCCCCCTCTGAGCAGGGCTAGATGCCACCCCAACCCACTCGCCTTCCCTCCAAGCTGCTATGCCAGCTCTCACTTCTGCAGAAATCAAAGGATGACTTTCGGGAAGAGTCAATCAGGTCTTTAGACTAGCTAAAGTGGGACAGTGCAAAGTGAATGGCCCATCCAAGGCACGAGTAAGCTGTACACACCCAAGCTCAGGCCCTGCCCTCTTTCAGATGCTCACATGGGGCTGCAGCAGCGCCATTTCCTTTCCAGGTGGGAGGCCTTCAGCCGATCTGACCAGATATCAGGAAGCACCGAAGGATGCCAGCATCGGGTGTGCCTGTTTGCTCAGGGCTCTGACTGCCTGCCTGTGGGCCTCTACTCTCCCTCACTCAGATGCCACTGATGGCGGCTCTAACAGGAAAACAAAGGCCAGGGAAAAGAGCCCTTCAGAGGACGCGAACTGCAGAGTTCAGAAAGCCTGAGAATAAATACTACCAACACACAACAATAAGCTCTCATATCCAGCTAAGAAGATGATGCTATGATATATACTAAATAAAAATGTATTTTGTAATGTAAAACAATATAGCAAAAATGACAAGCTCAGTTGAAAAGATAAGGAACTCCTCCCATCCCCTACAGCCATTCCAAAGGACAGCCAAAGATAGTAGTCGCACCCCCTTTTCCAACAGGTTTTCCACAGCACGAGAAATAAACCAAGAAAAGAGGAAAGAAACAAAATGGAAAATGATGGCAAAGGAAACTTCCGTGGAAACCTAAGGCTGGCAGGCTCTTGCCAATATGACCAAGACAACAGTGTCAACAGCTTGCCTTTTCTAGCACACTAACTGTGACACATCAATCACAAGCCCGAGGAAGTGAGACCTGAATCCAGCCAACAGGGGATTCCAACTGAGACATAAGACAAAGAAAGGTCTTTAGGATCTAGGTGACAGCCAAGCACGGCAGGCTGCAGATCCAAGTGCAGGCCTCTAGCCTGCAGCTGGATGCCTCCATGAAAACCTGGCACTGAGAGTCTGAACTGCTCACAAAGCTAGTATTAAACCACTTGGGCACGATAGGCCCAAGTGCCAGTTGTGGTGGCCACGCACGCCTGAAATCCCAGCACTCAGAGGCTGAGGCAAGACTGCTGCTGAGATCAGCCTGAGCTATAGAGTGAGATCCCCTCTCAAAGAATCAGAAAGATAGTAAGTACTAAGTTTAATCTCGGCACTCTGGGGGCAGAGGCAAGTGGGTGAACTGTTGTGAACTACTTGAGGCCAGCCTAGTCTATATAATGAAACCTTGTCTCAAAACAAAACAAACAACAAAAAATAAGCAGAACAATAGTTTTGTATTTTGGGAAGTTCATTTCCACCACTACTTAAGTGTCTTGTACATCCAATTTGTCAGAAATTCCAATTTAGATGAACAGTTGACACACTCTAACTGGAGATATCTATTTCTTTGGAAGCAAACAGGCATAAAAGCTAGTCTGACCACACAGAAATACTTTGCTAAGTGGAACAGCAGCACTGGTTTTAACCCATTTGTCTTGTGCCGCATAGTGAATGTGTGCTTCTGGCTCCATGGTAGAATGCATTATTTGCTTACAACTATCTGCCATGGGGAAGAGCATCGGAGTCTGCCTGACAATGTCAGGAATCTGTTAAGAGTGAAGCCCTCACCTCTAACCCCAGGCTGGGGTCAGGGCAGGCCCTCAACATAACCTGCTGACTGACCGAAAGGACGGCGCTAATGCCGTAAATGGACAGCTTTTGACTCCATACCAGCATGCTTCCCGGCACAGGGTGGAAATGCCCCAGAGGGAGCATGCATCCGAGAACACCCCATCAAACCCATCTTAGCTGCCACAGAACGAAGCTCCTGGGGCTTGGTTTGGTTTCTGCAATTGTCATACACAGTCTCCTGACAAGATAGTACCAAACTAGCTACTAACACAGGGAGTAAAGCTGAGAAGCTGGGTGAGCCAGTACACACCTCAAATCCCAACACTTGCAAGCTGAGGCAGGAGGATGGAGGGTTCAAAGACAGCTTGGGCTGTCCTAAATAAAATAAAATAAAATAAAATAAAGAAGAGGAGAGTAATTTTCTTCAGTGGTATAGCCACTGGCAAGATGCTTATTCCAGTAAGTGACCCCCACTCAAGCTCATGCAAGCAACGCTAATTAAACTCAAGGAACAACAAAACCAAAAACAAAAGACAAAACAACACCCCAAAACATGGAAGTAAGAAGGCAGCACTGAGGGGTGAAAAGTGTGTCAAGAAATTAAAAAACAAATACAAACCACTCATATTTAAGCAGGAAGGGTTATTTATTAAGTGTCCCAACAGGTGCCATGTGTAAGAGGGAAGCAGCCAACAGCACCTGTGACCTAATAGAACTCCAGAGGTGACAAAGTCCTTGTCACTGGTCAATCTAGGCCTTTCTCTGAATGGCTGTCTGATCTGAGGTGCTGGGGGAAGCCATAGTTTCTCAGAAATAGTCAGATGAGAGACTGAAGGGCGGGCAGAAAAACCAGACAGTGGTGCCTGACAGGCAAGCACTTCCTGGAACCCAGGAGCAGTCATGGCTGAGGCAAAAAGAGATGGTGCTTGTGTCCGGCCAGCTCACTATGATGGGTGTAAGTACCTCATAGTAACGAGTAGAGAACAGATTTTATTAACCAAGTCTCACTATAAATGAAACAGAAAATTTACGTGGAACAAAGTGTAATCAAAACCCAGATTACCAGAGATTGTCTTCTGAATGGAAAACAAAACTTATAGTCCAAGCTAGCCTCAAACTCCCTTTGAAGCTGAGGATAATCTTGAACTAATTTTCCCAGTCTCCCCCAGTCCTGGGAGTATGTACCCCAACACACCTGGTATACTGGGTGATGGGGATAGAGCCCAGCTCTCATGATGCTAAGCAACTCCACCAACAGCTCCACCCCCAGCCTGCTTCAGTCTTCACACACAGAAGTTAACAATATAACTTCCTGCAAAGACTTAAGAAATGTGTAGTTAAATGGCCACCTGCTGGGTATGCCTGAGGCCCCAGGCTTGATTCCCAGTAACACACACACACTTTTAATATATTTCTACCTTATTTACACATTCACATAACAAATATGCAAGAGGTAATGAGCTTAATGCAACTATATTTTAATACAAACTACTGTGCTTAAACAATAAGAGTCCCAATAAGCTATCAACACCAAGCAAGTTTTGATTTAAAAATTTTAAAGATTTATGCTAATTGTGTGTCCTGTATGAATCTAGGTGCTCACAGAAATCAGAAGAAGATGTCAGATCCCTGTGGAGCTGGACTTTAGGTGGTTGAAGTCTCACCCCTGTGGGTGCTAGGAACCAACTGGATCCTCTGGAATTGCAGTACTCACCCTTCACCACTGAGTGATTTAAAATGAGCATATTGAATAAAAATAGATGCTAGAAAGAAAGCCTATGACCCCAAGGCTTCCCAGAGCAAATGCAGAGTGAGGAAGGACAGACAGGGAAGCACAGGTTCCAGCAAGCCCTGAACCAGGGTTAGAACAAAAGGGCTGTGGATATGACATGGGAAGGCAGACCAAGTCACGCTGTAGAGCTCTCCAGACAGGAACACGGGCAGCAGTGGACAGTCACTAAGCTAGAAGGGAACTCTGCTGGGGCCAGAGGGCAATTTCACTCTTTGAACACCCTCTGCTCTGAGCATGAAGCGCCAGCCAGTTAATTATATTTAGAAAAACCACAGATAGTCTATGCCGAGACGCAGCAGAAATGAAAGCCCAGGCTACCCACTGAAGTGGACCTGCTAAAGTTCCAGAAGAGGACCAGCTCTAGCAGACAAGCGATGCTCCAGCCAGATACAATCTGTTCCACACAGTCCATGGTGGGCCTTACGACCACAAAGAAGGTAGGAAGTGAAGAGTCTCCAAACAGTCAAGGCTTAGGAGGCTGAACGTGACCACAGGGGCAAGTACCCAGGCTGCAAGAGCAGCAAACCCCCCCTCCCCCGTTTGTGTGTGTGTGTGTGTGTGTGTGTGTGTGTGTGTGTATGTGTGATAAAGCTGCAGAACAGCAGCAGCTTCAGAGCAGCTCTTAGAAGGAACTTACCAGCCCTACTGCTGGGACAGCTGTTTAAAACACCAAACTCTTAAAATACCAGCGGGGACCTCTGTCACTGCTACTGACCCCAAGCCATTTACAAGAACAGGCCACTGTACGCAATCTCATAATCTCGTTAACAATGACTCCTTGGTCCCTAAGGGCTGTAGTTTCAGCACTGAGAATGACAGCCTTGAGAAGGCCACCTGTGGCTGCGGTGGGAGAAGTCTGATTCGAGGCCCTGTAGTGGGTGACTAGGAAAGGATGACTTAATACAGGTAGATGAATTTGGTCTTAACACTGCAATTAGAAGCAGCATTCTGAGTTCAATGCAGCAGGCCACAGGCACTGGAGCTGTCACTCACCTTACACGAATTACACAAATAATTAGGATGATGTGCCTGCCTTAGATTCTCAAGTGTCCCCGACTTTGACCCTAACTTTTACAGCCCTTGACACAAGCATCTTTTTAAAATCACTTGTGTTTTCTGTTAAATGTCACGAATTTCACCTTGGGCAGAGAAATCAATAGTGAGAAAATGAATCAGACTTACAGTAATTTATGTCAATCAAACATATTGGAACCAGTATCTACTGAAGTGCTGAGAACCACAAAACCGTTCCCGTAAAAGAACAAGCTAAAAAAAAAAAAAATCGACTTTCACTTCTGTTTTGTTTACCTTCTGCTTTCCATCAGGCCAGTAAGAACTTCACCCCGGCTCCTGGCTGCTTGCCGGGGGACAGTGGGACAGTTGACTAACAAGGACTTGGCAGGCATCTACAAAAGCAAGGTCCATAACTTTCCTGGCAGGAACCAGGCTGCCCACCATGTTTCTTCCTTTCAAGGTCCCAGGGGACAAGCAACATACGACCCAGTGAAATCCCTGCCTTGAAATGATACTGCTCTCCTTACACAAGAAGGATGCTTCCCCCACTTAGGAGTGTGAATGAGCAGAAACAGCGCATTACAATGAAATGGTTTTGCTTAAGACTTTCCCAAGTACTTGGAAAGCTGTGGGAAGCTAACGAGAACCAAGAGAAAGGCACATGCCCTACCACCACTGGTCAAATGAGTTTGCAGAGCATACACTTCTACCTGCCATGAGAGGGACTAAGGATGAAGGAGGAACAGAGAGGAAGAAATGGCAACACTCAAAGCACTGGGAGGGATGGATCTGTCAAGTCACAAAAATAAAATCACAGCCGGGCAGTGGTGGCACACGCCTTTAATCCCAGCACTCAGGAGGCAGAGGCAGGCGGATCTCTGTGAGTTCGAGGCCAGCCTGGTCTACAAGAGCTAGTTCCAGGATGGTCTCCAAAGCTACAGAGAAACCCTGTCTCGAAAAAACCAAAATAAATAAATTAATTAAATTAAACAGAATCACAGGCCGAGGCAGAGAAGCTGTGTGACTTCCCAAGCGAGGAGGCAAGAGTAAGGCTTACACAGGCGCTCACTTCCTCCGCTCATCCGGACACTGTACCCAGACCTGCAGCATCTTTAGACCTCAGCTGCTCAGTCCTGCATGAAGAGGTGGAGGTGAGCTTTCATTCCTAGGTGGAAAACAGGACTGTGGGTCCAGGCATGGTGTGCATGCCTGTAATCAATCCCAACATTAGAAGGAGACAGAAGGATGCCAAGTTTATGAGCTACATAGAAGGATCCTGTCTTAAAACCAAATCAAACCACAAAGTATGTTATTGGTTAAGTTCATTATTTTCAACATTTTAGTAAACCAAAGATAAAGAAAACTAGTGATAATAAAATTCAAGAAAATTTGGGCTGGGTACAGCCTTTAATCCCAGCACTCAGAAGGCAAAGGCAGGTAGATTTCTGTGAGCTTGAGGCCAGCTTGGTCTACACCGAGTGTTCCAGGACAGCCAGAGCATAGTAAGACTCTGTCTTGCAGGCTGGGGTGATGGCTTAGTGGTTAAAAGCACTGTTTCTTGCTTTTGGTTCTCAGTTTGGTTCTCAGCACCCACGTGGTGGCTCATAACTGTAAATTCAGTTACAGGGTGTCTGACTCACTCTTCTGGCTACCAAGGGCACTGCATGCAAGTGGCACACAGGCATATATACAGGAAAAACACTCATATACATAATTTTTTTTAAAGGTCAAGAAAAAAACTGGGGGTGTTTTGAGGCAGGGTTTCACTGCACAGTCCTGACTGGCCTGAAACTCACTATGTAGATCAAGCTGGCCCAGAGCAGCTGCTGCCTCTGCCCCTGGAGTGCTGTAAGAGTAAAGGTGTGTGCCACATTCAGATAAGAAAAGAGAATTTCAGACCTACAGTAGCATGTAGAGAGTTGAAGAAAAGTCACTCCACCCTAATCCTGGAGGAAGAACGGGCAGAGTGGCTCTGGCTTACACCAAGTAATATTATCTCAACTGTGTTCCTTAGGAGGCAGAGGCCGGTGGATCTCTTTGAGTTCAAAGCCAGACTGGTCTACAAAGCAAGTTACAGAACAGACAAGGCTACACAGAGAAACCCTGTCTTGGAAACACACACACACACAAACGCACCAAATGTATACACAACAATGTTATATAGCATACTATATGTACATATACATAAAATATTTATTTTACAATGGGGACAGGTAGCAAGCCATCGCTAGCAACACGTGATCACCTGTAGAAGTGTCTAGACCCCGAGGATGCCAGGCCCTTCCTTAAGGGGCTGTTCTACATCTCAATGCCACAAACCAAACTCCAGATGAACTAACACCCACTATCCCACTGCTGGACCCCAGCCAGTCACTCCCAGCCCCCTCAACTCTTGTGGCATGAACATCCTTTGAAAATGCGCACATCACTCTCCAAAGCCTGAGATGACAGTCCTTGGTAACAGCCAAGGACTCCTAAAACCCAAGGTGGAAAAGGAATTCAGGAACACTAATGCCACACACACTGCCACAGGAGGGCTGTGACCTCCTGCTGTACTGCAGGTTGTTCTGAGAAAGCAGTGAATTGCAGTCACCTGTGTTTACTGAAGCAGTTGTGCATGAGGGTCATGAACTTGCCACCAATTTCTGTCCCTGCCTTCAGTTTGGGTCAAGTGTTGAAGGGACAGGTGGTTCTGCCAAGGTTCATGTTCTCAGTGAGGGCACAGACCATCTGTGGCCACAAAGCTCACTGTGCTGTGCAGAAAGCGAGTCACAAGTATGTAGTGTAGGAAGGAAGGTGTCAAGGCTGGTTAGTGAAATTGAAAGTGGCTGTGCAGAAGACCAGTGAGAAGTCGCCTGTCCCTACTACAGACTAAGGCTAGCATCAATGGTAGCAAACCAACTAAATGCCGTGCTTCAGGTGCTCAATGGAAACTCCACACGCAGGGCCAGGGGGAGCAGGGACTGCCCTTCCCCACAGCATGCTCAAGGACTGTACAGTATCACTCTGGGCCCCTGCCACGTGACAGTGAGCTTTGGCCCAGTCTGTAACAGCACACACAGCTGCTAGGTTTTTTGCCTCTCCTTTCTAGACAGGGGACATACTCAGAGGAGCTGTTATTCATGGGCACATCTCAGTTAAGGAGTATGTGGGGTCTAATGATGTCAGAAAGAGTCAATGGGAGGGCTGTGGATTGGGATGCATAGTATGACAGGCAGCAATGAGCACTTCCAGCTCTGTCATCTGGGGGAGCAGCAGGGCATGAGAGCTGCTGCTGCAGAACTGTCCCCTCCAACAGGCACGTTCCTAAAGACCACATTCCACACAAGCAGATTCTGGGCTCCCTCCAGTTCCCCGCCCAACAGGAATGAGTATCTACATGGGACAAGATTTCCACAGGAAGCCCTGGGCATGCTGATTAAGACAGCAGCAGGGAACACAGCACTGGTGGCACTAAGAAACAATCTGCTAAGCTCTGCTTGCTGCCCCAGCTGACAGAAGGCCCAGCCCACACAGAATGCACCGGGCAGCTGAGACTCAGGCATCTTCTGGCCTTGAGATTTTACCCTCCTTCCTAAATCCAAGGTGGAGGTGGCAATGACTCCCTTGACTCTTAAAAAGGTACTGGCTATGATGCTAGGATTCAGCCCATAACTCAGAGAGGAGGGGTGACACCTGATTAATGCTTATAATTGCTGCCTCCCTCCCTAACACTGGGATTAAAGGGTATTTCACCATGATGGCTGGCAAGGGACTTTTTGAGCACAGAAATTTTAGCCTGTAATCCCAGTATCTGGGGGGTGAGGAAGAGTGTGAGTTCCAGGACAGCCTGGACTACATGGTAAGACCGCCTCAAATTCATTACATATACAAATGCATTTCTAATCACTAAATACACATACAGACGTGCACACACACACACACACCTCTGGCCATGCTGCGGCTTCATAGATAGGGGTGGGGAGGAAGGGTGAAAGGAGCCTACATTATTTCACAGCTTGACATGAATCTGCAATAACCTCACTGAGATTTCAAGAAAAAATCTGAGTGGCAGAATCCCACTAAAACACCTCTAGTGAGGAACTGCTGTGATGGAGTCAAGGTCTCAATCACTTTTCTACAGGAAAGATGAAGCACAATGCAAGAAAATATTTTTTTGGGGGAGGGGGAGGGGGACTCGAGACAAGACTTCTCTGATTAGCCCTGGCTGCTGGCCTGGAACCCAGAGATCCACCTGCCTCTGCCTCCTGAGTGTTGAAATCAAAGTGTGCATCACCGCTTGGTTGGAAAATAAGTTTGTTTGTTTTTTTTTTTTTTTTTTAAAAAAACAAGGGTAAGAGGTTGCAGCGGGACTTTGGTGTATAAAACACTGTACCAAAGATTATCAGCTGGTCAAAGTCCTTAACACTTAAAAGTCTGGATAAAGAAAGGAGCAATTTCACTTCCCCAGGAAGTGTCAGGAGGCAAAACGCTCAGAGATCCACTCTTCAGGTCACATACCCGCCCCGCCTTCGCTCCCTGGACTGTACTTGAAGCCATTTCTAAAGAAAAAGCACAGGCACCACTCAAGTGTCTGGCAATCCCTCAGAGCAGCCAGGGCCTAAGCTGCTCACCGTAACTCCTACCTTCCCTTCCCAGCATTCATCTCTGCATCTTGCCCAGGCTCTCTCCTGTGACCTCCGACACAGGATCCTGGTTAACACACTGCCCAGCCACTGCAGTCATATGTAGTGTGAATGACGTAGGAGCCCACCTAATGCACTTGAACTTGCAAATGACACTCAGAATGCTGAGAGGAGAATGGCTTACTCTGGCTGCAGTATGATGGTCAGAAGGGTTCTTAGAACCTTGATACTCTGTCTCCAGGAACAGAGGTAGCCCATCTCAAGTGCACCAACCACACCTGCAGTCAGCTGCAAGATGAAACTGTATGCAATTATATCCAGATGACTCTCCTTAAACTAGCTGCAAGTCCAAGGCCTCAGACCCCTTAGTCTGTCAGAGAAAAAGTGCCCCACTGAAGTCCCCTTTCCCTGGGGGACATGTTCCATCCTTGGCACCAGCATTTCGGTAATTAAAGGAATTTCTCTCTTTTGAAAGGAAAAGGGATGGTGTGTAGTTAACATCTGGGTTTTTTTTTTTTTTTTTTTTTTTTTTTTGGTTTTTTGAGACAGGGTTTCTCTGTGGCTTTGGAGCCTGTCCTGGAACTAGCTCTTGTAGACCAGGCTGGGCTCAAACTCACAGAGATCCGCCTGCCTCTGCCTCCCGAGTGCTGGGATTAAAGGCATGCGCCACCACCACCCTGGCGGTGTGTAGTTAACATCTGAAAGCTACCTGTAGTGACAAGTCTACAGGGGACTCTAGGTCAGGCAGCAGGGGTACAAATCAAGACATAAAACTGAAGGAAGCAAGACAACCCCAAATTCCATAGCGCCTGATGATAGCTAAGGAGAAGGGGAGTGAGACACTGAGTGGTGTAAACTGTTCTGGAGCATTTGTTCAGCGCAGGACAGCGGAGAGCAAGAACCCCCTTACCCCCTCCCAATCAGAGCCGAGCTGCTCTTTCTGGAATTAAACTTTCTCGTGACTGGTGCAAAGTTAAACTGCAACACTAGAGGAAAATACCACTCAGTGCCAGGGGAGGCAGGGGACTGCCATGAAGGCAAGGATGCGGTGCTGGCCTGGCGGGCTGTGAAGCTGAGGCCTCTATCCATGAGGCTTCAGGCACCTGTGTTAGGCCAGGTAAGGACTCTGATGGGGGGAGGGGTTTGCACACACCTGAAATGTTTGGACAGCGACACGGCACACCTGTGATAGACAGGCATTTGCACTAGCTGAGACTGACTAAAGGCCAGATGAGAAGGGCACCAGCCATGAGTGAGGGCCAGAGGCTGGGTATTCATTTTCTTTTGGTGTGGATGTTGAAACAGGGTCTTGCTCTGTACCCAGAGCTGCCCTTATTCAAACTTGTAACAACTCTCCTGCCTCAGCCTCCTCAATGAAAGATTAAGGTATGAGCCACCAGCCCATTTCTGGGGCATCAGTTTCAAGAACGCTGAAGAGAGGTACCAACTGGCAGTGCAAACACATGAAAGAGTGATGACTTTAGTATGGCCAAACACCACAGCTTTCCACTGAACTTCAAACTCCTCAGGCTGCACTAATGCAGGACAAATAAGGATCAGGGGACAAGACAGAAAAAGGAGCCGTGCCGTTACAAAATACCGCCCAAGTAAAAGAGTCAAAGCCACACTTAAAAAAGAATGTGCTAGACCCAGACAGTGGTGGTGTATGCCTTTAATCCCAGCACTCAGGAGCCCCAGAACTCTGAGTTTAAGGCCAGCAAGATCTACAAACTGAGTTATAGGACAGCCAAAGCTACAAGAAACCCTGTCTTGAAGACCAAAACCAATAAAACAAACTAAAAGAATGCACTAGAAAATGTATTGGACCTTATGGACATGTGACTTATGATACATTTTTATGAAATGGGCTGTTTGCACAGGTTAAAGGCTGGACACGTAATGATTTCTAGGACTACGTACTTTTTTTAGAAAAACTTGCCATGAGCTGGAGAAGACCCAGGCTCAAGGGAAGGTGTTGGCCAACAGCAGAGTGTGCTGTTCAGAACACAACTTACACAGCTAAAGCCAAGCCCTCAGAGATCACAACTATTAGGTGGGGAAAAGTCCAAGACCCTTCTGTCACACTGTGCCAGGCATATTTAGGAGCAATATGCGCTCCCAGGAAACCAGTCCCCTCTGGCCTCAATGGCCCCTCCTTGCTGCAGCACTCCCAGGCAGGCCTGTCAGGAGCAGTCCATCAAACCTTCCCTTCTGGTGTTCCCATCCTTTGACAGGTGAAGTGATAGATGCCAAGCCAGGAAACAAATGCCCGTGTGAACTAGCATTTCACCAGCTAGTTTTAGAGCAGGTCCCCAAAGACACCTTGGCCGGTTGGGGTCACCAGCAGCTCAGACCCAGGCAATGGTCATTTATGGGTACAGGAAGAGGGCGATTAACACTGAAGTGACAAACCAAATTGTCACAGGCTGCCTGCCAGGCTTCCTGCACCCAGTAAAGCTCAGTGGAACCATCAGGAACTGGAGCGTTGCTTCCCAGAGACTTATCCAGTCACAGCCTTGGCTGAAGTTGTTTGGTACAGGCTGCTCTCAAGCACTGGTGGGTAGGAAGTGCCTGTCCTGTGTAGTGTCATGGCCTCTCATGAGGGGCTTTGTCTGAAAACTTAAGAAACAGCATGGAGGGCAGTGACACTGCCTCTAAAAGTTGCTATCTTGTGCAATGTGATTCCCCAGGGAGGAGAATGACACCAAGTTCCTGCATGTCTGTGATGAGTCACCTGAGCTCCACAGCCCTCATGGCAGCATTACTCGTGAGAACCCAGCAAAGCACTTAAATCTGCACTAGGCTACCAAAACAAACCATGTATTTCAGAAACAGGTGTCTCTGTAGACCAGAGGCAACCCAAGATGCCCACACCTGGGAATATAGAAAGTGTGGAGGTCATGCAGACGCCCTAGGCACAGCTTGCCACTGTTCTCCAGCCCTAGAAACTCCAGCCTGATGGCATAGTCTTGGGGGCTCAAACCTACTTCCTGTACCCCAAATGTAGCCTGTACTCTTTAATCCCTTAGCAGGAATAAAGAAAGAAGGATGAAGGGAGGGAGAGAGGGAAGGAGGGAAGGAAGGAAGGAAGGAAGGAAGGAAGGAAGGAAGGAAGGAAGGAAAGAAGGAAGGAAGGAGAAGGAAGGAAGGAAGGAAAGAGGGAGGGGAGGGAGGGAGGGAGAGAAGGAAGGAGAGAAGGAGAGAGGGAGGGGAGGGAGGGAGGGAAGGAGAGAAGGAGAGAGGGAGGGGAGGGAGGGAGGGAAGGAGAGAAGGAAGGAAGGAAGGAGAAGGAAGGAAAGAAGGAAGGAAGGAAGGAAGGAAGGAAGGAAGGAAGGAAGGAAGGAAGATCGCCTCCAGTGGCTTAGGAGTCTAGGAAGGGGTCTGCAGATACAACCCTCCAGGCAGAACTCCAGTGATGCTCACTCATAAGAACCATTGCCAAGTGAAATCCTGTGGCAGTAACAGAACCCCTCAGGTACACGGCAGCGGTTACAGCTGCGTGCAGGGTGTGTACTGTAAACTCCACTCCTTGCACTGTTTCTACAGGAAAACACAGCCAGAATGCCAACCAATGTCTGAGCTCCTGGGGCATGACACATCTGTGGATGAGAACTGTCTGGACTTGCATGCATGGTTACCATTCTGACCCTATGCCAGCTGAAAAAAATCCATCTGAATATTGTTTTGTGAACTGATCCAAGTAAGATTTAAGGTGCTGTGCAGCAAGTAATGAACACAGAGCCCCAGAGGTCAGGTATCCCATGACACTAAGACCTGGCACAGCTTTCAAAGCCTCTCTCAGCACAAGGACATTTAAAACCTGTTTCTGAAGGTTGCTATCATCCATTGTTCAGTGTTTCCTCGCCTCTGTGGCTATAAGCTCTGCTTGCTTCTGCCATCTCCTTCAATGGGCACTGCCAGGGTACAGAGAATCCCCAAACACAGGCAGACAGAAGCCATGTCAGACCAGAATAAAAAACAAGCATCTTATTATGGCTAGCCTGCAGCCCGTGAGGCACTACTAGATACACTCAAGAAGCCACAGAGCTGAGTTACCATGTCCATGGCTAACATCACATTCTTGTCTTCTTACAGGGAAGCAGTCCTAACATCCTCCATGTCTGCAACTGTTAGTGGTCACAGCAGTGGCCACAGGAAGGGGACAACAGCACAAAAAGGGGGACTGTAGGTGGGGCACCAGGGCTCAGATGCAGCCCAGCCCAGCTTCTGTGTGGGCCCAGTGACAAAACTGTCCTCAAAGTTCAGTTCTCATCTCTTCCACCTCTGCCCTTCAGCCTGCATCCTAAGGAGAGCTTTTCCGGGCGTCAAAGCTCTGAGGATTCAGAGGCTCGGCCTTGTTGGCCGGGCACATCAGTGGAGCGGACAGTGTCTGCTCCCTTCCTACTCTACTACTCTAAAGAAAGGAGACCCTAGGCTCCAGGGCAGCACACTAGAGGCTGCACGCCGGCAGGGAAGAGCACCTGCTCTGTGCCCTCTGATCAAGCTGCTCTCTTCTGGGTCAGGTATTCACAGGAGTTCTGCTCATCCCAAAGGCAGAAGACAGTAAGGGCAATCACATAGGAATCCCCTTGTGTCAAATGCACTGCGGCGGCTCACTGGTTAGACAGCGTACTCCCTGGCAGAGTAAGGCTTTCCAGCTTGTTATAGGCCTTACCTCTCCTCCATTCAGTTCACACCACTCATTTCGCAAGCCCTGGGGAAAGAAGTCCAGAACCACCAATCACTGACTGGTCTTCAGGACTGGACAAGGACAACGCTTCAAGAAAAAAGCGAAGACTTCGAATGCAGATAAGAACCTCACCTGCCCAGAGCTCTTTTGCTGGGCACTTTTTGGCAAGATCAAAATCTCAGAGATGACAGGCAAAATGCTGAGAAAACACGCCTCCCTTCTCGCTAGCTTTAGAAAAGGTCCCCAGCTACAAAATCATATGCTAAGGGAGCTGCTTCCTGCAGGCTGACAGCCTGACTCAGCCCCTCCACTTCCTCTCAGCTCAGCCCAGCTCCCACCACTGCCATCTCTCCCTGGCCAGCGCCCTAGAACACAAAGCTAGAATGGCAGTGCCTGTGCGTGCCAGGGGCACAGAGGAACTCGGTCCCATCAAGCATCAACATGGCCTAGATGGGCCCTCTGAGGTGAAGTGTAGGCACATGCAAAGTTCTGTGAGAGTCACCAACAAGTGTACATAGAAAGGTTTTCTAAGCTTGGTAGGGGCTAAACTAATATGCATGCACATGAGAAAGAAAACACAGAACACAGTAATCCTAGGCCTCCCTGTTGGCCCAGCACACAAGAACTTTCTATGTGCTAGCCCTGTGAGACACAAACCACAGACAGACTCGACAGTAAGTAACCAACCATCAGTCACAGCACAGCCACACTGATGCTGCGGGAGGAGCCAGGCACCCAACACAGATCTGGGAAAGAACAGTCAGAGGGGGTGCAGGGAGAGATGCCTCAGGTGCACCTGGGAGGAAGAACAAGAATCTCTCCAGGGAAGGCAGACAGCACATGCAAGGTTTCACAGTGAAAGAACAGAACCTCCGAACTTGCACCCAATGTGGGGAAGGCAGAGCATGTTGTGTCCAGTGCTCTGAATTCAAGGCCTCCAGTATTTAAGGGTAAATATATATGAGACAGAGATGAGCAGTGGCTGGGGTGACATCGGGGAGTTAAAGAACAAACAGGGACACACTCAGGATCCAGGCCCAGGATAAATCAGAGAGGTAGAGATTTTAAAAAAGAGAAAGAAAGCTATGGAAACCAAAGACAATGTTCAAGAAGTTCTAGGGAGCTTTCTCAGTGCTGCCACACCATGAGGAGTGCAATGCCCAGCTCCACAGTGACAGTGGTCAAGAACACTTGGAGGCACAGCAGGGGCATCTCTGTCAGTCTGAGGCCAGCCTGGTCTACAGAGCGAGTTCCAGAACAGCTGGAGCTACACAGAGAGATTTTGTTTCAAAACAAAAAAGAAAAAAGAATGAAAGAGAAGCAGAAGAACAGAGAGACAGAGGAAGAGAAAGGAAGCAGACAGAGGTCAACCACACTAAGTAGTGCTCAATCAGGACGTGAAGCATCACGGGGTGAGAAAAGCGGAAGAAGGCTAGCACAGAGGACCTCCGTGTCAGACATTATGTCAGTGGCTTGGGAACATGAAGCTCAGCTTCCCTGTGCCTAGGAGTAACTGGAAGGTGAACAATGGATACAATGCTAATTTACTGCAAAATCTACCTGCAGCTACAAGACTCAGGAAGCTGAGGCAGGAAGGCCTGTGTTTAAAGGTCAACCTGGGCTACAAAATGAGACTGAAGACAGTCTGTGCTATGTTACACAGAAAAACCCTGTTTCAAAAAACTAAAATAGGGGCTGCCCATAGTCTTGGCAAATAGAGAAATGGCTGGAAATCTGGATGCAAGAGAAAGACAGAAAGGGAAGGAGATAAATGAAGGACCATGGACGAGGGTGCTGTAGGCAGAGGAGCTGCAAGGTCTAGGCTTGAAGAATGTCCAAGAGAGGCAGATGTGGAAGGAAATGTGGAACAAAGTTCCCAGGACAATGACACAGCCCAGGAGTGGTTCAGCAGTCTTGAGAGGGAGACAAGACAGACCCTGAGCCAGGTAAAGTGGAGAAACAGAGAGCGATGGGAATGGCATGCTTAAAATCCAAGTAGCACAAGCAAGGCCAGGCTAAACTCCCCGCCCAGCACAGCAACTCAAAAGAGCCCCAAACCACGAATGTGGGCAAGTGCGCACACCCGCACCTCTCCAGCCCCAAGGGGTTTCCCTCTCCTGTCAGAGTAACCAAGGAACTGAGCTGCGAGGCAGAGCTTGGACTGCAAACTCCACTGCTCTCCTGAAGGCGTTTGTCTAGTGCCAGTGTTGGCCCACGGACAGCTGTGTCTCCGCAAACAGGTCCACAGGCGTGGGACTCTGAACAGTTTCTCTGCTTTATCACATGTGCTCTAAGATAACTACTCAGACATACATGTGAAGGCACAGTAAAACCAGAAGGGGACAGCTACGACCCAAGTCACTCCACCTTGAAGACAAAGCAGGCACCGCTTGTTCTAGGTCGCCATTCACCAGTAGGGAAAACCCTCTCTGAGGTCTTCAAGCCATTAGTAATCAGCCATTTACTTCTGTTCTGAGAATGCATCTTTGTGTAACCCAGACTGGCCTCAAACTCACAATCCTCTTGCCTTAGCCTCCCAAGTGCTGGGGCTACAGCTGTGTGTTCTCATGCCCAGTGCAGGAATTGTTTTTTAAAAACTACTTGTACTGGCCGAGGATTGGCTCAGTGGTAGAGCCTTGGCTTGGCATGCAGAAGCTCTGGGATTCATTCTCAGCACTGCATGCTTGTGCACGCATGCACGCACGCACGCACGCACGCGCACACACACACACACACACACACACACACACACACACACACACACACGGTGCGATGTGTTCTGTGGCTTCTCCTACACATAAGCTTCATAACCAGAATTAAAAGGAAAGAAGGGCTGGGACTACAACTCAACGGTAGGACACTAGCCTTGCATGAGAGGCCATGGGTTCAATTCCTAGCACCACCAACACCCCCAAAGTAAACAGTCAAGGCTTTCGGAAGGATGGTGTCTGTAGATAATTAGCTTTGACTGTTTCTATGTGGTCAGGAGTTTGATGACTGTAAATAGAAAACTGGCAGTAAGCAGTAAGCTATCCACAGCTACTTGAGATAATTTTTGTTTTTAAATTTACTTAACCACAAGTCTCACAAGCTGTAATCCTATGTAAAGGGTTAAATGCCTAAACGTCTGTGACTCAGCCATTCAAAGTGAGATAACTCTATCTAAATTACAAAAGTAGGGGATTGGGGAGAAGGCGCACTCTGTCACTTAGCCTGACACCATGAACTTGATTCCTAGGCTCCACATGGTAGAAAGAGAACCAACTCCTACAAGTTGTTCTCTGATCTTCACATACATACAACAGACACAGAACACATGGACACAAGCAGACACACAGATACAGACATACATACCCAAATACAAAAGTACAAAGAGGGCTAGGGATATAGCTCACACTTGCCTAGCATGTGTGAAGCTTGAGGTCCAACCTAGAACACTGTAATAATAGTAACAACAACAAAATAGATGATTATAATTGATTTATTTTACATTTCTTTATTTACTTATTGAGGCAGGGTTTGTCTGTGTATCCCTGGCTGTCCTGGAACTTGCTCTGTAGACCAGGCTGGCCTCGAACTCAGAGATTCGCCTGCCCTGGAATTAAAAAGGTGCCAATGATCTTAAATCTTACAAGGTACTATACTTGAAAGTCACTCAAAGGTAAACCACGTGGATAACAAGAACTCCTAGTAAACAGACCATGATAGGAGAAGCCACCCCAACACCATTAAAAATATCCCTTAAAACCCACAAACACCTGAGACCTTTACTCTCAGTGCCTGCTGCAGACGAAGAGCTGACCACACTCACACCTTCAGTGTATTCTTAGGAAGAAGACAGCCAGTGTCTGTAGTGTGTTCACTTCTTTCATAATAGGAACTTGCGTATCCCAGGCTGGCACTCACTGCAGAGCTGAAGCTCCTCCTGCCTCTACTTCCCCAGCACTGGGGTTCTAGGCATGTGCTGCCACGCTTGGTTCATGCAGAGATGGGGATCAAACCCAGGGCTTTGTGCCTAATAGACTAGCTAATCCTCAGGCCCTGATTCTTCCTGGGAATCATTTATTTTCTGTGCAGGAGAGGCTACTTTATCACAATGGACACTGATGCTCCTGTCTAGTAATGTAGACTGACATGTGACAGAGCCACTGTCCACCATCTTTAAATGCTGGCATCTCCATTATGTCACCCTGACAGAGGGGACAGATAAAAAAAGGCAGGGGAAATGTGTGTGAACACGTGAGGAGAGACAGGAGTTGTTCTCCACCTGGATTCCTAGCTCTCATGGGAGCTGTGCTCCTATCACTGTGACCTGGGACTCTTGTCACCTGGACTACAAGCTCCCAAGAGCAGGGAACTTCCTGATCCCAGCACTGCCTATCACAGAGCATGGGGGCCCAGTGGCTGGGGCATCTGACAATGAGCTAAGCTGGCAGTCGGGGGCTTAGAGCTAGAAGAGCACCACT
This sequence comes from Ondatra zibethicus, assembly GCA_004026605.1. NCBI lineage: Eukaryota > Metazoa > Chordata > Mammalia > Rodentia > Cricetidae > Ondatra > Ondatra zibethicus. Next base: position 59,981 of record PVIU01001018.1, on the reverse strand, counting down.
GAGAACACCGAGAGTCCTGAAGCTGGACCTGAGCTGAGACCGTGCCATCTGCCCATGGTGCAGAGTGCTCCACTGTGGAACTGGTTTTGTCCTTCGGGGACTCAGCTTTGTGAGGGAAGGTACAAAGCTCAGAACAAAGAACCAACTGTTTCACAGTGTGAAGAACTGCCAATAACGATGGTTCATTTTGTTGTGTTGCACACACACATCTCTATGAGTTACAGGTGTTCCAGAGAAAGCTTGTCCCATAATTTGCTTGAGGGGACTGTTGTTGCTTTTACTACTCTCTCCATGCAAGTCTTCCAAGGTTGACTTCACCCCTGGACAGAGGGGACAGACTGGAGAAATCATTAAGCCCAAGTTCAAACACTTGATACACAGCACTCTACCTAACAAGCCATGGAGCCAGGCATTAAAACGAGATTCTAGCATTTCTGAGCACAAGCAAACTTGGACATATTACTCTTCCCACAGGGCCCATTGAATTTAACTGCCTGCTTGGTCACCAAACATGATTCTTGGAAGTCAAGCACATAGTACAGGACTACAATCCCAGCACCAGGGAGAGCAAGGCATAAGGAGATGTGAGGCCATTCTGGGTTACACAAGGAGACTATAAAACACTACCACATGCACACAGAAAAAGTTCTTGGAAACAGCTGAACATAGGGCAAAAATAAAATCACACTCAGTTGTCTGTGGTGGAAAAACAGTGATGATGGTGTCCAACTTCCTTTAAAGTAGCAGGGGCCTGAGGATGGAGGGAGGCTGGCAGGAAAGGAGCCACTGCAGATGATGGTCTTACTCCGTATTGTGCAGTCAGGGGAACTCCCTTAGGCCACCTTCACCCCTCTGTTTGTTAGTGACACCACACCCACCATGTTCCAAACCAAACACCGTGCCAGTCCCGCACTAACAATGTACTTGAAGAACCCAACCTGCCATGACTCGAGGCCCTGAGGACTGGCAACACAGCAGGGACAGCACCAGGGACAACGTAAGCCCACGGGACTGAGACAAAGTGAAGACTGCAGACACGTCCAACCAAAGAAGCAGTGACCCTTGGCTCCAGGACCAGGACCAAGGTAGTTCACACAGCAGGACCCTGGTTCTAAGGCATATCATGCTTCCTCCATAGCCACATCAAAATATAACCCCTAATAGGCGCCTTTTTCTAAAAATAGTGCACAGACCAAGCAAATGACTGTGGGTAGTCAATTAGTGACATCTAGGTAGGAGGTTGCAAAGTCAGGCAAAAGTCAGCTCTACAATCCAATCATCCTAATGACCCAGGGAGGCTATGCACGTGGAAGCTCAGGCAGTGGCCACACTAGCAGTAACTGGAAAGATGGGCTGGAGTCACTGGGGAGCTGGTGAAGAACACTGAGGCTCTGTGACCCAACGGTCTTCCACAAACACTTCTTATTACAGACCCTGCATGAAGGCACTGCACAGAACCTGGGCTCAAAGAGAACTCAGACGGTGGGTACTGTGCCGAATAAGGCAGAATGAGGCTGGGGTCTGATGACAAAACCCAACAATTGCAGCTTCAGACACAAGAATGTCAAAGGCAACTTCACTCACATTCATTACATTTAGGAATTTATAAAACATACTGATTTACAACCTCAAAGGACATCTTATTTCTAAGGATGCACAAAAGGTTCTTATGGTTCTGACTGGGGTATTGTGAAATTTTAAAGTTTATGTCCCTCTTGGAGATGAGCAGGATCACAAAGCAGCCACAGTGATGCCAAACCCAGGGTAAGAACACAAAGTCTCCATTCTTCCAGAAATGCCAGACCTCTTCTAATTCTTCAAATGACTACAGTTAGGGGCAAAAGATGCAGGCTATGCTGTCAGGCTGTGGTTGTTCTCAGCCTGCATGCCACAGATTGGACCCCAGGTAACTCCTCGAAGACCCAGAGCAGCCTGTGTGGGAACCTGATCTCATTGTCCCTTATCTTTGGGCGTGCCTGTTCTGGGTGGATGGTGAAGACAGCCTGGGACTAAAGCTTTGGCACTCAAGAGTCCTGCTAAGAGTAACCAGAACCAAAGAAACAATGCCTATAACGCGGAGGAGGCTGAGGAAGGCCTCTCAATCAGTCAGCAGAGTCTCTGAGTGGCACACTGCCTTTGATCCCCTTGGCAAAAGCTGCATGCTTCAGACAAAGAGCAGAGCTACTTGCTGGGACAGGAGGGTGTCACTGAGCAAAGGAGTCGGTGTGGAAATAATCTCCCCAGGCTCCCACTTGCAGCTGCCCCAGAGCACCAAGAAGAGAGCTTCTGAAACAGAGCCGAGGGCAGAACACAGGCAGTGCCCTACATTCAAATGTGTCTCTCTAGAAAGTGAGCCTTAATGGTGAAGGCCATAAAACGAGCCGTGAACAGGAGACTAAAGTTAGCACAGACCACGGATACTCATCACTTCCTTTATGAGCACCAGCAGTAAAGGCATTTGCAAGAGAAAGATGAAGGGATGCTTGGCTCTGCCCCTCCTCTGCCCAGACGGGCCCTGGCCCCTGAATGGACACTGCCAAGGGTGGCAATTTGCTGAACTGAAGGTGAGCTAAGGGCAGCCATTAGAGCCTGGTTTGCCCTGGAAAATAAAAAGCACGTTTCACACAGTTCTTCAGTGGTTAGAGAACCGCCACCCCGTCACACTGAAGACAGGAAGTTGTGGAAGATGGCCCACACCCATCTCCAATTGCATGGCAACAGCAGCTGGGAAATGCCATGCTCCTTTACCTCCCTAGGCCTGTCTACTAAGGCCAGGCACTCCCACCTTTCAAAAGCAACATCTTCCAACAGCTTTACTGAGAAAACCATCGTGGCTGCCACCAAGGGGTGGAGCAAGTTGCAAAGGCGGACTAGCTGAAGAGCATCCCTTCATGAAAAGCCACTTGCTTGTCAACCTTTGGCTTCTTAATGGTGATTCCCTCTGTATCATAATTGCTTTGATCAATTTTGTAATACGTTTATTTGGGATGAGGAGAGGTGGTTCAAGGTCACAAAGAATAAAGCAAGAAGACAGAGCCTGCTGTTTGCTCCTGGCCAGCTTCAATGGTGTCAAACTGGCAAAGCATTCCCACTAGCAGAGAGAAGAGCAAATGTGGGCAGTCCTCTGCACTGTGAACAGACTTTACATACTGCCCATGGAGCTGACGCTTCTAGGATTTACCCATAAGAAACACAGGAAGACTGGAGTGGTATATTATTTGTATTTTGATAAAGAAATCTTACCTGAAGACCAGAAGCAAAGCTAAAGCTACTAGAGGTCAGGCAATGGTGACACACACCTTTAATCCCAGGATTTGGGAGACAGGCAAATGGGTCTCTGTGAGTTCAAGGCTAGCCTGGGCTACACAAGTTCACTGCAGAAACAATTCCAGGTGGTGGTGGCTCACACCTTTAATCCCAGCATTAGAGGGAATATGAAATGAGAGGAGAGGCTTAGTTTGTTAAGTCTGGAGTCGCCCGGCCTTGGTAGAGGTTAAGACTTTTCTAGTGGCCTGACTGCTTTGCATTTCTGGTTTTCGGGTTGAACCCCAATCTGTCTCTGGGTTTTTATTATTTGTGCTACAGAGGACACAGTAGCTAGTGCAAGCATTACCTGGCAGCCAGCCTATCTGGCACACCATGCTCCTGAAGTCAGAACACTCAATTCTGAAATAGCATGAGTAGCCTGTGGACCAGTCTGCATTTTCTACGTCTCTAATGTGCTTCTTCCACAGAAAGACCCTGGTGTATGAGTGTTCACTGTCTAGTCCAAGGTAATGTGCTAAAATCAAACCACAGCTGATAGGCTTCCACTGTGTAAATGGTTGCTCACGTACAATAAAGTGGATGCTGTCCTGAAACTGTCTCTGGAGTGGTCCATCTCCTTGCCCTTTACCAACCCATGGACACTGCTGTCTTTGTCGGGGACAGGCTGGTGACGCCAGCAATCTAAGAAGGCTGGGACGTAGCATATAACTGGGACACAGAACCCTCTGAAACCCAGCTTCAAGAGATGGTGGATTCTCAAGTTCAAGAGAATTGTGAGCCTGCTGGTGAGGCTAAATCACCAGGGCTGCCCAGAGATGTGGCCTCATGTGACTGACAGCTTCCTCCTCAGTGCCACATGGTTCTACCCACCTACAGGGTGGCAGGAGGCTATTAGGCATAGGAGAGCAATCACAGCAGGGGTTTCACTCAAGCTGCAGCAAGGAGCAATCAACGGCAACACCCAAAGTAATAACTACACAAGAAAATGCCCTCCTCACAGTCACACCAGGAGCTGAAGAGACAGGCTGCTCTCCCAGGAGACTGCAGTACAGTGGCCAGCACCAATGGCATCGCATACCCGTAACTCCAGCTGCAGGGAATCCTACGCCCTCTTCTGGCCTATGTGGGAACCTGCAATACATATGCTCACCTGCACCCAGACATTGAGAAAGAAGATAGGCACACACCTTGAAAAAAAAGCAGCAGCAACAGCAACCACTGGTGTTCTCTCACAAGCCCTTCTCTCTAAAAACCAGTCACACACGTTTCACTCAGAGAAGGTCTGCTTTGTGTTTATCTTTCTAGAAGCAAAAAACTCTGCTGGGATAGTAGAACAGGACAGAAGTTACAAGGGGCAAACCCACAACACAACAAATGCTTGGCTGGGGTGTGTGGCTCAGTGACACGCTCTCAGTCAGTTCCTTTATTTATTCGACTGAATGAGGCTGTGCTCAGAAGTGACTCCATCTGAGACGTCATGGACATGTGCACTGCTGTAGACAACTCTGCCGCAGCACGCATCTTTCGAGCGGCCAGTCTGCTCAGAATGAACAGCAAGCTGGTGGCTGGAATTCAGTCACTATTTAAGTAAGCTTCCTCCTTGGGATGAGGTGTGCTGGGCAGTGAGATGGCCTGATAAGCAAAGGCACCTGCTGCCAAGGCTGGTGACCCAAGTTCCATCCCCAGGACCCAAAAGTGGAAGGGGAGAACCAACTTCAGTCTGTCCTCTGACTTGACACATGGGTGAACACACAAGTAAATAAACAACACTCTTTGGAAAGGAAATGATGTGTCCATAACACTGAAAAAGAAAAAGGCACAAGAAACCGTTTCCAGACAGAGATATGGCAAGGAGCCTCTCTCTCTGATCAATGCATCTTCAGAATGGGACTCTGGAAGCCCAGTTTGCTGCACTCATCCTCTCGGCCAGTGCCGCCACTCAGCCACAAAAGCCACAGATACAGCCCAGGCTTCTCCCTATTAAAAAAAAAAAAAAAAAAAAAAACCAACCCACCAATCAAACGAACAAAAACAACAACCCCAAAACAGCAACAAAAACAAATAAAAGGGCTGGAGAAATGGCTCAGAGGTTAAGAGCACTGGCTGCTCTTCCAGAGGTCCTGAGTTCAATTCCCAGCAACCACATGGTGACTGACAACCATCTACAATGAAATCTGTGTTCTCTTCTGGCCTGCAAGCAGCCATACAGGCAGAAAACAGTATACATAATAAATACATTTTTAAAAGAAAAAACCAAACAAACAAAAATCCAGGTCTGGCTGAGAGATAAGGACCTGGGTACATGAGACCATTTGGCCCCCCAGGTCCCTTTACCAGGTGGCATGGACTTGGATGTATTTCCCAGAGAAAACCGAGACCCACCACTTAGCCAACAGGCTGATGCTGACTCTTGAGTGCACAGTGAAGGGCTGAGGTCTATCTAAGGCACTCACTACTTAGTGAGTACTGGCATCTAAGAAACGCCAGTCACAGACTGGATGGTTTCCTGAGCATTTGAAACTGGCATCGCTGGGCGGTGGTGGCGCATGCCTTTAATCCCAGCACTCGGGAGGCAGAGGCAGGCAGATCTTTGTGAGTTCGAGGCCAGCCTGGTCTACAAGAGCTAGTTCCAGGAAGGGCTCCAAAGCTACAGAGAAACCCTGTCTTAAAAAAAAACCAAAAGATCCCCAGAGCTTTGGTGCAAAAAAGAAAAAAAAAAAAAGAAACTGGACCATCACATACAAGGCTGAACACCACTCACGCACGAGAGCATGGTTCTGTCTACAGTATGACCTGTGCCAAAGTCACAGGAGTATTAGACTCAGGCTTAGACTCTGGCTATTAGGGGTAAAGGCAGCCTGTGAGATATGGTGGTCCTTATTGCCAGTTTTCAGACATTCAAAATCTATGGGCTGTCAGCAAAGGCTTAGGATATGTCAGAAATGATGGTACATGCCTGCAGTCCCAGGAATTCAGTGACTGAGGCAGGAGAATTGTGAGCTTCGGGACAACATGAGCTCCATAGTGAAAACCTGTGTCAAAAATAAAGGGAATTAGGGGCTGGGGAGAGGGAAGACCAGTTGGCAGAGTGCTTACCTAGGGGACCTGCGATTCATATCCCACCACATGCACACTGCATAAACCCAGCACAGCAGCACACACTACGGAAAAGGGGGATAAGGGTTCAAGGTCAGTTTGATACTTAGCTAGCCTGGGATGCCTGCGACCCTGTCTCTAAAGGAAAGGAAGAAAAGCTGCTGAGGTGTCTGTGGAGCTGAGAAAGGGAGACTGTGGAGCGGCAGGGTGTCTCCAGAGGGGATGGTTCTGTCCAGTGGTGGGGACTTAGGTACTTTCTCCTGGAGGCCAGCAGATGTGTAAACTCTCATCTTATTCAAATGAAGCTGAGAGCAGATGTGGCCCTCTCTAAAATTACAACATGAGGGCAGCTGCCCCTCATGCACCCCACTTTCGTGAACTGTCAAGAGTCAGTTCCTCTGTCTTTTACAGGAAAACCACCCAAGCACTGACTCGAGAAGGGGTGCCTAACTGTGGCTGGACACTCACTTTCCCATGTTGCTCACTCCAGGGAGCCCTCTCAGTGAGAACATTGAATGTCCCTTGAGAAAGAAAGAAAAAACAAAACAAAAAAACCAAAAAACCACCAACTCTTTTAAGCTGCTAGCCACACTAGCAAGCCTATAAATTTCTGAGCCTAACTGTATGAGCTGGTTGAGGTCTTCAGTTTTACAAGGGTTATTTCAAGAACAATAAGAACTTTTATTACTTAAGGTGAACTTAATGGTCAGTTAGTTCAGGTTCTTTTTATTAAAGGGAGGGAGAGAAAGGGGGAGTGAAGAAACGAGGCAGAGAGATGGGAGCCATCTGGCTCCAGCTGAGACTGTAGCACACTGCCAGCCAACGAGAACATCAGATGAGCAGGACGTTATACTCTTCCCTTGACACTGAGATGGTCGAGAGATGGGCTGAACAGCACTTGCTTTTACTAACTGGAGTCTGACTGACAGCGAACCATATCTTATTTCCCCAAACTAAAATGATATGTGAATCACAGCACTGAGTGTGGACTTAACAGGTGTCATGAAAGTATCAAAAGCAATCACACAGAAGTGACAGGCTCAGAGCTATTTTTTTGTTTGTTTTGTGTTTTTGAACAGGGTCTCACTAGGTAGCTCTGACTGTCCCTGAAACGCACTAGGTAGACCAGGCTGGTCTCAAACTCACAGAGATCTACTTGTCTCTGCCTCCCAGATTAAAGGCTAAAGGCATGCACCATCAGGCCCAACTTCAGAGCTATTAATAAAACAAGTCAACCAGGAGGTGGTGGTGCACGCCTTTAATCTCAGCATTTGGGAGGCAGCAGCAGGAGGATCTCTCAAGGCCAGCCTGGTCTACAGAGCCAGTTCCAGGTTAGTCAGGGTACACAGAGAAACTCTGTTTCAGGAATTTAAAAAAAAAAAAAAAGTACATTAGCAATAAATTGTAGGGTCTATGGGTGAAGAACCTGATAGGCCAAATTAGGAAGCAATCAGTTTGGGCTAGGAAGATGGCTCAGTGGGCAAAGCGCTTGTTATACTGGTGAGGACAGGAGTCTGGATCCCCAGAACCCATGGAAAGCTGGGACAGAGAGCTGCCTATAACCCCAGTGCTACTACATGAGATGGGAGACCAGAATCCTTACAGCTCATAAACCAGACATCCTGGCATAAGCAGCAGTGAAACAGACACCCTGTTATAAACAAGATGGAAGAGCAAAACCCAGCACCCAAGCTTGTCCCCTGACCTCTACATGTACACTATAGCACACACACACAGGCTGTGTACACAACAAAATAAGGCAATCAGTTTGTCATCTACATGTACACTATAGCACAGACACATGCCCAGGTGCACACACACACAGGCTGTGTACACAACAAAATAAAGGCAATCAGTTTGTCATCTCGCAGTGTGAAGGACATGTAAGTGTAGGCTGGCTTATGGGCACTTAGAACACCAAGGTGGGTGACAGGGTGACCAAGCAATGGAAGGTAGGGGAGGGACTCTTAGAGCTACTCAAGTCAAGCACTCCAGCCTACTCACTACCCACTCAGGGCACACTAGGTGCAGACATCATCCCAGAAGCAATGACTCAGACAGGACTCCGGGTTTCTAGAACATGCCCAGTCTTCTTGCCAGTATCAGCTGCTGCTGGAAATGAGTACCAGTGCTGCAGGAAAGAAGGGAAGGCAAAATACACAAAGAAGGTTCTAGAGAGACTAGAAAACGAAAAAATGTTGGGGGGGGTGAGTATGGCAGCTCATGTCTATCAGAGTCCAGACTGGACCACACTGCAAGATGCATCTCATAAGACATCAAACAAAATCCCTAAGTGCCAGAGATGTGGCTCAGGGGTACAATGCTTGCCTAGAGTGCATAAGGTACCATTCCAGCACCACCAAAAGAGAAAACAAAGAGAAAAGACAGTTATCTCAGTAGATTATCATCCAAAAAGCCTCCACAGGGAGCTTCTCATCATTTCCATCTCAGCACTCAGTATACCAGCATTTCATTCCATTACTCAAAAATACCAGGTCCTGCCGGGCAGTGGTGGCGCACGCCTTTAATCCCAGCACTCGGGAGGCAGAGGCAGGTGGATCTCTGTGAGTTCGAGACCAGCCTGGTCTACAAGAGCTAGTTCCAGGACAGGCTCCAAAGTCAGAGAAACCCTGTCTCGAAAAACCAAACCAAACCAAAAAACAAACAAACAAAAAACCAGGTCCCATGGTTCCTACTAAAATGCAGACGGAGCAAGGCAGGCCAGGAGCCGAGCAGAGGGATCTGGTCATTGAAAACCATTTGCTCTTCCCTGTTTTCCCACTACCCCAGCTGCTGGATCAAACACTGAATGGGTCCCACTCACTCCCCAGAGCACCCAGCTACTGTAAATGCGGTAGGGTTGGCAAACAAGGGGTTTGTCCCTCCTGGCTCTGCTGGAACTCCCTGCTAATTTCCTACTAGCCCAGACAATTTCAAAGGTCTCACATCTCCTCAAAGTGCCCATCAGAAACCTAAATTTAGTTCATACAAACCAGGCCAAACAAGAACATTTAGGTCTCAGGGGTCACTCAAAGTCTAAGAACTTCGCTGGTGTGGTGGTGGTGCACACCTTTAATCCCAGCACTCGGGAGGCAGAGGCAGGCGAATCTCTGTGAGTTCAAGGCCTGCCTGGTCTACAAGAGCTAGTCTCAGAACAGCTAGGACTGTTACACAGAGAAACCTGTCTCATAAAATTAAATAAATAAATAAATCTAAGAACTTCCCCGTCTCCATGTCGTTTACCCCCACACACACATCAAAATGAATCGTGGTGTATAAGTTTTTCTTTTCTACACAAACTACAAACACCCCCCCCCACCTTTGAACTCAATAGTGACTAAATAAACAATATTGGAAGGCATCTCCTGGAGCATGACAGCATCAGCTGTCTAGAACAGTAAGGAATTTTAGGGTATTACTGATATAACAGGACTTTAACCCAGTAGGTTGTATTTTCGTATAAAGGCAGCTATAACAAGTGTGTGGGGGGGGAAGAATGCCCCACCATACAATGCCTGCCTGTAGAGGAGTTGTCTTTCCTTCAAGTCAGGAGCTACTGGGGTGGGAGATGCTCTTCTTCTGAAACAGATCATTCACTGGAAGTGGCAGAATCAAAGCCCTGAGCAGCACTCTCTTCCAGCCACTGAAGGAGGCAGTGTCTACTCCTTCCCTACAATCAAGCCAAGTTTCCCACTATAACATTTGCAAATTCTGAACGGTAGAAAGCAATTCTTAAGAGTATTTCCATATGCAAACAACCCTGACTCTACAGGCCTAACTGACAGTCCACAGCGTCAGCCACTTGTTAGCAGTAAAGTTGAGTAATGCCCAGGCTCCCTCCAAGACTGAAGATATTTTTTTCTTAGGTTGCCACACTTTCGATTCCACAGCACTCAAAAGTCCACTTCACTGTTTGTTCTCTGTCCATTTGTTACAGACTCTGTAGATCTTTTTGGTCTAAGTAGAAAAGAAATTTGAATAAGGATAAATTATTTCACTGCTATCTTATACAGTGTAAGCAAAGCTACAAACTCCTTTCTAATTATGACAATCTCAAATAGGACTTTGGATAATGCTGTTCTTTTTTTGACACACTATCAAACATTTATTAAAATAAAACAAACAAAAATCCTTCCATTTTCTACCAATTTCTTCACTACCATTTCAACACATTTCTTTGAACTCAAAAAAATAATGGCTTGGGTAAATTGGCCTTTAGGTGACACACGCCTTTAATCCCAGCACTCAGGAGGCAGAGGCAGGCGCATCTCTGTGAGTTCCAGGACAGCCAGAAGTGTTACACACAGAAACGCTGGCTTAGGGGGAAAAACAAAAAAACAAAAAACCAACCAGCCAACCAAAAAAGGTACAACTGTAAGATAAAGAGCTACTTTTAAAATGTAAAACAGGGACATACCTCCATATCCATCTTAGAAAATACAAATATTCACACCAGGAAAGCCCATGGTTGGGGGGCGGGGGAGAGCACTTGGAAAAAGCTGTGGAGTCTCTGACTTCTTACTAACTTGTGGGGGCTTAAGTGTAATAGAGAAATGGAGCTCACAAGGGAAATGATTTCAAAGGCAGCCCACTCCGAGCCAGCAGCATTCTTAACACAGCCTTAACAAGGCTGAGATGTCCGGGCAGGCCACTCCGACCTAAGAGTGTACAAATGTGCTTCCAAATCAGTCTATTTCAGTATTTAAGATCCAACTGTCTCCACTTGAGCCAGTCGGTTTAGCGAACACCATCCGCACTTCGGAATGACTGACACGACAATTTCCAAGCGATGTCACCCTGGTTTATCCTCACACTCAAACTGATGTGGAAAATCTGCCCACAGATCTGACTCCTTAGTGGAATCCGTCCAACTGTCTCAGAGACTAGACCTGGAACACAAACGTTGCTATTGATTGTTCTACTTACACAGATTACACAAGCTATAAATATCAGCCCAAGAGAAGCTGACCCACATCACAGCCCAAATAAAAAGAACCCTGTCAAGGAATCTGGAAATCAAGGCCACCCAAAAAAAGCTTTTGTCAGTCTAGCGCACCACACAGCAGCCTGAGGCTTTTTACTTTTCCAAGTGAAGCTCAAAATAGACTTCAATTCTCCAGCTGATGGGTCTTACCCGCTGCCTTTGAACCATAAGCTGAAAGCAGAACAAACTGCCTGCTCCCTTTACACAAGGTACAGGATCTATTTTGCACATGCTTATTTGAGATGCTGGGCGAGTGTGGTTTTGGTTAATCCTCACAACCCCCGCACTGACATTTAATCGGAAGACTTATTTTCTTTAGAGGACTTAGTTGCTCGTAAAGACATCTTTGTGTTTTCAATTCGCTGTTTCATAGCCAGAGAGAGAGAGAGAGAGAGAATCTACTTTCATAATATTTTATTTATGTACCACCAGACACCCTCAAGCAAACCGGATCTCAGAAAACAGGACCATCTCAGCCCACGACCGAAGGATAAAAGACACTCATCAAGGAACGAGGCCATTTACAGAGCGTTAAAATCATCTCATTTCCCTGCCTGGAAGGAAAGAGTTTGGCAACCGGAGGAATGGGTTCTGTGTCCCCCTAGGTTAGCCGTCTAATCTCACGGCTTGCCGCTCCCTGTTCTGTTCAGAGGGCAAGCCTCCTTCTCTAACAGCTCTGCCGTAACCCCCCTCTCCAAGGCAGCAGACCCTTTGGGTTCAGTCAACCCCACCTTAACATGTCTTTCTCTTCCCAACACTTGTCACCAGCTACGATGATCTGTATTTGAGTGTCTGTTACTCCAAGCCTCTCCGGGGCAGGGTAAGACTACGGTAGCATTCAACACACACCATCTCCAGTGCCTAGAGCCGAACAGACTCCCCCATCTCACGACGAACAAATGAATGGACAGGAAGGGGTAAGGGGGCTGTCATCCTGGGTCCTCCACGACCGCACACCAAGGCCAGAGCAAAGGAAATGTGCGGGGGTGGGGTGGGGTGTTGCCGAGCTCACCTCCCTCCCCGGGAGACAAAGGAAGAGGGCCTGAGGTGGTCCGGTCCAGACAAGGAAGCAGCGGGGATGTGGACCAGTGGGGACAAAGGGTGGCTGGGCCATGTTGGGGTCGGGGTGGGGGTGGGGGCTCAGGAGAGGACACGGTCCGCGGAAAGATGCAGGCGGCTGTGGGGGGGGGGCGCGCGAGCCCCAAGGGGTGTCTAGACGGCGGAGCCGCGGGACAGGGGTCTCCTGCTCCCGGAGGGCCGAGGAGACTGCGCGGCCTAGGGGCCCCAGCTCCGCACCTGGTAAATGGCCGCCCAGTTCCCGGCCTTGTCGATCTGTTCGAACTCCTTCTCCATCTCCATAGCGGGCCGGCCGGCTGCCCGCATCCCCTCGGCCGTCCGCCGCGCTAGGCCGTGCCGCTCCGCGCTCCAAAGCCTGCCGCCCGCCGCCACCGCAGCCCCAGCCTCCCGAGCCGCGGCTTCTGCATGTCAAGCCGGCAGCCGGAAGTACGCACCCCGCCTCGCCGTGAGCTCCGCCCTCTTTACGGAAGGGCCAATCAAATAGCGAGAATGTTCACCGGCACTTCCGCGGGGGGCGGGGCCGGGGCGGAGCTTAGTGGAAGAGGCCTGGGCTAGAAAGCGATGACCCGCTTGCGCGCCGCTTGCCGCTTCTCGGGTTCTGCGCTCCGGTGGGCGCGCGCCCGTTGCCCAGGCGACACCTGGCGGCGCGCCCAAGGAGCGTGGGCGGAGGCGGGATTGGCAGGACCGCGAGTTCGAGGCTCAAGCATGCCGGTTGAGTCACGCGGCGAAGGCGTTACCGAAGGTGTGGCGAAGGCGCGGTAGTTGGGGCGTTTTGTGTGTGGGGGGGAGGAGCTGCACTTCCTGCCCCGTTCTTTCTGTTTTCCCACCCCCCAGGGTTTCTCTGCATAGCCCAGGCTGCTGTGAAGCTCGCGCTGTAGAACAGGCTGGTCTCGAACTCAAGGAGGTCCACCTGCCACTGTCTCCCAAGTGTTGAAATTACAGGCGTTCGCCACCGCTCCAGGCTCCCCTCTTTATTTCTAACTCAGGGTTGCACTGTACTAGGTTGACCTCCTAACTTGGTATCAGGCCAAAGATGATCCTCCTGCCTCCACCTCCCACTATACCAGTTTGGCCTCCTAACTTGCTGTCAGGTCAAGGATGATCCTCTTGCCTCCACCTCCCACGTCTTGGAATCACAGGCATGTATGGGGGGGGGATGGAATCAGAGCTCTTTGCGTGCTGGGACGCACTCTGCTCGTTGAGCCACATCCCAGCTTCTTGTTTGTTTTAGGCTGTGAGTCACTCTGTAGCCTGAGCTGGCCTGGAATTCACTATGTAGCCTAGGCTGGCCTCCAGCTCACGATCCACTGGCCTTAGCCTCCCAGGTTCCATGCATGTGCCAATACCCGGCTGTCCACTTGGCTCTCGTGAAACAGGAGAATTTCCCCCAGGAAGAATGAATGAAGGGGATCTGTGCCAGTTCCCTCTCAGCTCTCAGGAAAATCCTGGTGAGATGTGGTGGTGCTTACCTTTAAACCCAACATTCCCGAGGAAGAGGCAAAGTTTGAGGCCAGCCTGGTGAGGCCAGCCTGGTCTAAAAAAAAAAAAAAAAAAAAAAAAAGCCATGAGCAAAGCAGTCTTGCAAACAGGAAGGGAGGCTGGATTGCAGCCTGACCTTCAGAGGATCTCTGGTTTAGAAATTAGGCTGGGGGGGGTAAGGGGGGAGCAGACTCAGGTTCTGTGGTCCCATGATGTAGCCTGGGGTGGATTCCTGGTAAATTCTGCATCTTGGTTTTCTCCATTGTGAAAGGGGGATATGCCTACCTCAGATGGGCAGGTGGTAGTGCACGCGTTTAATCCCAGCACTCATGAAGCAGAGGCAGCTGGATCTCTGTGAGTTTGAGGTCAGCCTGGTCTATAGAGCAAGTTTCAGGATAGCCAGAGCTACCCAGAGAAACCCTAAAAATAAAAAAAGTAATAAAAAAAAGAGCATCTACCTCATAAAAGGTGGTTGAGTTCATCAGGGGCTCAGTCACTATTTCAAATAGTAGCAAATGGGTAGGTAGACAATTATTTTTCATAGCACACTTGCAATTTGAGGTCCAAGGACAACTTGCCAGGGGCAATATTCTTCTTCCAAGTGTGAGACCCAGGGTTCAAACTCAGTTTGTCAGACTTGCCAGCAAGCAGCTGTCCCCAGGGAGCCATCTAGCCATTCCATTAATCCTTGCTGGTTGAAGACAGCTGGCCCGATAAGGAATATCCCTAGAAATAGAGTGCTCCCTTAAGAGAAAATTAAAGTTGACTATTCTGGTGAAAACTTTGAGACCCCACCCTTGGAGGCTGCCTAATGGAAGCCGTTGCCTATTTAAACTACTCTGAGTAGGAGGGCTCCTCTTGTCCTTAGGGCATACATTTGAGGAGTAGCTCGGTGGAGTAAAGGTGACTCTGTCATCCCTGTATACAGAGCTCAGTAGATGCTCAGCCTGACCCCAAGTGCTGCTCAGGCCTGCTGGATGTCACCCAGCGACTGGGAACCCCCCATCCTTTTCTTTTCTGCAGTGCTCAGGGTGGAGCCCAGGGCCCCCACTGCTAGGCAGTCACTCTAATCCTGAGCTACATACCCTCCCTCTCTTTTTACTTTTTATTTGACGCAGTTTCACTAAAGTGCTTCAGCAGACCTTGAACTTTTGATCCTCCTGCCTCAGCCTTCTGCGAAGCTGGAGGCCTGTGCCACCAGGTCTAGTCATTCACTGTTCACAAGGCCCCAGAGTACTCCTTCTGATGCCCGAGACCCCTTCTTTGCTTCTTCTATCTCCAGCAAGCTGTCTTTCCTTGGCAGTATCCGCTTACCCTTGTCTTATTTCCACATCGTCTCTTGCTCCTCCTGTCTGACAAACCTCCCTGTTTTCGTTCTGTAAGAACACTTGTCATTGTATCCCAGATTGATGTGGCCGGTCCAGTGATCCAGATCTCCTCCCAAGACTCCTAAGTCAATTACATGCAAAACTATTTTCCCAAATAAGGTCACACTGGTGATGTGACTTTTTAGGGGCCCCACTTAACCCACTGAAGTGGCAGACAATGAAATCCCATCAGAAGTCCTAACTCTGGAGGAGAGGCTGAGTCTCGGGGTGTCTCACGTCCACATACCAGCACCAGAGATGGTCATGCCTTCCTGATGAAAACACCACAAGGCTTTCTTGTTCTGCTTAGAAAAAAGCCTGGTTCAGAGCTGGAGAAATGACTCTGTGGTTAGGAGCTCTAAAAGAGGACCCCATCCAGTTCCCAGCCGCCACACAGTGGCTCTCAACTGCCTGCAAGTTCTGGAGGATCCAGTGCTTCTTCAGGCGCGCGCACACAGACACACACAGACACACGCACTTAAACAAATGTGTGTATTAAAAAAAAAATAGCTGGCAATGGTGGCACACGCCTTTAATTCCAGCACTTGGGAGGCAGAGGCAGGTGGATCTCTGTGAGTTCGAGGCCAGCCTGGTCTACAAAGTGAGTTCCAAGACAGCTAGGGCTGTTAAACAGAGAAGCCCTGTCTCAAAAAATCAAATAAAAATTAAAAACGAAAAATCCCTAGCCCTAGCTCTCATGCCCAGGTGACCACGGTGACCTGCCCCATCTGCCTCCCCACCCTCTCTCTCCAGCGCCAGCTTCGCTCTACTCTGGGTCCCTCCCCAGTACGCCTGGCTGGTTTCCACCGCAGGAGGACCCTCTGTGTATCTTCTCTCCCTTCAGGTCTCAAGCTGAGTGTCACTTCCCAAGCACGTCTCCCGCCTGCAGTTAATGCCCCCGTCATCCTCTGCTGCACTTTGGCCAACTCGTCTCCCGGCAGTCCTGCTCCAGGAGGACGGAACCTCTCCTTTCCCACGTCCCAGGCACCTGATATTTGCTGGAAAGAAAGACTTATATGACCCTAAGTGCTAGCTTTCCCCGAAGCCCTGTGGACAAAGCCAGCCCTGCCCACCTAATGGTGGCTAATTAGAAAGTAAACAAGGCAGCCTGTGTCACCACGGCCAAAGCCCTCTTTAGCCAGAACGGCCTGTGAAGTGCTCCAGTGTTCTCACTCAGATTCACAACGTTTTCTAAGGGAAGAAATCAACACTGCAAGGGACCAGTCAACTTTTTAGTCATCCCAGGACGTGTGGGTAGAGGAGGAGAGCTGTTTTTGAAGCGTGGGGCTATTGCTGACCCCTGACTGAGCGAGGCCAGCAAGTGGCCTGGACAGTAGTGGCATTGGCCTATCGCTAGCTTAGAGCTTAGGATCCGAAGTAACAGTGAAGGTAAGATTTTAATGTCACTTCATCTGGGAGGTCCCTACTCCTCTCCTGACAGCTCCCCCCCCCCCCCGTTCACTACGTGCCATGACTTGATGTGGTTTTATCATCATCCCTTGGCCACTAACTGTAAACTTCGTGACTATGTGGAGCTGAGTTGTGTTACCCAACACCATCTTCCTTGAGCTGGAAGCCTGCAAGTCATTCTCCCCAAACCCCCACCCATCCTTGGAAGGTTCTAGATATCAGGATGACAAGGGTTTCTTCGCCTCTGACAGACTGAGTCCCTTTGAAGGTCCAGCAAAACGACCGAGTGCTGGGAGCCCACAGGCAGGAAGAGCGTGGTCCCGCTTCTTTGAGCCTTAAGAGTGGATTTCCTAGCAGAGTTGGCCACCTGGGTTGCTCCATCCCAGGCCCTGAGATGAAGTAGCAGTTGGGGAATGCAGAGTTACTGGCAGTGGAAGGCACAGGCTCCAGTCTGGGCCTCAGTTAAGCTCCAGAGTCCCCTGTTTGATTTTCTCAGGTGTAGACAGTTGCTGCTCAGAGAGAGTGAAGAGGAACAATCAATGCACATCCCAGTGCCAACAGTTGGCCTGGATCAGAGAGCGTGTGGCTGTCCCATCAGAGTTTCCGAGCCCAGAGTCTGCCTTTCACAGTCCGTGTGCCTGGACCAAGTTTCTTAACCTCTTAGTGTTGGCCTAGATAATTTCCTATGAGAAAACCCAACTGAAAGTAGTGTTTGCAAAATGGGAAGTTTTTGACTCACGAAAATGGGAAGTCTAAAAGCCTCTTGCTTCAGGCACAGTGTGACACAGGGGCTCAGACAATGTCATCCTGATTCTCTCTCCTTGGCCCCTTTCTCTGCTTGCCCTGTGCTGGCTTTGGTCCTGGGTCAGCTCTCCTGAGATGGCCTGGAATGGCCCAGTATCCCTCTTTCACAGCACATATCCTGGCATGTCGTCTCCTAAGTCGCATGGAGGGAGGGACATGTGTCATCTCTAAGCCAATCTCTGTCCAGAGGAGAACTTGGCAGATGAAAGGACCCAGGCTCACAGGGGTCAATGACTTAACCAAGGCCATCTAACCTCAGAGTCCATGCCCTCCTCCAGGATGTTGTATAATCTCCCCAGAAATTCCCATGAGCTCTAAAAATAGCACAAGTGGCCCTGAGAATGCCAATCATGGTGACACCTACTAGTTGAAAGACTAGGCGTGGTGGCACACGCCTGTAATCCTAGCACTGGTGGGTGGAAGCAGAAGGTCCAGAGGCACAAGGTCATCCTTGGCCATGTAGAAGGTTTAAGACCAGTCTGGGCTACATGAGACCCTGTCTCAGAAAAAAAAAAAAAATTAACACTGTGAAAGTCTGTACTATTTGAATCCTATTTGTACTGCAGCACAGAGAGGTTAGACAGCTTGCCCACAGTTGCACAGGACTTGAACATCAGGTGCTGAAGTTCTGTTCATTTGAGTTCTGCACCATTTCAGGAAGAGAGGCGGCCCAACCCGAAGCTCCACCCCACTCACATCCTCACTGGACTCTTCAAAGCCTTAAAGAGATCTCCCACCTCTCCGCCCCTGGAAAACATTTCAGACTTGAGTCCAAGCCATTATAAATAAACACATAAATATAATCCCAAGCTGGCCGTCTCGTAAGAAAAGACGGAGGAGGAGGCATTTAGGGGAATGGGGGGAGTCACGTGTGTGCTGAGAAAGGCTGCAGAGAGGCATGGTTGGAGGAGGGAAGTGGAACCCAGAGATGGAAATGAGGTTTGGCCTCCCGCTTTCAGCAAAGGTGGGGTCTGGGAGGGTTGCTAGAGGCCAGGGCACTTCTCCATCCTCCCTGATGGGATCGGGGCAGTTGCACTGCTGTTCTGGGTCTGGATCCTGGAACCTGGAGGCCTTGGGCAAACTAGTTCCTCATCTCTCTGACCTTCAATTTCCTGTCTTACGTAAGGCAGGGAGGCATTAGTTAAATGAACCGGAGCATCAAGTGCTCTGCTCTCTCAGGTGAGCAGCAAGGTCTTCGTACATTCGGTTCTTGTGGTGTCAACAGTGCAGGTTACCAGCTAGCTCTAGAAGCTTCCTAATGCATGCTGTAACTCACATCTCTGGGGCTTCATTCTGCCGCCGTGAGCAAGTAGGGCTCGCTTGGTGGACGCCAGCACAACTTGTACAACTGCTCGGCCCCGCCCCCAGCCCAGCCTTGGTTGGTTGTACTTTCATTAATCTTGAAATTGTAAATCACTTTTTACTTCTTATTTGTCTTTTCAGTGTTGGAGAATTGAACCCAGGGCCCTGTGCGTATTAGACAAGAGCTGTACCACTGAGCTACATCCCCAGCCCTCTTTAAATAGCTGATCTTCAAGGGGTGATGTGAAGGGTCAGGCTCTTGAAAGACGTGGTCTTAGTGACCTGGCAGAAGCAATTGAAGGGACAAGGGGAGTTTTGTTGTTGTTTACTTGTTTTCAATTCTTTTTTTATATTTATTCATTATGTATACAATATTCTGTCTGCGTGTATGCCTGCAGGCCAGAAAAGGGCACCAGACCTCATTACAGATGGTTGTGAGCCACCATGTGGTTGCTGGGAATTGAACTCAGGACCTTTGGAAGAGCAGGCAGTACTCTTAACCACAGAGCCATCTCTCCAGCCCCTTGTTTTCAATTCTTATTTATATTTTATTTATTTGGTTTTTTGTTTTTTTGTTGGTTTTTTTTTTTTTTTTTTTTGTGCATGTGACTCCAAGGGAGAAAACATACTACCCAAACAGTGGGAGAGGTGTCCTGGAGCCATTTCATCCTGGGCAGTGGGACTTTGGGGATGCAGCTTCTCACATCCTGGCAGGACCTGAAACAGGGTCAGGCTATAACCCACAGTGCTCACCCCAAGAGACCTGATGTTCACCAGCCAGACCTCCCAAAGGCCCCACAACACCCAAATAATGCCACCAGCTGGGCACCGAGTGTCCCAACACATGAGGCTCTAGGGGACATTTTATTTAAATCCAAACTAGAGCAGAGTCAGAGCAGTCTCTTTGAAGATGATGTATAGTCTTGCCCTGTTCTTCTAGGAGAGACCAACAGCGGCCTGTCCTAAAATAGGGCAACTTGCAGGAGTCAGTTCTCTCCTTCTGCCATGTGGGTGGGTCCTGGGAATTGAACTTGGGTCATCAAGCTTGGCAGCAAGTGCCTTTGCCCACTGAGCCAGTAATAGGGGTTGTTAATAGGGGAAGGTCTATATGCACTGGGTATGAACCTCCGGCCGGCTCTGGTGCTAAGTGAGCATCTCTTCGGCTCTCTGCAATGACCTGGTGGGAGGAAATTGAGGCTTACAATTTGTCTTCGGTTGCATAGCGGTGAGGGATTGCATGCATAAGCAGAGCAGATCTTTGGGTGTGCGTGTGTGTGCGTGCATGTGCAGGTGTGTGCACATGTGTGTGTGGAAACCAGAGGAAACTTTGGGTGTCCTTCCTCAGATGCTGTCAATCTTGTTTTTGAGTCAGGGCTTCTCACTGACCTGGAGCTCACCAAGGTGTCAGGGCTGGCTGATCAGCGAGGCCCAGGAATTGGCTTGACTCCGCAATGGGGTTACTCAGTGTGGATTTCTCCCTCGTCCTCGAGTTCTGGGGATCAAACTCAGCTCTCACGCTGAGTCATCTGCTCAGAGAGACAGTGTCTTTCCCCATAGCTCAGGCTGACCTTGAACTCTTGTAGATCCTTTCTGTTTTAGCCTCTTTGGTGCTGGGCTCACAGGTGTGTGTCACCATGCCCAGACTCTCATTCTGCATCTGGAGATGGAAATGGCCTCTGTCTGTGATTCCCACTGACTAGAACGTGGGGTTCCTTAGCAATGGGGAGAGGCCACAGAGAAGACTCCCATTTGGGATGTGGAGGGACCCAGACTTGGGAAATGTATTTTCAGCTATCCAGATGGCCTCTCCCTGACTGTGGGGAAGCGCCGAAGGGTGGAGCTTTGAGCCAAGAACTTTGTCTGTCCCTGCTGCTTGCAGCCTGGGGTAGACCAGAAAGCCAGACTCTTAGTGGGCAGGGTCAGGGCGAGAAGAAGTGTGGGTGGGTGTTTGCTCAGAGCAGCCTCCTTCAGGGGACAGAGGCTGGCTGCCACAGAGCAGCAGCTGACCTTGGGAATGGGAGGCCAGCAGGAGGGCATCAGGAAACACTTAACACCTAGAAGGGGCTTGTGGCCCTGTGGATAAAACTGTGGACAATTACTGCAAGGCTCCTTTTCTACCCTGTGTGTCCCATCTGTTACCCTGACAGCTCCTGACAATTGCGTTGGTAGCACGGGTTCATCTGAGCCGTTGGGTCAGGTCCTAATTGGATTCAATATCAATTCTCTTTTTTCATACAAATGGGTTTAAAACTAGACATTAGCCCATCCAACTAAGACTAAATTCTCAGCATCCTTTGAAGTTAAATATGCTACTTTGGTACAAAGGCTAGGAGTGGACTTCATGTGTGACCTGCTTTTAAAAACTGACCTTAAAGGTGGGTGGGCATGGTGTGGAGAACACGTGATCTTTTGTTTGTTTGTTTGCTTTTGATACAGGGTCTCACTGTGCAGCCCTGACCTGGTTGTCCTGGAACTTACCCTGTAGACCAGGCTGGCCTCAAACTCACAGAGATCTGTCTGCCTTTGCCTCCTGAGTGCTGGGATTAAAGGTGTGCACCACCTCCGCCCAGCTCAGGATCTTCTCTTTACCTTCTCTCCGCCCTACTGCTGAGAATGTAAAATACTGGGCATGAGTTTGAACTGTGCAGACAAGAGCTAAGTGGAAGGATGGAAGAGAACAAGATAGGAGACCTGCCCTGGTCTCAAACTGACCACACACAGCTGGTTATATAAGAGAGATGTCCAAAGGACCCACATACAACCACTGTGCCTATTTCCTCTTGTCCATTGCTTCCAGGCGTATCCCCGTTGTTACAGTGAATTCTGCTGCAGCCAGAGAGCTGGTTCTGTGGTCAAGAACATTGGCTGCTCTTGCCAAGAACCTGGGTACCATTCTGCACACCCCCATGGTGGCTCACAGCTGTCTTTAATTCCAGTTCCAGGGGATCTGATGCCCTCTTCTGGCCTCCATGGGTACCGCACACACATACACAGTGCACATGTCAAGAAAACACACGTAAACCAAAGAAACAGTTGAGGCTCTGTCAGCTGGGATCCATTCAGTAACTAAACCCATGGTAGTCTTTCACCCCAGCCGCATTGGGTGGTGGCTGTTCAAGAAAAAGGGCTAGGTCCCACTTCCAGAGCCAGGTGTCCTGCTCCATATGGTACCGGGGAGGGAGCAGCACCCTGGGTAGATGGTAAAGATATCGGAGACAAGGAAAAGAGGGGCCTAAAGAACAGTGGTGTGTGGCTGGAGTGATGGCTCAGTGGTTAAGAGCATTGCCTGCTCTTCCAAAGGTCCTGAGTTCAATTCCCGGCAACCACATGGTGGCTCACAACCATCTGTAATGAGGTCTGGTTCCCTCTTCTGGCCTGGAGACATACACACAGACAAATACTGTATACATAATAAATAAATAAATAAATATTAAAAAAAAAAGAACAGTGGTGTGTCGCACTTGTCAAGCAACCAATAAAAACAGTCCAACCTTTCCCAAGATTTTGAGCAGCGTTGGAAAGACCCTAACTGCAGCTGGGTCTTACAGCCCTGGAGCCATGGAATTAGAGACTAAAGGAGAAGCTGGTATTCAGGGAGCAGCTGGGCTTGGAACAGGCTACCCCCCCCATGGACTGCCTACATCCTCACCTCCCTTCCCCCTTCTCTCCCAGCATGCTGAAGAAGGGAAGCGGCTCCGTTCCAGGGCTCTTTGGCATCAGGGCCTAGATATGTTGGGCAATGCTGGGGTGGGGGTGGGAGGCACAGTCTGCTGAGGGCTTTCTTGGGAACGTTGTCTCTCTTATAAAAGAGACATGCTGGAGGGATGGGGTGTCACCAGCTGCCATGAAAGAGAGAGGAGAGGAAGCACCTGCAGGCTTGACAACAGCAGAGACCAAAACCACTAGGTTTGTCCTGTTGGCAGAGACCACACCCCCTTCCCATGGTCTGCAGCAGTGTCAGGTTGGCTCTTTGGTTTCTTGTGGCTGCCAACATGATAGTGACCTTTCCTTTTCCTTTCTTTCTTTTTTCTTTTCTTTTTTTTTTTTTTTTTTGAGAAAGGGTCCCAGGTAGCCAAGGATGGCCTTGAACACCTGCGTCTCCTGCATCTACTATCTGAGCCCTTGGGATTACAGGTGTGTGCCACCACACTTGGTTTATGTGGTGCTCAAGCCCAGCCCCAGTCCCCTGTGACTTTTGTCTTTGATTTCTACCTCCCTCCAGGTATTCCATCTTCCCCCCAGCACCCCTAGCTCTGGAAGTTAAGAACACTCATTTGGAAAGAACCCAAGTTACCCAGTCCCCACGCCCTTCTAAGTCGGAATCTCCCTCATCATTCCTGACTTGTTCATTTCAGGAGATGTGACTATAGAGGCCTAAAAACAGAACTCCCACCTTCATGGGACCCTCGATTGTTCCCATGGCCCTTCTCTTGGAAGTGACCCTGCCTGTTGGAAGGTATTGACTCTGTGGGCACAGATCTCAGGCTTCAGACAGGATCCGGGTGAGAGGAGGCATCTCCCGAGTGCTTGTTGAATGAATATCAGAAATGAATCATCTAACTCCAGTTTAATGAGTCCCTGAACACAGCTGATCTCCTGCCCCCCACACCTCATGTCATCCAGGACAAGATGGTTCTTGAAGAGAATGAGCAGAGGAAAATGAGGTCAGCTCCATCCCCAGCTCTCAATCCCTTTTGAATCCTCCTTCCCCTGTCCTCCTCAGCCCCATCCCTCTCTAACCTGGAACATCCTGGGAAAATGACAGACAAGCAGGAAAGAGGCTTGGGAACCATAGATGAGTGTTTTGAGGCCGGGCATTTTTTTTTCTAAATTTCTTTCTTTTTTTCTTTTTTCTTTTTGTTTTGGTTTTGGTTTTGGTTTGGTTTTTTTTTTCGAGACAGGATTTCTCTACGTAGCTTTTGAGCCTCTCCTGGAACTCACTCTATAGACCAGGCTGGCCTCAAACTCACAGAGATCCGCCTGCCTCTACCTCTGCCTCCTGAGTACAGGGATTAAAGGCGTGCGCCACCACCACCTGGCTTGTAACACGTCTTATGGCAACAGCTTGAAATGTGGTCACAAGAAGCACCTGGGGTGCTCTCCACTGCTGACAGTCCATGCTGAGAGTTTGATGAGCATTATATTGATACAGGGTCTCCCATCAAACCCAGAGTAGCCTTGAACTTGAGGCAATCCTCCCACCTCAGATTCTCACATGCCGAGATGACAGGCATACACGCCCCCCCCCATCACTTTGTTCACCATTTTCCTGGCCCTCTGTTTCCTCCTCTAACCTAAGTGTCTCCCCAACCCTGTAATTTTTCCCTTTGCCGGATCATCTGCTCTTCTCCAGCACTTTTCCGGCTCCATCAGTCATCAGAGGTTGGTCCCCTCACTCCCCACCAGCCACACTGTGTGGTCCAATCCCCATCTTTGGACACAGCTGAAAAGCAAGCCCTCGCCCCACAGGCATTTCTGAGAACTGTGGATGTGTGTCCCTGGCTTTGCTTGTCACTTGTTCGTTCTTGCTCTGGGCCGTGCATGATTCACTGCCAGCCTCCCTCTGCCCTTCTCAGGAATGCTTTCAGGGCCTGAGGATGTGGCTTGGTTGGCAGAGCTCTCATCTAGCGTGTGGGAAGGCACTGAATCCAGCCCCCAGCACCATGTGAGTCAGGTCTGGTGGGGCATGCCTGTAAACCAAGCCCTCAGGAGGTAGAATCAAGAGGATCAGAAATTTAGGACCATCCTTGGCTACATATTGAGTTGGAGGCCAACCTAAACTACGTGAGACCTGGCCTTTAGGAAAATAATGACAGAGGCTTACTTTTGGCTGCATTTGGTTGACAACAGCTCCCACAACCTGGGGCTTAGCTCCCTGCAGGGCCAGGTGTAATGGTCTAAGTAAAATGCTGCGGATCCCGGTGGGCCTGCAGCGGGGAGTGGGTCCCGAGACCCGAGACCACGGCAGGCCACGAAGGCAGCCAGTCCAAGGCAGGAGCCTAAGAGGGGCAGAGAGTCCTGGGCAGGGAGCTGCGTGGCGGGTGAGAGGCCAAGACGGATAGGCACGCCATGCAGAGTGAAGCTGGATATTTATTTAGTGGGTTATGGAAGGGAAGGGGAGAAGAGGGAAGAGCAGAGAGGGAGGGAGGGAGAGAGAGACAGAGAAGGGGAAGGGGGGAAGTGGGGAGAAGGGAGAGACAGAGGCTCCTGCCAGGGACTGGCTGCCTTCGTAACCTGCCGTGGTCTCAGGACCCGCTGCCTGCTGCCTTTCTGGAACCTGTGGTGTGGTCTCCTGGCCTGTTGTCCACTGCTGCCACTTGGGGACCTTCAGCATTTTATTTAAACCATTACACCAGGTGGCCAGGGACCCAGCAGCAAACCCTCCACAGCCCTTCTGCCCCCAACAATCTCCCTGACACTCAGTGGTTGGGCATTTGCTCAGACCCCTGAGTGGGCTCTGACTTCCCCCAGGGCCCTGTCAGGAGAGCAGGTCTCAGCCTTCAGGAGCACCCATAGCATTCAGTTCTGATGACGTGGAAAGGGGTGTTCACCAGCTCACCAACCTGCTTCAAAGGCAGACGGATGACCAGGGCAGTCTCCCATAATCCCTAGAGGGACTGATTCATTTGACCAATGAGAGGCTATCATGATGTCCACTCCTTTCCTTGGTGTCTCCCACCACCTGTCCTGGGGCCTCAGATAGGGTGCTCCCATCCAATCCTGATTCAGAGGATGCAGCTCCAAGGACCTCAGCAGAAGACAGAAGGCTTCAACCTTCCCCAGCCCAGTCGTCAAATGGATGTATCTTCTTTGAACTCAGAACCCAAACACTCCTGGCACCTCTACAGTAGCAACATCTAGTCCTGGACCTAAACAAAGTTTGAGGGCTGGAGAGATGGCTCAGTGGTTAAGAGCATTGCCTGGTCTTCCAAAGGTCCTGAGTTCGATTCCCAGCAACCACATAGTGGCTCACAACCATCTGTAATGAGGTCTGGTGCCCTCTTCTGGCCTGCAGGCATACATGCAGACAGAATGTTGTATACAATATATATATATATAAAGCCAGAATTGTTTAAAAAAACAAAACAAAACAAGGTTTGAGATTCTTTTCCTGGATTCCACTAGGCCTGCTTTTGGGCTAGGTCCTTTACAGAGTAGCAAGAGGAAGTTAAGGGTCTTTGGAGCTCCCCAGGCTAAGTTCAAATGTCAGTGGGGCCAGCCACCTCCCTGCAGGCCCCATGGAGAAGTCATTAAGCAGAATGTCAGCCTCCACCCTCCTGTGGCTTCAAATAAGGGAGGAGAGAGTTATGCTACCCCTCCACTCCCCGCAGTCCAGTTGTGCTGGAGATGGGGGACCCAGATAGCCTGAACAAAAACTCTGAACCAAATCTGAAACTCAAGTTCTTGTCAATGAAAAAAAATTAAGAATATGGTGATTGTGTGCAAATGGTTTTCTTTTCTCCCTTGACATAGGGTCTGGTCCTATAGCTGAGGCAGGCCTGGGCATCCAAGACAGCACAGGATGGCTTCAAACTTGAACTCTTTCTGCCTGCGTAAGTGTGTGATGTATGAGTATGTATGTGTGTGTGCGCGCATGTTCACGTGTGTACATGGGGATGGTCAGAGGACAGCCTTCAAGTGTCAGTCCTTGCCTGTCCCCGTCTTTGAGACAGAGTCCCTATGCTTTGCATCAGCCAGGCGAGCTGGCTCACAAGTGCCCGATCAGCTTGTGTCTGCCTCCCTCTTTCTTGTAGGAACACTGGGATTCTAGGTGCATGGCTATCATCTTTGGTCTTTATGTGAGTTCTGGGAACCAGGCTTGTGAGAGGCAGGCAGTGAGTAATATCCCTAGTCCTGGAAATTCTTTCTCTCTCTCTGCTGTCATTCAGACAGCGGGTGCTCTACCATACTGTGTCCTAGCTGCGTGGGCTTCTCCCACTCTTCTTCCTACATCTGCTTTTCAGGAGACACCTGAGAATTCTTAAGAGGGGAATTAGGTTTTATTTAAAAAAAAGTCTTTCTCATGTTAAGAATGGGAAACGATATTATGATGCAAGTAGTTAGGACTCTGGTTTCACAATGGATGGTTTGAAAACAAAAATTAAATGAAGGGACAATTAACTTAGCTGGGGTTGACAAAATGTCAATTGTAATTACTATCAGTTTGGTAATTCATTTTTCATCCTTAAAAAAGTGGTTTGATATTGGTGTCAAATATGGAAAACTGACTGATGAGATATAATCCTTAGGAATACTGACTAACGAAACTAAGAAAAATATTCACACACAGAGGAATTTAGAGCAGAACCTACCACACCATTGAATTATGAGGCTGAAGAGGAGTGGCCCAAAGTTATTGAAAACCAACCTTAATTTATTCAATTACCACTCAAGAATGACCATCAGGTGATAGGCACCCCTAAGGCTGTGCAGAAGTTGACAGAGATCCTGTAGACATGTTAGATTTGAAGAGATTTAAGAAAGCAGTCATTTCACATGGTGTGCATTTATCCTTTGTGAAGCAGATGTTAAATTCACAGGCCACTTGGAAAAGAATTATTCCACAGGACTGGAGAGATTTAGCTACAGCGATATTGGAAGCTGGTCCTCAGTTACAGTGGAAAACATGCAGAAGAGAGGAAGCTAGGGTCATAGAACAATGAAGTAGGTGAGAGGTATGGAAATTTCTCAAGACTGGCTTCTCAGTGAAGGCCAATATGCTGATTTGCAAAGGCAGTTTAGATTTGATGATAACACCTTGGCTCTATATCATATCACAGCTTTGAATGCTTGGGACAGGGTTGAAGAAATAGGAAAGAGAACTGAGTCATTTACTAAAATTATTCAAGGCCTAAAAGAAACCTTCACTGATTTTTTTTTTACAAAGATTGACTTCACCTATAAATGGAATGATATCAGATCCAGAAGTTAGACAGGTATTAATTAAATCTTTGGCTTTTGAAAGTGCTAATTCAGTCCCTGTTCAGGCGCTTAAAAATAAATAAATAAAAATAAAATAAAATAAGAAAATGCTAATTCAGAATACAAAAGAGTGATTAGGCCTTTAAAGGCAAGATCAGCACCCATAGGTGAATGGATTCAAAACACAACTGATATTAGATCTTACATTTATGATAATACTTGGGCAGGAGAAGTGATTTCTAAAAATTTTAAGAAAAATCAAAAGGTTAGATGCCTTAATTGTGGAAGCATGGTCATCTGAAAAGGGATTGTAGACAATGCACTCCTAGAGACAATGTCTTTTCTAGAGATAACCCAAAAGAAGGACCAGATCTGGGGTATGCAGAAAGTGTGGCAAAGGCCAGCCTTGGACTAGTGAGTAAAGATCATCAAGGGACAGGCAAGGTAACCTCTGTCATTGGGAAATGCCTTATGGGGGCCTTTCACATGCCCCATGTCAAATTTAGTTCAATCATTCCCTGGCAGCATCAGTGAAACACATCCACAGAACAATTAAAAGATTTGATGCTTGTTATTAAAAATCATACTGCTCTGGATGACAGAACAGCTTTAGTAGATAAAATTTTTCAGGAGCGACCATAAAACAAGTATTTTGGTAAACTTTTTCTTTTTTTTCTTTTTTTTTTTTTTGGTTTTTTGAGACAGGGTTTCTCTGTGGCTTTGGAGCCTGTCCTGGAACTAGCTCTTGTAGACCAGGCTGGTCTCAAACTCACAGAGATCCACCTGTCTCTGCCTCCCGAGTGCTGGGATTAAAGGCGTGTGCCACCACCGCCCGGCTGGTAAACGTCTATAAATAATCAAATATCAAACCTAAAAATATTGAATAAATGGCATTGTAACTGAAGATTTACTAGACACAGATGTAGATGTAGCAATAATTTCATCAAAATCTTGGCATCCAGATTAACCTCTTCAGGACATAACTATTAAACTTCTAGTGATTGAAATTTTACAAAGTACAATGTGGACAGAATGTGTAGGACCAGAAGGACAGGTAGGGAGATTAAAGTCATATATAACTAACATAGAAATGAATTTGTGGGGATGTGATTTGTTATAGCAATGGAAACACAGATTAACATTCCTTCAATCTCAGAAACAAACCATAAAATAAAGACTACTTTTGAGAGAAATATTAAATGTGTCATCAAGAACAGTTACAGACCATTTGGCTCGTACACAAGTAGGGCACAGCAGCTGCTGATCTTTCAAAGGTACCAACAGCCCTGCCTTTGGAATGGTTAACTGACAAACCTGTCTGGGTGGAACAATGGTCTTCAGCTGGTACAGGAGCAGCTAAATGCTAAACATATTGAAGAATTAACTAGTCCTTGAAATTCTATATTTGTCATTAAAATGAAATATGGAAAATGGTAACAGATTTGAGAGCTATTGTTAAGGTAATCCAGCCAAAGGGCTCTTTGCAATCTGGAATTCCCTTGCCTTCTTCATTACCTAAAAAGAACAGGATAGAGAAAAATTTGCCTTCACGGTGTCTACTTATAATTCCCAGCCTGGTTCTTTTTTTTTTTCCCCTCCAAGACAGGGTTTCTTTGTAGCTTTGAAACCTGTCTTGGAACTTGCTCTGTAGACCCGGCTAACCTCAAACTCAAAGAGATCTGCCTGCCTTTGTCTCCCAACTTCTGGGATTAAAGGTGTGTACCACCACTGCCCGACTTCCCAGCCTGTTAAAAGGTATCAGTAGAAATTTCTTCTACAAGGGATGTTAAACAGCCCCACCTTGTGTCAATATTTTGTAAAACAGTCATTAAAAATAATTCACAGTTTTCTCAATCTACAATATATCATTATATGGATGACATCTTAGTAGTTGATTAAGACACAGAGACCTTAAGGAAAAAATATTTCATTAAGTAAAGAGAATTTTGCCATGTTCGGGATAACAAATTGTTCCTGAAAAAAAATATAAAGAGGAGATTCTATTAATTACTTAGGATATTGGATAAGTTTACAAAAAATTCAACCACAGAAAATATAAATTTAGGACAGATCAATTACAAGCTCTTAATGATTTTCAAAAATTACTGGAAGATATTACTAGTTATGGCCCACAATTGGATTAACAACTCAAGAACTAAGTAATTTATTTCAAACCTTAAAGGTGATAAGGACTTAAATAGTCCAAGAAAATCATCAGTTGAGGCTGAAAGAGAATTGACCTTGGTAGAAGAGAAATCACAGGATACACATGTGGATCTCTTGGATGGTACCCTAGTCATATTACCCTAGCTTCATGGTACCCTAGTCATATTGCCTTCTATGCACTCTCCCACTGGAATTCTCATGCAGAGACAAGATAATATATTAGAATGGATAAACAAAATAAAATATTAACCTATGCAGAAAAGGTTTTTGAATTGATTCTGAAATGAAAAGTGAGACTTCATCAATTAACAGGAATAGACCCAACAGAAATTGTGGTACCTTTTACTAATGCTGAAATTGCCTCATTATGGACAAAAATGAATATTGGCAAAGAATTTATGATAATTTCTTTTTTTTTTCAAGACAGGGTTTCTCTGTGTAACAGCCCTAGCTGTCTTGGAACTAGTTGTGTAGACCAGGCTGGCCTTGAAGTCACAGGGATCTACCTGCCTCTGTGTCCTGAATACTGGAATTAAAGGTGTGTGGTAATTTC
The DNA here is from genome assembly GCA_004026605.1 of Ondatra zibethicus. Lineage (NCBI taxonomy): Eukaryota > Metazoa > Chordata > Mammalia > Rodentia > Cricetidae > Ondatra > Ondatra zibethicus. The sequence goes on along the minus strand of PVIU01001018.1, from coordinate 29,554 downwards.
TTGAGAGAGATTCACAGCAAATATCCCAAAAGCAAGAGATTTCAGTTTTTAAAAAGAACTTATTGGATTCTTGCTCAATTGTATGAGAAATACCAATTTCTGGAGCCCCTATAGTCTATACTGATGCAAATAAATCAGAAAGGCAGGTTATAAGTCAGGAAATTTATGTGGCTCCAAGCCCTTATGATTCCATTCAAAAGTTTAAATTGTATACTATTCTCATGGTATTATTAGATTTTCATGAACCATTTAATATAGTAACTGACTCTCAATTGGCAGAAAGAGTTGTTTTACATATTGAAACCACTGTACTTATTCCAGATGATTAATAATTAACTATTATTTATTCAGTTACAAGAAATAATCAGAAATAGACATCATCCCTTGTATATAACACATATCAGATCCCATATGGGCCTACCAGGCCCTCTAGCAGAAGGTAATGATGAAATTGATCAGCAATTGATAGGAAATGTGCTAGAAGCCTCAGAATTTCACAAGAAACACCATGTTAATAGCAAAGGTTTGAAGAAAGATTTTTTTCCATTGCTTGGCAACATACCAAGGAAAATATAAGGAAATGTCCTACTTGTTCATTGTATAACCAAACTCCACTATCTGCAGGAAGTAACCCAAAGGGTACTCAAAGAAACAAAATTTAACAAATGGGTCTGTTTCATTTTGCAGAGTTTGGAAAACTAAAATATGTGCACCATACATAGATACATATTCAGGATCTCAATGGGCAATTGTTTTGAGTTCTGAAAAGGATGCTTCTGTAATTATACATTTATTAGAAGTTATGGCCATCATGGGGATACCTGTACTTATTAAAACTGACTGTGCTCCAGCAAATGTCCCTAGTTAAATGAAATAGTTTTTTGCATATCACAGCATAAAACATATTACAGTATACTACACAATCATACAGTACAGGTCATTAAAGAAAAATGTAATCATACTTTAAAAGATATTCTTTTTTTAAAATTCATTTATTATGTATACAGTGATCTGCCTGAATGTCTGCCTGCAGGACAGAAGAGGGCACCAGATCTCATAACAGATGGTTGTGAGCCATCATGTGGTTGCTGGGAATTGAACTCAGGACCTCTCGAAGAGCAGCCAGTGCTCTTAACCACTGAGCTATCTCTCCAGCCCCAAGATATTCTTAATAAACAGAATATAGGCAGAGACTGCTCACTCATTTCCCAGCCACCCAGACCCAAATAATCACACAGAAACTGTATTAATTACAATACTGTTTGACCAATAGCTTAGTTGTATTCTTTGCTAGCGTTTGCATCTTGAATCAACCCATTTCTATCAATCTGTGTATTGCCAAGAGACTGTGGCCTATTGGTGAGGTTCCCAAGGTTCTGACATGTTCTTCTCCTTCGGCAGCTACGTGGCATCTCCCTGACTCCTCCTACTCTGCCTCTATAGCTCTGTTTGGATTTCCCACCTGGCTTCACTCTGCTAAGCCATTGGCCAAAACAGTTTTATTCATCAACCAACAAAGCAACACATATACAGAAGGACATCCCACATCAACAGAAAGGGGTAATAAAACCCCCCCAGAGATAGATTACACAATGCTTTATTAATTTTGAATTTCTAAAATACTAATGAGAAAGGAATGACATTTGTGGAGAGATATGGATAGTAGAAAAAACTGCTGAATTGATTCTCTGTATACTTTAAAGATGTGTTGACCTTAGAATGAAAACGAGGATATGTGTTATGTTGGGAAAGAGAAGAGAAGCTATGGATACCATCAAGATTGGTAAAGATTAGATTTGAGGGGCTGTAGAGATGGCTCAGCAGTTAAAACCTTCCCTTTTTATTTAGACAAAAAAGGGGGAAATGTAGGCTATTTTGATCACACTCCGACACTCCTGAGACTGGCAATAAAGTCAAACCTTCAATCAGAGGGTGGAGCCAACATTCAGCTGTCCAGAATTAACCAGAGAGTTTTTGCTGGACCCAGATCAGGATAGAGAGACACAGAAAGGGATGGGGGGGCTTGGAAAGATTCATGGGCCTTTCAATCTGTAGTATGGAGAAGCAGGGTCAGCTGATCATTCCTCCATCCCTCTCTGGATCTATCAGGTTTTACCCCAGTATCCAACTCCTGAGTCTTGTTTACTAATCTAATAATATAAATAATCTTCATCTGGTGCTCCAGGTCAGTGTTGTACCACACCAGCAGAAAGCAAACCCAAACACATGGTGAGACTGATCTCTTGCTATCTTGGTATGGCTGCTGTTGTGTTCTAGAGCAATTGCAAAAGGGATTGCTTTCTTGATTTTTGATTTCAGATAGTTCACTATTAGTATATGAAGATTTTTTTAAAAAGAATTATTTGTTTTGCATGTGTGTGTGTCTGAGCGTATATATGTGTACCGTGTTCATGCAGGAGCTAGTGCAGTCCAGAAGAGGACACCAGATTTCTGGGAACTGGAGTTATGTTCAGTCGTTGGCTGCCTGGTGTGGATTTTGGAAAACAAATCCATGTCCTCTGCAAAAGCATTTGTAGGCAGAGACTGCTCATTTGTTTCCTGGCCACCTGGATGTAAATAAATCACACAGAAACTATATTAGTTAAAACACTGCTTGGCCTATTAGCTCAGGCTTCTTATTAACTAATTCTTACATCTTAAATTAACCCATTCCCATTATTTTATATTTTACCACAAGGCTCGTGGTTTACCAGTAAGGTTCCAGGGCAGGGCATATATCTCCTTGGGTGACTACATGGTGTCTCTCTGACTCTATCTTTTTTCCTCCTCTATCTCTGCTTGGAATTCCCACCTTGCTCTATTCTGTGCTGTCATAGGCCCAAGCAGCTTCTTTGTTCATTAACCAATAAAAGCAACACATATACAGAAGGACTTCCCACACCAAGCATTAAGTGTTGAGCCATCGCTCCAGCCAAATTTAAATATATGTGTGTATACATATATATATGAATTATTATTTATGTGTTCATGCCCATAGAGACCAGAAAAGCACCAGATCCCTTGGAGCTCCAGTTACAGGCAGTTGTAAGTTGCCTGATATGGATGCTGGGAATTGAACCTGGTCCTCTGTAAGAATAGTATACAGTGGGCTGGAGAGATGACTCAGTGGTTAAGAGTATTGATTCTTTCAGAGCACAGGGTTCAGTTCCCAGCACCCACATGGCAGCTAACAACTGTCTGTAACTCTAAGATCTGACACCCTCATATAGACATACATGCAGGCAAAACACTAATGTACATAAAATAAGAATTAAAAGAAAAGAACAGTATACCATCTTAACCACTGAATCATCTCTCTAGTCTTTAAAAAAACAACATAGTTTTGTGTACTCTAGGCTGGCCTCAAATTCCCAACATTGCTGAAGATGGCCTTGAACTCTTGACCCTCCTTCTATCTTCCTCGAGGTGGGATTACAGGTTTAGACGGTAAGACTGCTGTTCTGGATATTTCTGCCTCCAATGCTATGGAGACCTGGGTATGACTAACTGTATATGGACTCTGGTCCCTGTCATTTTTTAATAGATTCGGAAACTATTTGGTCTATAATCAGATATACTTTATCCTTCTAGGATCTCTGATAGTATTGATGGCTAGGGCAGCTATAATGTCAGTTTAGAAGCAAAAGGTATCCAGATCCTACAGTCAGCTTGTTAGCTCATTAAAAAAAAAATGTCTTAAGGTCTGAGGATATAAAAGTTCATAAGCTTGAGGGTCTAAAAAAAATAACTTAATTTGTAAATAAATGTTTCTGATTTCTTGCCCCCTCTATGGTATAGTTCTAATAAGCTAATAGAGCAATGACTACTTACTGTGTGGGTCACAAGTTCAAGATTTTAGATCTGTTCTGGTTGCTATTTAAATATAAACTTAAAGGTGTTTCTCATTGGGCCAAAGACATCTCTGTCCAAACCATACATGGTTCTCTGGACAGCAGAAAAATATACATGCTTCTAAGCAAAATCTGTAGTTTTTGCTAGGACTCAAAGGTCTGAGTCTATTCCTTCTGTTTACAGACACCTGTCATCTGCTCTTTTTCTAAATTTTAACTTCTGTTCCCAGTTTAAACTTATCCCAATAGGCTTCCACTTGGCTGGCAGACGCATCTAAGCATCAGTTGCTGACTATGGTGCTCTAAATGGTGGCGAGCCCTGGACTTCCTGAAAGCTGATGTGGACCAGTCCAGCTGATATGAACACTCCCTGTCCCTTCAACAATGTCTGATGAGTGTCCCATTGCCTAAATGTCCCCCCCTCCACCACCTTTGGCTAGCCTTTCAACCTACTTGGGTCTAGATAACAATGCCCCAGCGTCAGCTTGAAGTAGTTGCAGAAAGGAACATGTCATCCCATGCCCCCTTCCCAGAATAGGTTGAAAGGTTGAGACAAAGGGGAACTCCCTGGCATGGGGGACAAGATAACTACCTATGGTGCCTGTTAATATACTAGGTCCAGAGTTGTCAATTAATAGATTTATTAATTTAAGTAGTTCCATACCTCCTTAAAACCAGGGGCAAGCGGGACCCAAGATTGGGTCCTGTCATCGGTGCCTGTGAAGGGGGAAGTGTAGGAGCCAGCTATGATGAACAGATCACCCAAAGGAAGTTCTTTACTTCCAACCATTATCACCTGCCAGAGTAGGACTCAGCCATCGATAAATTTAATAAGAGGCCTGAGTCTCAGTAGTTTACCTGATTACAGGAAGAACCACAAGCTGAGATTATCTGAGCACCACCCAAAAACAGACCATCCAAAGGAAATGCCCAACATTCCAACTGCTGTAGATAGGACCACCAGCCAACAGACACTTACCAGGACACCCCTAGACAAATGTCAGCCAATCAGAGGTCTTGAAGCTCAGAAACCCCTCACCCCCACCTTTACTACTATAAAACCCTATTCTAACTGAGCTCGGGCTCTCTGTTTATTCCAATAGGTTGAACATGCGGGGAGACCGAGTTTGCAAACTTGCATAAAATAAAGGCTCTTTTTTTTTGTTTTTTTTGAGCAGGGTTTCTCTGTGGTTTTGGAGCCTGTCCTGGAACTAGCTCTTGCAGACCGTGCTGGCCTCGAACTCACAGAGATCCGCCTGCCTCTGCCTCCCAAGTGCTGGGATTAAAGGCGTGCGTCACCACTGCCCGGCAAAGGCTCTTTGCTTTTACATACGGTACTTGGTCTCCTTGTTGGCTTTTGGGGGACTTGGCATATCTGGGCAATAACACCCAAGAGGATATGGTGCTGGGGCTGGACTTTAGCTTTGAGCATGCCAGGCAGAAGACCCCCTACCTTCTGCATCACATCCTAGTCATGTAGACTGTGAGTGGATAGTAGAATCTGGGGGAGCGGTGGAGGGACTGGGAGGAGGAGAGTCAAAGATGCACCCACACACCTGGTGATGCACAGGAAGCTTCACCCACCCCTTACCTGTTTCTAAGGTGAGAGTACTAGGCAGCCGGCCCAGCCTCACATGGGTCAGACATGTGGCTGTGTACAACAGCTGGCAAGAGTCACCTACTGTGTTCAGTGCAAGCTGCTTTTTCAGAACTTTGTTTTGTCCTCTGAGATTTAAAATTCAGAGTGAGTTTGTGTGACTTGGCCTAGGTGTGGCCAAGGTCATATGACCGTCATCGCTCAAACTAAGGCCAGGTGGCAGACCTGTAGAGTCCACACAACGGCTCAAGCTGCTAGCACAGGAAGTGGGAGGGGTTTTAACTGGGAGAGCATTGCCTACCCCAACTTCTCTAGAAGCTAAACTTCTTTGGTGGTAAAGGAGGTGGCAGCATTGACTCAGGGTTGAACTTCCTCAGAGACATACCCCTTATGGAAGAAAGAGGCACCCTGAGATGGGACCAGCTGAAAGCACAGGCCACCTAACTCAGAGGGGACAGCACTTCCTTTTTCTCTGTAGCTTTGGAGCCTGTCCTGGAACTAGCTCTTGTAGACTAGGCTGACCTCGAACTCACAGAGATCCACCTGCCTCTGCCTCCCAAGTGTGGGGATTAAAGGTGTGGCCGACACCACCACCCAGCAGGGACAGCACTTCCTACTCTCCCTTGTGAGTGCCTCCATCCCCCTGGACATGCGAAGTCGGTTTCACCAAAGTCGTTTTCATTCAATCTGGGCTAGCCTTGACCTTGACTTTATTCTGATGAATAAACTGATCTTAGGGGTGATGATGTTGGGTCAGTTCTGAACTCCAGTCCCCCAGTCCCTGAGCTTCCATGTGAAGGTTCTCAGTCACTCCACCGTGGACTGCCAGTCCATTGACCATATGCTTGAGACAAGCTCCAGAGTCCCCAAACCTGAGAGTCCCTCAGCTGAGCCCAGAACTGTGCGTGGGACCCATGAACTGTTTTTCTTTGTAGAGATGGATTTGTCTTACACAGGTTGGTCCAGAGCTCTTGGACAGACTGGACTTCCTTGTCTCAGCCTTCTGAGTGCTGGGACTATAGACCAGTGACATCCTCTGCTAAGATGTGGCTTTTTTTTTCTTCTCTTTTTTGTTTTTTTTTTTCGAGACAGGGTTTCTCAGTAGCTATGGAGCCTGTCCTAGAACTTGCTCTGTAGACCAGGCTGGCTTCTAGCTCACAGAGATCCGCCTGCCTCTGCCTCTCGAGTGCTGGGACTGAAGACATACGCCACCACCGCCAGCTCTAAACTGTAGTTGTTAAGCCTCCATATTAGTTTACTTTCTGTTGCTCTGATAAACACCATGACCAAAAGTAACTCAGGGATGACAGGGTTTATTTCATCTTACACTTACAGGTTGCAGACCACCACTGAGGACAATCAGGGCAGAAACTCAAGCAGGAACCTAGAGCAGAAGCTATGGAGGAACGCTGCTTACTAACTTGCTCACTGGCGCATGCTCGGACTTTTAAAAGAACCAAATTATTTTATATTATGTGCATGACTATTTTGCCTTCATGCATGTATATTCATTGTATGTGTGTCTGGTGCCCATCAGATCTCTTGGAACTGAAGTTACAGATGGTCGTTAAGTTGCCATGTGTGTGCCATGAGCCAAACCTGTTTCCTCTGCAAGAGCAGCAAGTGCTCTTAACAGCGGAGTCATCCTGCTAGCCCCTCAGCTAAGCGTGTTACACAGCCCAGACCCACCTGCTTAGGGATGGTGCTGCTCACAGTGGGCTGGACCTTCCCACATCAATCATCGGTCATGACAATCTCTCACAGATATGGCCAGAGATCAATATGATGGAGGCAATTCTTAAATTTGAGGTTCCCTTTTCCCAGGTGACTCTTGGTTGTGTCAAGGTGACTTTTTGTTTTTTTTTTTTTAATTTTTTAGTTTTCAAACTAACCAAGGCAGCCTTTAGATTCTGTTTGCCGTGCAGCAACTCAATAGGAACAACATATTGATATTCATACAGGATTAAGTTATCACATAACTTTGATATCTTTTTAAAAAAATATTTATTTATTTATTATGTATACAATATTCTGTCTGTGTGTATGTCTGCAGGCCAGAAGAGGGCACCAGACCTCATTACAGATGGTTGTGAGCCACCATGTGGTTGCCAGGAATTGAATTCAGGACCTTTGGAAGAGCACGCACTGCTCTTAACCACTGAGCCATCTCTCCAGCCCAATATCTTCTTTTATATTTGTACCTTTGTGTGAGTGCGCATGTGTGTGTATGTGTGTGTATGCATGTGTGTGATTATAGGAATGGGCATGCCATAGTGTGGTATAGTGGTACTTCATTTGTATTTTAATAAAGTTTGCCTGAAGATCAGAGAGTAACACAGCCCCACTCGTCAGCCTTATAGACCAGGCAGTGGTAACACACACCTTTAATCCTAATAGTCACACTAGTTGCCATAGAAACTGGGCAGTGCATGCCTTTAATCACAGTGGTGCGGGTCTTTAATCCCAGCCCTAGAGAGGATTTTAAAGTGGGAGGAGACAGCTCTCACACACAGTCTCATTCTGAGATTCCTGGAGGCAGGGTCGCCATTTTAGACTGAGGTCAAGGTAAGAGTCAGTGGCTAGCTGTTTTGCTTTTCGGATCTTCAGGTTGAACCCCAATTTCTCTCTCTGAGTTTTTTTATTAATTGTGCTTCAGTGTGGAAGTGGAGATTCATTGGATACCCTTTGTGTGTGCATGTGTGTGTGTGTGTGTGTGTGTGTGTGATTGTCAGTATGAGCATGCCATAGTGTGAAGGTGGAGATTCATTGGATATCCAGCCACGGGTGTCAATCCTTGCTGTCCACCTGGTTTGAGACAGGGTCTCATTGCTCCTATGTACCCCAGGCTAGCTGGCGGGAGGTGCCTGTCTGTCTCTGAGTTCCCCACTCTGGGCTTGTGATTTGGATGCGTGATTGAAGGCACTCAGTTAAGGTGCTTCAGTGGGAAAAGCAGCCTGGCCTCTCCAGATAGGCCCTGTGCATCATGAGACTCCTTTTAAACATCAGGTATGGAGGTCAAGGTCAGAGAGGATGGTCTGAAGAAGGAAACAGGCTTAGAGACTGGAGGATGCTGGACTTGGCTTTGACGATGAAGATGGTCATGGCTACAGCTCTGTCCACCCTTTGCTGGTAGCTCCTAGACTCACTTTGGTATTTGCAACCCCCCAAGAGTGTAAGACCATGTGATGTGACTCTAAACCACTGGTCTGAGAACAGCTGTTTGGGTAGCAACTGGAAGAGCATTCACCCTCCGGCAGATAGAGTCACCTCCATGGTCGAAACAAGGAACCGACAAGCTGGTGCTCAGATGAACGAGGGGCTTCTCGGGACACACAGCGGCTAAGGGCCGAGGCCTGCCACCCATGGCTTTACCAAGAAACACCACGGGAACTCCTGGAAACAAGCAGACACTGGTTTCTGCCTGTTTTCTTGACCCTTTTTTCTTTTCTTTTCCTTCATAGTGTTTCTTGGTAATAACGCTGGAACTTCCGTGGAAGTCCCCATGGCTGTAAGACAAAAGCCACAGTGTTGAAATTACGGGGTCACTGGCTCCTTGGACACTCTCCGCTGTTAGTGCCACTAAAAATTTCCCTTTACAGACACAACAATCAGGTTGCTCCAAGGACTGCGTGGAGCACAGGGCCTTTGGAAGATCTGCTTGGATGTCAGCTGTTAGGCTGACTCCTGCTTCAGAAGCTCTCTGAAGGCTTGGAGACACTGTCAGGATTAAATACAGCCACTTGAGAGGGGACCAAGAGTTGGAGCAAGCAAGATCCTTCCCCTTGGGTAGGCGGTCCACCAGCTGCGCTCAGAAAGGTCATTGAGGCCCAGCATTTCCCCAAAGGGCTTTGGCCTTGACCTATTCAGCAAAATCTATACATCTTGAACTTGCAGCTCCCAGTGGGTGTGGCCCCAGAGGCTTTGTGTGGTCACACCCTGCCACCCAGTTCCCTGACCGCTAACCCTGACATTTGCCCCACAGTTCTCCCCCAACTTGCCTGCCTCTACGATGCAACTGATAAAGCCCTGTAGAGTGCTTTATTTATTTATATTTATTTACTTTTTGGTTTTTCGAGAGGGTTTCTCTGTAGCTTTGGAGCCTGTCCTGGAACTAGCTCTTGTAGACCAGGTCGGTCTCGAACTCACAAAGATCCACCTGCCTCTGCCTCCCAAGTGCTGGGATTAAAGGCGTGTGCCACCTCGCCTGGCTTTATTTATTATTTTTGAGGTAGGGTCTCCCTGTGTTGCCAAGGCTGTCCTTGAACTCTTGATCTTCCTGCCTCAGCCTCCCAAGTGCTGGTGTCTCATGTATGCACTACCAGTCCTCTTTCCAATACACTCTGAAACCGTTTCTTTACTTCTTCTGTCTGGAAGTCAATGGAGGGTGCCTTTCTCTGTTGATCTCCACTTTTATTTATTGTTTTTTGAGACTGGGATTCATTAGCTCTGTCTGTCCTGAAACTCACTCTGTAGACCAGGCTGGCCTCAACTCACAGAGATCTGCCTGCCTCTGCCTCCTGAGTGCTAGGATTAAAGGCACATACCACCATGCCTGGCCACTTTAAAAAAAAAGTATTTGTATGTGTGTTGGGGGGCACATGATTTGTATGTTTTAACGTCATTAAAAGGCAAATGAGACCACAGTAAGTCTAAAATCCACAGCCACAAGGCCTTGGCGTGTGCTGTCTATGTTCAGGCATCTCTTCTTGCCTTCTCTGTGCTGATATCACATGGCTGTCATCATAAAGACAGATCCTCAGGGAATCTGGCTAGGTTCTGAGCCCTCGTGACCTGTTTTCATGCTCCCTCTGTATTTCTTATTTGGCTCTTACAAGTTATTCTCAAATGTGGAGGTTGGCCCTCCCAGAAGACATCTTGTTTCTCATGGCTGAGTGAGGGGGTTGATATTGGCGTCCAGTGAGTGAAGGCCTCGGACACTGCTGAACTTCCTGTCCCACACAGGTCAGTTTCTACCGCGAAGAAATAATATCCAGGCAGGTCACGAGGTCAGCAGAGCTGAGCTGAGCAACCCACAGGAATCTGGCCCCTCCCTTCTGCTAGCCACCAACTCTCTCATTGTGTACCCAGGCACCTAGAGTTGCTGTCCATGCTGCTGACCAGAGTGTGTCTGAGCAGTTCTTTGTCTGTGGCTATCACAGGCGCTTAGTAAAGACGCTGAAATGATGATGTGTTTCAGAGGGTTTTTTTTTTTTTATCTCAGAGACAGGGTTTCTCAGTGTAGCTCTGGCTGTCCTGAGTGTGGCTGCCTCTCAAGTGCTGGGACTACAGGTGAGTGCCACCACACCTGGTTCCTGTCAACATCTCACAGGTGACACCTGTCCCTTTCTGCATAGTGTCATTGTCATCATCATCTTCTCATCTTTTCCTTCTTTTTCATTGTATTTAGATGTTGTTTTGCTCTTTCTTTCTGGCTGTTGGAGTGCAATGGCCTAGAACACAGAAAAAAAAAAGACTTCTTCTTTCAGCTGCACTGCGTCCTCCTGCTGGTGAGGTGTGGTCTACACGGTATGGAAATTCCCCCAGCCCTGACCTCCTAGGCAGGAGACTGGGGACTGGCTACCACTATGGTAGTGTTGAGTCCATAACTTGCCAACAGCCAGTACCTTCCTTCCGTGGCTTGCTGTCCTCCCCATTAATGTTTTCTTTGTGTCCCCCAATGAACTGCTGGCGCAGGGAACCCTACCAAGGTTCATGGTATGCTGTCAGGGAGGCTAAACCAAGCCAGATCAGTTAGATGAAACCGCAGAGAGGCTCTGTGGATGTTCGGGGCAGGGTCTCAGTGGCAGCCAGACGGGCTTTGAACTCTCATCCTCTTGCATCAGCCATCCCGGTGTTTGGGATTATGTGTGGCCCCTCACCCAGCTGTAGTTCTGGCTACAAGAACAGCATGAGGTTGGGAGATCCCTCAGTGGGCACAGTGCTTGACCTGAGCTGACATCACCAGTACTCACATAAAAAGCGAGGTGCTGGGAGACAGGGCAGGAAGATCCCGGGGGCGGGGTTGAGGGGTTCACCCCGCCTAGTCTCGTTAGTGAGCTTCAGGTTTAGGGAGAGATCCTGTGTTCAAAAGCAATGTTGAGGCAGGGCGGTGGTGGCGCACGCCTTTAATACCAGCACTTAGGAGGCAGAGGCAGGAGGATTTCTGTGAGTTCAAGGCCAGCCTGGTCTATAGAGTGATTTCTAGGACAGCCAGGGCTACACAGAAGAACTCTGTCTGGAAAAACAAAACAAGACAAACAAAAAAATGTCAAGAGTGATTAAGGAAGATGCCCATGTTGACCTCTGGCCTCCACATGCACAAAAACATGTGGGCTTACACACACACACACACACACAATCAGTCCATGCCAGGTAGTTTTCCCACTAACAATCTTCTTATTCCATTTGGGGCTCAGGCTGCATCCCTACATCCCTAACCAGGCTGCGCCCACCACTGGCAGCACCAGGCAGGGCGCAGGGGCTCCTTATGTTTTGTAGAAAGCCGACTCTTCACTGGAAGAGCGTCCCACAGTATTGTCCTCTGAGTCTCTAGCCTGAGGCGCCTCTCCTGTTGAAAGGCTTTCTGGGAATAGTCAGTTGAATTAAAAATTGAAAAGTTGGCTAGGTTCTATACTTGCCTTTGTTAGAGGAGGTGCGGGGGGAAGATGATTACCAAGTAGAACCGTTGGGTGTAAGCAAGAGGTTCTGAGTTGGGGTCTCCAGAGCCCACACAAAGCCTGAGATGGGAGTGTGAGTCTGTAACCCCAGTGCTCCCACACAGAGATGGGAGTGGGTCAGAAGGGTCTCCAGCTGCTAGTCCAGAGTACAGAGAAGCGAACAGTAGATCCTGTCTCAACAAGGCAGAAGGTGAAGACAGACTTCAGAGGTTGTCTTTGGCCCCTACATGTGCTCTGTGGATATGAGCTCAGACTACACACAGGAACGTGCATTTATAGACACACAAATGTCCACAAAGACCCAAAATCGGGGCTGGAGAGATGACTCAGGAGTCAAGAGCACTGGCTGCTCTGGTAGAGGACCTGGCTTCAGCTTCCAGCATCCACATGACAGCTCCCAACCACCTGTGACTCTCTCAGTTCCAGGGGATCCGACGCCCTCTTCTGGCCTCTGTCAGTACTACATTCATGTGGCGCACAGACATGTGCGAAGGCAAAAAACGCCTGCGCACACAAAAATAAATAAATAAATCTAAAGTAAAAGTTGGGAAAAGATCAAAATTTTCTTCTCCAGTAATTCTCTCCACTTTCTAATGTGAAAGTTCAGGGTGGCCAGGATGGCAGGTTGTTTCTTGGGGACAGATGGGCTAGGTTAGGGAGAGTCTATGTCAAAGGGTGTGTGTGTGTGTGTGTGTGTGTGTCTATTTTTCATGAAATGCTGCTTACTTTGAGCAAAGTTTACCTTTACAGTCCTTTTTGCTTGATTTAAAATCTCAGCCTGGTAGCCAGGCGGTGGTGGCGCACACCTTTAATCCCAGCACTCAGGAGGTAGAAGCAGGTGGATCTCTGTGAGTTCGAGGCCAGCCTGGTCTACAAGAGCTAGTTCCAGGACAGGCCCCAAAGCCACAGAGAAACCCTGTCTTGAGAAAACAAAAACAAAATAAAATAACAACAACAACAAAAAAAATCTCAGCCTGAGGCTGAAGAGATGGTTCAGAGGTTGGGAGCACTGACTTCTTTTCCAGAGGTCCTGAGTTCAATTCCCAGCAACCACATGGGTGACTCACAACCATCTATAATGATATCTGGTGCCCTCTTATGGCATGTAGGAATACATGCAGGCAGAACACTGTATACATAATAAATAAATCTTAAAAAAAAACCTCAGCCTGGCAGGCAGATCCCTGAATTTGAGGACAACCTGGTCTATAACGCAAGTTCCAGGACAACCAGGGCTACACGAAGAAACCTTACCTAGAAAAACCAAAAAAATACAATAAAATAAAACCTCAGCCTGGGGGCTGGCGTTCAAGAATGCTTAGGAAATAAAGAGCTGGACACACAGGCTTGAGGTCCTGAGTTCGAGTCCCCAGAACCAATGTAAAGGCTGCACTGAGTGCATTTGTTCTGCTGTTGGGAGAGGGGAGGCAAAGGGAATAGCCCCGGGAAGCTCTTAGCCCAGGTAGGAGATGCTGAAACAGAGCGGAAGTGAAGAACTGACCCCCAAGGCTGTCCTCTGACCTCCACACAGGCATCTCAAGTCTCCTGGATTCCCACAGCTTCAGACTCCTGCAATCTTGTTGCCCAGTACACCGACCCCCAGTCTAAGGTGGCTGAGAGGGGCTTGCCGCTTGGGCTGACTGCCTGGTTGCTTCTTATCCCAGGGGTGCAGCAGGATGGACCCTAAGTTCCTCTGCTGGCCCCTCTGTAGGGAGCCTCGGGCACTGAGCCTGGCCCCTAGCCTGCCTTGTTTAGGAGCCAGAGGGACCAGGTGGAGTGCCTGTGAACCGCTATTTTTAGGCACTCCCAAATTATAACTATCTCCCAAACCCTTTCTTTCCCCATACGGTTTCAGATCCTCTCAAACCGCAAGCCAGCCAGAGCCTGAAGCCATGGTCTCCAGGAGAAGCTGTGCTCTTCAGTGACAAAGGGACTCTGATCTCTTGGTAATGGGACCTGAAGTGACACAGGGCAGGGGTCAGCTCCCAGGGTGTCACTCACAGGTTGGGAATCTTGGTTTCCTCACGGCTTCAGTCAAGGAGTTGGACCATTTCAGGGACTGTAAGCTGGGTGCTCACAAAGCCCTAGGAAAGTCATGAGTGGGATGGTGGATGGTTTCACACTCTGGAATCACAGCACTTGAACAGCTGAGGCAGGAGGATTGCTGTGAGTTCAAGGACATCCTGGGCTACATAGTGAATTTGAGGTCAGCCTGAGTTGGGACAGGGTCTCAACAACAACAACAACAAAATAAGTAATAAACTAGAGAGATGACTCAGGAATTAAGAGCACTTTTTTGTTTTTCCAGAAGACCTAAGGTGCCCAGCACACACATCAGGCTCATGGCCACCAGCTCCAGGGAATCCAGCGCCCTCTTCTGGCCTCTATAGGTGCTGCACTCTTATGCACAAGCCTACGCGCAATTGCCCCGCCCCCTGGCGATTAAAAATAAATCTTTAAAAAATAATAAAACAAAACAGAAAAGGCAAGGTTGAGGCTGTGCGGCAGCTGGGGTGTGAGGCCGTGCTTGGCCCCCAGCACTGCCACAAACACACAGGGCGTTAGGCATGCCTCTTCTCTTTTCACCAATAGGTATTTGATAATTGCCTTTTCTCTTTTTTCACCAGAGGGGTCACACTCCCCCAAAATGACTGAGGAGATTTAGTGTGGAGCTAGTGATTTCCAAGGTGTTTCCCCACAAGGGGTCCCCTCCCTCATGCTGCTGTTCTGAGCTCTGGTATCTGGGTTCCCTCCTTGTCTCCTGATAGCCCTCTGTGTCCCACTTCTATTCCCAAGTCTATACAAGAGCTGTGGGGCACAGACAGACAGACAGACACAGGCAAGCATGTGAACTCAGAGAGACTCAGACAGACAGACAGACACACTCCTTACGCTTCCAGAAGGCAGGGTGCGGAAGATCTGCTCCTACTCGCTCTTGGTCTAGCATGCTCAAGGCCCAGGATTCCACTCCTGGTATTTCAACAACAACAACAAAGCCTTTAATGTGCCCCCTATATACGCATGTACTCTATACATATATCTACCTTACACACATAAATGTATGCACCTACACATACATGCATACAGCACACACACACAGACACACACGCACACTCCAAGTCACCAAGTCCAGAGAGAGACTTTCACGGCTTGGCTCTTAAGTTAGAAAGCGCTGTCTGTGATCTTAATGGTTTCCTTTATCTCTGAGCCGCGTCCTGCTGTCAGCATCCAAGCTGGGTGGGTGGAGCTCAGGACCCAGGCCGCTGTGTCCTAAGGTGCATCCTTAGCCAGACTTCTGAACAGGCCCAGGCCACTCCCCAAACTCCCAGGGCACAGGTACTGTTTTTGAGGGTCAGTGTCAAGGCTTCTCTGTGGTCTCTCACGTTGACTTCTGGAGAGATCTCCCATCTTTTGGACTTCAGGAAGCTTAGTTTCTCCCAGGAAACTGAGGAAACAGGGATTTGCTCAACATCTGGCTTTCTGGTGCATTTTAAAAAAATCCTTTGCTTTTTCTACTATTCAGCAGGCAGGATAGCAACTGGAGTCTGAGATGAAAAGATAAAGACAGGGAGTGTTTGGGTTACAATGTGGCCTAGGATCCCCCAGTGCCGAGCTGGGCATGTGACTCAGCAGGAGAGCACCTGGCCAGGGTTTGGTGTCTGTCTCCAGCATGTCCACCCCCAGCACAACACAGAAATCCAGGACTACAGAAATGACTGCATTAGTACAGTACTTGCCGCATAATCTCAAGGACCCAAATTTGGACCTCTGGTACCTGTGGGAAATGTTGGGTGTGGTATGGATCTGTGGGCCCATAGCTGGGGAGGCAGAGGCAGGAGCATCCCTGGGGTGGGGTGGCCATCCAGTCCAGTTGAATTGGTGAGCTCCAGGTTCAGTGAGAGATTGGCTCAAAGGATAAGGTGGAGGCTGGAGAGGAGGTGGAGAGGTTAAGAGCAGGTACTGTTTTCACGGAGGACCTTGTTTTGTTTTGTTTTTTAGTTTTGGTTTTTTTTCTTTTTGGTTTTTCAAGACAGGGTTTCCCAGTAGTTATGGAGCCAGCTCTGGAACTAGTTCTGTAGACCAGGCTGGCCTTGAACTCACAGAGATCCGCACGCCTCTGCCTCCCACGTGCTGGGATTGAAGGTGTGCGCCACCACTGCCCAATGAGGACTTAAGTTTGATTCCCAGAACCCATGTCAATGGCTCACAATCACCTACAACTCCAGTTCCAGGGAATCTGACACCTCTGGCCTCCAAGGCACAGGCCTGCATGTAGACACACTTACCCATTCCCACTCTTCCTGAGGGGCCTGGGTCCATCATTCCCTCATCCTTCTTCCTGGAGTTGGGAAGAGGAAGACTCTGCTTCCGGTTGTTCCTAAATGGTGATTGATGGCCAGCAGCTCTGAAGATAACTGCATTTGAAAAATATTCTGAAGGCCAAGGAGAGGTCACTTTCATTTCTGCAGGGAAACCAGACCAAGCAGTGCATGGTAACACAAAGCAATCACAGAGACCGGAATCGTAATGGTCACAGCCCTGGTATGGGCCCCAATGGAGGCAGCTCTGGGTCCATCTTCTGCACATTTGGCCCCATGAGGCCACCGCATTTGAGGCCAGGTAAGGTGTTTTCTCTTCCGGGAAGCCCACCTTGATTTTACACTCTCACACCAGGCCTCAGGTCATAGATTGCATTTTGTTAGTCTGGCCAACATTGTTGTTTTGAGACAGGATCTCTTGTAACCCAGGCTAACCTTGAGCTTTCTTTGTAGTTAAGGATAACCTGAAACTTATGGATCTTCCTGTCTCCACCTCCCAGGTGCTGGCATGGCGGCCTGCCACACTCTGAAATACTTTGACTTTGTGATCTCAAGACCAGAGCCCATATCAGACTCAGTTTGCTAAAATAGCATTTAATTATTATTTTTGTGTGTGTCCATCAGTGTTTAGCATGTCTATTTACCACATGTGTGCAGTGCCTGTAGGAGCCAAAGGGGGTGTTGGATTCCTTGGAATTAGAGTTACAGAGAGCTGTGAACCACTACGTGGGTGCTGGGAATCGAACCTGGGTCTCTACAAGAGGGGCCAGTGCTTTAAGTTCTGAGCCCTCTTTCCAGTTTCAAGACAGTGTTGAGAGAAAATTACCCAGTCTCTCCCAGCTTCACTTTCTCCTTTCCAAAATGGGGACAATGGTTGAAGTTATTTTATTATTATATTATATTTTATTTATCTTATTTTACTTTTTCTAGACAAAGTCTCTCTATATAGTGCTGACTGTCCTGGAGTTTGCCTCGAATCCACAGAGATCTGCCTGCCTCTGCTTCCTGAGTGCTGCGATTAAGGTGTGGGTCACCACGTCTGGCTCAGAGTTATTATTCAGGGTGTGTGTACGTGCACGTGTGTATGTGTGCATGTGTGTATGTGGGACTGTGTGTGTGAGAGTGTGTACATGCATTGCTGGAGATTGAACTCAGAGCCTCATGAAATCTAGGTAATGCTCTACCACGAAGAGCATCCCTGGTCCTAATGTTTTCTTTGAAAGCACCACCGTGGTAAAGTATATGAAGTTTTCTATACTCAGCTTTACAGGCTGGAAGAATGGTTCAGCAGTCAAGAGCATGTCCTTCTCTTCCAGAAGGATCCAAGTTCAGTTCCCAGCACCCATGTCAGGCAACTCACAACTACCTGCAAGTCCAGCATCAGGGAACTTACGGCTTCTGGCCTCTGAGGATACACACACACACACACACACACACACTTTTTTTTTTAAGATTTATTTATTTATTATGTATACAATATTCCTTCCATGTACACCTGCACACCAGAAGGGGGCACCAGATCTCACTACAGATGGTTGTGAGCCACCATGTGGTTGCTGGGAATTGAACTCAGGACCTCTGGAAGAGCAGTCAGTGCTCTTAACCACTGAGCCATCTCTCCAGCTCCCCCCCCCCCCATTTAAAAGATAAAATATATCTTTCAGAGGCTGGAGAGATGCTCAGCAGTTGAGAGCCCTGACTGCCTTTCCAGAGGACCCAGGTTCAATTCCCAGCACCCACATGGCATCTCACAGATTTCCAGGGGATCTGACACCCTCACACAGACATACATGCAGGCAAAACACCAATGCACATAAAATAAAAATAAAGTATATATTAAAAATAAAAACCGCATCTTTTAAAGTGCTTGGCATGCATTCACACCTGGGTGATCTCCCAGATCGGTGGACAGAACATTACTGACCCTGAGAAATTTCTCTTTTCCTCCCTTTCCTACCTAGAGATGCCTCCCAGACTGCTGTCTACCACCCAAAGTGAAGATTTTGCTTTTCCCAGAACCTCGTGGAACTGGAATAGCACAGCGTGTGCTCCGCGGAGGCTTGAGAGACGTGTTGGGTGGGAGGTATTGGCACCATGCTACCACTGTCTTAATTTGTGTGTATACATATACACACTCTAAAGTAATGGGTGCTGAGCAATACGTGACACCTAAGATGTCTGAGTAATTAAAGTGTGTGTGTGTGTGTGTGTGTGTGTGTGTGTAAGGGATGTGTGCACTGAGATGAACTCACAGGCTCTGCTGCAGGAGGACTCACAGGAACATGTAGAGTGGGGTTACTTGAGGATGTTGGTGTAGCTTTCGTACCTGATCCTTGGTGTTCATATATCTGCCTTTTAGGGATAGGCAGGGACTGTAGCTGGGATTCCCCCACGATCTGTCTTGTTTCTGCCATGGAATCCGTCCCTATCAGTTCCCCTGCCTGCTCTGGCCTAGCCACCCTTGTGTGTGCTTACTGATGTCAGCCTCCGGGTCAGTGCCCTGGGCATGTGTTAAACTTGGATTTCTTTCACAGATCTTGGAGGCCACAGCTGGGTGAGTGTGTCCCCTGCCATACCATACCAGGGCTGGTGGCTCTGTGGCTGTCCCACCCCCTCCTGGCCTGATCTGATGGGCCACCCCTCCTCCCGGTCCCCTGCAGCCCTCACAGCTTCCTCCTGCCTCCTCCCTAAATTTCTCCACATGGCAGCAAGATGCTCTTGGAATGAGGGCCAGTCATGCTGTTTTGAATGCTTTCCCACGCTTGGCCCGGACACCCGGTTCCTCAATGGTGGTCCACAGAACTCCGTTGCATCTGGCAGCCACCTGGTGCCGTGTCATCGCCCCCAGGGTCCCTGAAGCACAGCACCCTTTAGTCACCTCCGGGCCTTTGTGTTTGTTGCTCCCACTGCCCGCCTGGTGTCTTTACTCTCTCCCCATACCATTCTGCTTCCCCGCGGGACAGTTGTTCCGTGGTCAGCCCTCCATTCAGGGGCATCTGTTTTTCTTTGACCTTGTTGTTAAAAACTCCCTGAGGGCCAGTGAGACAGCTCAGTGGGTGAAGGCACTTGCCAGCAAGTCTGATTACCAGAATTTGATTCCTGAGACTGCGTGGTGGAAGGAGAAAGCTGACTGCCGCTGCACGCTGTCCCCTGACCTCCACACACATGCCACGGGGTGTGCACCCCTCCCCCCCACAGATAAATAAATATCAGCTAAATAAAAATGGCAGGGATTAACTCCAAAATTTGTCACTGAGGCACATATGAATGAACCCACAGGGCAAGTTCTAGAATCAGGAGTGCAGAGGCAGGTGGGTCTCTGTGAGTTTGAGGCCAGCCTGGTGTATAAGAGCTAGTGCCAGGACAGGCTCCAAAGCAACACAGAGAAACCCTGTCTCGAAAAACCAAAAAAAAAAAAAAAAAAAAAAAGAAAGAAAAAAGAAAAAAAATTTGATTGTATTGTTTTCAGATCAGGCCTTGATGCAAGGCTGTTGCTGTGAGAGCAGGTGATCGTTTGTCTCCCTGGCGGGATGAGCGACAGGCCAAAGAAACAACCGTCTAGATCTACCCTGGTGAACTACGGCTTGGGTTTGCTTACAGAGCATGGGTGAGCAATAGAACCTAGTCAGGGTTCGGTTGCTATGATGAGACGCCGTGACCACCGCAACTCTTACAAAGGAAAGCATTTGATTGGGGTTGGTGTACGGTTTGGACGTTTAATCCATTATCATGGTGGGAAGCATGGTGGCACTCGAGCAGACATGGCATTGGAGAGGTAGCTGAGAGTTCTACATCTGGATCCGCAGGCAGTGAGCCACTATGCCTGGTTTGAGCTTCTGAAACCTCAAAGCCTGCCCCCGGTGACACACTTCCTCCACCAAGGCCACACATACTCCAACAAGAACACACCTCACAATAGTGCCAGTCCCTACGAGTTGATGGAACCCCCTTTTCATTCAAAGTACCACAGGTTCTCATAGGAACGTGGGTGACCTACTTACAGAGCATGGGTGAGGGGTTCTTCCAGAAACATCTGCTTGGTTGCAGCGCTCCCTCCCCCATGGATTTTCTTTGCTTGTCCATATCCAGCCACTCTTGGGCACTCCAGAGGGCATAGCCACCACGTGGAGACTGGTTGACTGTGATGGTTGGCTGTGCCAACTTGCCACAACCTAAAATCACCTGGAAAGTGTATCACAACGCAGGACTGTCTGTACCGGGCTGGCCTGTGGGCATGTTTCTGTGGGGCCTGCCTTAACTATGTTAATTCCATTACCTAATGCGGGCAGCTCCGGTCCACTGTGGGCACAAGCGAGCCAGCGAGCCAGCACGCACAGATTCATCAGCTCTGCTCTTGACTTTGGATGTGTCTAGCTGTTTCAAGGTCCTGCCCCTGTGATTCACCAACCATCATGGATTGTAACTTGAGAGTCGTAGATGGCTTTGGGGGTATTTTATCTCTAACAGAAATGGACTTAGGAAAGACACACTGGGCCCATCCTGCTACCAGGGCCCGACGGATCCCAGCCATGGCGCCGTCTCTGCCCCTGGACCTTGCTGCTGAGGTGATGAGAACGGTACCTGGCGGACTCTTGTGCGCATGCACTTGCGGAGGAACCAGGGCAGTTTCCCACTTCACATCCTGTTCTGTTGCACGTGGGGCCCGTGGTCCTCTCCCCCAGGTAGTATTTGTCAACTTCTTTGCACGGTCACCCGGACACACACATCTCTCTGTCCTGGGCCTCCCAGCAGACCTCGGTGCTGCGGCTGTCCTCAGTTTCCCCCGAGCACCGAGTAGTTAAGCAACCCGCTCATGGCTGCACACCTGGTCTGGTGGGCGGGCTTTTAAAATGACGGCTCACCAGAATCCATCTGGTTCTGCAAAACCGGCCAAACTCCCAGGAGCTGTTTTCAAAAGATGCCCATATGCGACTGCCGCTGTTCAGCCAGCCCGGGCTTAAAACCCCGGGGACTCTCACAATGCCAGACAGTGATTCTGAAAAATCCAGGGGACTCAGGCTGGTGGCGTTCTTTCAATAGCCGTAAGAATTGTCTGCACAGAGCTAAACTGACAGAGGAAAACAAACCCATCTACCACTTCCTGTTTAGAGAAGGAGCGAGAGAGAGAGAGAGAGAGGGAGAGAGAGAGAGAGAGAGAGAGCTTCCTGGAGACATGCTATGGAATTTTCCAAGTCACACCAACGTCCGCAGAGCTGTGTTATTAGAATAGCATTTCACGTGCAGAATCGAATCCAGAGCTCCAGAGCACAGCACTGGGCTGTGATAGATGGTGTTCACATGGATGCCTGGGGGTGGAGGGGGGGGAGTTCTGTACTTCAGAGGTATCAGAGGCTGACAGTCATGCTGGGGGGAGGGGTGTCCCATGTTCTGCATTCAAGTCCATTAGCCATATCTTAGGCAAGGGGTAAATTCTTGCTGCAAGAGCTGCCGGGAAGTGTCAACTAGTAGTGGGCCTCCCTAATGATCCTGAGGGGGCATCGTCATGGGTATCTCTGTGTGTGCCACAGTGTGTGTGTGGATGGAGAAGCTTCCCCATCGTGTGGAGGCTATAGGACAGTGGTGTAGAGTTCGTTCTTTCCCTTCACCTTTATGTGGGTTTGGGGGCCTAGCTTAGCTAGCCAGGCTTGCGTGCCAAGTGCCTTTCTCCGTGGGGCCATCTTGCTAGCCCTTCCCCATGTTTTTGGAGCCAGGGGCTCTGGTTGGCTTGAAGATCACGACTTCTAGGCTGGCTGGTCATGGAGCCCAAGGGATCCAATTGTCTCCACCTGCCCTGCCCTGGGACATGAGCGTGCCACCTCACCCGGCCTTTAGGGGGCAGTAGAGGTTTAACTTGGGTCCTCACGCTTGCATGGCAGACACTTGACTGCCTGAGTCCTGTCTCTGCTCCCGCCCCAGGCGTTACAGAAGAACCCAGAAGAGTTTGGACTTGGAGATGCAACACATTCCTCACCCCCTGGAGCAGCCCCGTGCCATATGGTTTCAAAATCGCATTCTAACCATGACTGCCAACTTCAGGAGGCCCCTCTTGGCTGGTCTCTGGCTTGGGCTGCGCCGTATGGCTGGATAACGCAATAAACACATGTGGGCCTTTGCACTAATCAACAACAATAGATTAGAGCCAACAACACTTATTTTAAGATCTCTTCTCTGGGGTATTGTCATCAGGGTCAGAATAGACATTAATTAATATTTTGCTGATTATGTAAGAAGCTGCGTGTGGGGGACTTAGATCGCTTTTGGCTCTGGACTCTGATTCTCTCTCGGCAGCGTTTATACCAGATGAGGGTAGGCTTGGTGGGCCAAGATGGGGGTGAGCTTGACCCTGAGGGCACAAGGGAGCCATGCACGAGGTGAGAGCAGGAGGGGCCTGAGCAGTATCTAATAGCAAACCCTGGCTACAAGGTGGCAGGCAGAGACTCTGTGGTGTGACTTGGGCAAATATTTGGGTGACCCCAGTATGAGCCATGTCAACCTGGAGTAACAATTGTTACACTTAAAACTCCAGTCCAGCTGGGTGGTGGCGGCACACGCCTCTAATCCCAGCACTTGGAGGCAGAGACAAGCAAATCCCCAAGTTTTTGGCCAGCCTGGTCTAGAGAGAAAGGTCCAGGACAGCCAGGGGTACATAGAGAAACAAACAAACAAACAAAAAACTAGTTCAGTTTCCCCAAACTTCATCCACCACGGCCTTTGCTACATATGCTGCCCCTCTTGCTACTCAACTCTGTCCCACTTTTCTTTAAAAAGCACATTTATTTAAGTGAATATTTATTTTTGAGACAGGCTTTCGGTCTGTCACTGAATACTCTAAAAAGTCTGGTATGATGTTGAACTCCTAATCTCCCGTCTCTATGTCTCTAGTCCTGGGATTACAGGGATGTACCCCACACCTTGTACAGTGCTGGGGATCAAACCCAGAATTTTAATGCTAGACCAGGCAAGCACTCTGCCAATGAAGTTATCTCCCTAGTCGCAAGTAAATTTAGTTTCTATATTCAGTGTGTGTGTGTGTGTGTGAGACAGAGGGGGGGGCGGGGGCTTTGGAGATCAGAGAAGAAAATCAGATGCCCTGGAGCTGGAGTTATAGATGGTTGTGAGCTGCCAAGCAGGTGCTGGGAACTGCACTGGGTCTTTTGGAAGAACAGAAAGAGGTCTTGGTCACTGAGCCGCCTCTCTGACTTTTAGAGGAATCTGTCTCCTTCCAGGGTGCACATCATCTCAGGGCAACGGAGGCCCCAGAATCTCAGCAGTTTGTTGACAGCCGCCACCCACACCAGGGTTTCATGTAGCCCAGGCTATCCTTGAACTCCTTCCTGCTCCTGCTTCAGCCTCTGAAGGGCTGGGGTCACAGAATGGCTCCCACACCCACTCATGAGACTTGCTGGTCCTTTCCTTTGGTTACATCTCCTGTCCGTGTGTGTCGCCCACCTCTGGTCAGATGCAGGCCATTGCCACTGCAAAGAGAAACCAGCACGTGCCAGAGCTAAGGATGGCTCCCGAAGATGCTGCTCAGAAGTTCCGCTCACGGTCTATCTGGGGAAGAGCCAAGTCTGATGCCAGTAAGGAGGTCACCTAGTAAAATCCTCCTACAGCCATGCCATCTACCACAAGCCGGGCGCTTGTCCTGCTGTTGGAGTGTGCTGTCCTCATCGGATCTACTTTGTCCACCTTGTCACTTGCACGGGTTGGTCCTTATCAGGACGGTGGACCCCCGACATTCACTAATAGAAGTGGGTGGGTGGGGGAGGCACCAGCTTCTCACCTGAGCTTCTCAGCTTCTCCCCCCAGCCATTTGAATGCAACTCTGCCCTATTTGGGGTGTGTGTGTGTGTGTGTTGAGGGGGGTGCGGAGGTTAACCGAGGGGGGCTCCATCTGCATTGCCAGAGAGAAGCCATCATCCACTCTGAGCGCAGCAGATCTTTCAGTGTGAGTCACCCATGCGCCTGTCAGCAACCCCTCCCCCAAGCTCTGTAACTGACCCTAATAAACTGTTTTCCCAGAGTGAACTCTGGGGAAATCGTGTTTTGGTTTGTGCTTGGGACCTTAGGAGGGGCGGGTAGACGTTGTTCACCTCTCCTCAGGGAAAGAATTTTCACAACACCTCCACAGAGGTTGGTCGTGAAACTGAAATACTAAACCGAATGACAACGCTCCATCCCTACTTCTGGAGGCAGGACTGCGACCAGCTCTCTTTTGTTCCAAAGAGGGATGGGCGATCGTAGCGGTGTCTGGGTGTGCTATGGTTACACGGGGACCCTGCCCAGGAACGACCGGCTCTGTGCTGGCCATGTGGTGTGCGCTCTCAGACCCTCCTCCCCCTTGCTCCGGTGTGAACAACAGGTGGGCGTTTGCGGAGCGATGCTGAGGACCGGGAGCAGTTCCAGGCGCGCCCACTAGGTGTCGCCCTCTCCCAGCGGTCGGAAGGTGCAGCGACGCTCCCTGGCTCCCTGCGCAGCACCAGCATCCCGCAGATTCCCGCCCGCACCCTGTTTGAACCAAGTTATCCGAACGGACGCCCAGGCAAGTTGCTCCTAAGGCATTGCTGCCCACAAGCTGACCAGCATTTCTACACTCACCCCTTGGGTCATATAGATGGGAAACTGAGGCTGAGAGAGTTGGGGAGCCTCAGGGGTCCTAGCAGGTGAGTGGGAGTCACACCTGTACTATCTATTCTGTTTTTAAGAGGTACAGCGCCTCTGACAGACACTAAGCAAGAAAACAGGAGACTTCAAAACTTTTTTTTCTTAAATCATCTAATTGCACCTTGAAAATTATTAGCAGAGGCAGCGAATCTCAGTGAGTTCAAGGCCAGCCTGGTCTACAGAGTGCGTTCCAGGACAGCCAGAGATACACAGAGAAACCCTGTCTGAAACAAAAAAAGAAAAGAAAAGAAAAGCCGGGCGGTGGTGGCGCATGCCTTTAATCCCAGCACTCGGGAGGCAGAGGCAGGCGGATCTCTGTGAGTTTGAGACCAGTCTGGTCTACAGAGCTAGTTCCAGGACTGGCTCCAAAGCCACAGAGAAACCCTGTCTCGAAAAAAAAAAAAAGAAAGAAAGAAAGAAAAGAAAATTATTATTATGTTAATTTAAAAATTTAGGAGGCGGAAGAGAAAGAGAAGGAGAAAGAGGAGGAGGAGGACTACCCACTTGAGTTTTGAGGCAGGTCTTTCCTGACAATGTTCTTATTCTCTTTTGTCATTGAAATCTTTGTGGGCTGGCAAGAAGGCTCAGTGGGTAAAGGTGCTTGCTGCCAAGCTGGACAAACTTGATCCCATGGTGGGAGGAGAGAGCCAGTTCTGACCTCCACAGACATGCTGTGGCATGTGTAGACATACATACACACACAAACAAATGAAAGAGTGTAACTTTTCAATCTTAAAACAAAAAAAAAAAAACAACAACAAAGAAATGAATACAGAAGGGGAAACACCGTCCATCATATAGGAAACCAAGGCAGAGAGTGGAGGCTGGGTGACTTTGCAGTCACCGCCCTTCCTTCCCTCGGCAGAACTAGAGGGCTAGGACTCCTATGCCGAAGGGGTGGTGGGTTCTCCACAGCAGCCGCGGCCGCAGGATCCCACACTCCCCTCCCCCAAGCCCCGTTGGCCACCAGTCTCAGGAATTGTTGCTGAGCTAGCCAGGAGGTAGACGGCTAGACACGTGAGCAGATTCCTGTCCTCCAGCGGGCTCCACACCCTGTTCTGAGCAAGTTTGTTTTCCTTTTCCCCCTTAACAATGCACCTTGGTGACCCCCCCTTCCAGATCGGCACCTGGAAAACACACTTCACACATTCCGCGACTGAACATAAACTGAACATAACCTCGAACTTCACTGGTTCCCTGGCATAGCTGGGAGTGTTTCTAGGCTTTGTAAGTTACAAACAGCACGCAATTAACACACATGAGCTCAAACCAGAGCCCTGTTTCCTCTGATGCATTCCCAGCGACTCCACCGTCGGTCACAGGGCACGGGCCTTTGAAATTTCCACGATTGTCTAAACGTTCTTCAAGGTTGCGCCTACTCAGTGACACACAGTCCAGCAGCCCAGGTGGGTCCTAGCTCCTCCTGCCTAGCGCCTCAGCCCACTCTGTCACTTTGTCTCCATCTGGCCAGTGGGGGACAACAGTCCCCACAGTCTAGCCTACAGCCGTTCATTGTATGCTAGCGATGGAGTTTTAAAATGATCATCCAGGGGGCCCAGAGGGTGAAGGAGATTGCCACTAAGTCTGATGGCTTGAGTTCAGATCTCAGAGGACCTGCATGGTGGAAGGAGAGAATAGATTCCCACAAGCGTCATTTGACCACACACACACACACACACACACACGCACACGCACACGCACACAGCAAACACATACCCCTTCCCTGACAAATAAATATGGAAACATGCTCCAAGAAATACATGTGTGCCAGGCAGTGGTGGAGCACACCTTTAATCCCAGCACTCGGGAGGCAGAGGCAGGCAGATCTCTATGAGTTCGAGACCAGCCTGGTCTACAGAGCTAGTTCCAGGACAGGCTCCAAAGCCACAGAGAAACCCTGTCTCGAAAAACCAAAAAAAAAAAAAAAAAAACCCAAAACAAAACATGTGCAGGCCATTTGCCTTGCTTTTCTGTTAGAGAAGCTACCCCCTGCATGTTTCTAGCTCTGTGAACAGTCAGTCATATTTCTTACAGACCTGCAGGAACTGTTCTTTAGATTTTTGTTTTGAGACAGGGCTTACTATGTAGCCCAAGCTGGCCTGGAATTCTCAATTCTGCCTCAGCCTCCCCACGGTTGGAATGCCAGGTGCGTGCCCTTACAGGCGGTCAGGGTTCTTTATAGGTCGAGGGAATGTGGGCTTTGGTGTGACATATGTTAGCAATGAACATGCTTTAAACACGATGTATCAAAGATGGGACCCCACAGGCCATGGTTCATGCTCTCTTCTGTATGTGCCTTTGCAATAAAGTTATTTATTGCTGTTTAAGGATTTCTAGTCTGCAGCTAGGGATGTGGCTCCGTTGGTGGATAGCTTGCTTAGCACTCAGGAAGCCTTGGGCTTGATCCCCAGCACTGTAAAAACTGGCTGTGGCGGCTCGAGCCCGTCATCTCAGTACCTGGGAGACAGCCACAGGAAGGTCAGAGTTCAAGGTCATCCCTGAGAACATATCTAGATGAAACCTCAACTCTGAGGAACAGCACCAGATCCACACCACAAACCACGTAATCTTAAGGAGACCCGGCCACCAAGACTGACAACCAGCCATCCCCATTTTACAGATGGGCAAGCTGAGGCTCAGAGGAGTCAAGGATTCACCCACGGTCTCCAGGCTGCTGAATGACAGAGGACTCAGTTCCCCATCCATGTGTCTTCTGTGACTCTGAGACTCCTCATTGCCAGGTTTCCCCCACACTTCACCTTCAGCTGGAAGTGCCTGTCATTCAGGGTACAGGCCACTGGGAGGCGCTAGAGACATGTTCCTTGTGGGGTGTGTAGGGCCGTGAACAGCCTCCCTAGCATCCTGGGACGAAGCTGGGACCTGAAGATCCTGCTGGCTGGTGTGGGTGGCTCAGGGGCAGAGGGCTAGCTCCTGTCACACATAGGCAGCCCCCACCTCTCTGCAGAGACTTCAGGGTTGCAGAGCTGTGTGGCTCCAACCCAGCTAGGCCGGGATGTGGGGTGTCAGGATGACGGGTATGTGTTTGTGCTTGTGTGCACGTGTGAATGTGTGCATGTGTGCGCACTGTGCCCAGCAGCGAGTTTAACAGAAGGGGTACCCCTTCCCACTGAAATAGTCAGAGCCCAAGTTACTTCTAGCCTTTTCCAGATGCCCTATAGGAGGGCACCACATGCCCCCGCGATTGAGTATTTCTTTTGGGCAGGTCACGTAAGGGACAGAAGCCAGCCCTGGTTGAGAGTTTCACACACAGGGACACATCAGTGGCCTGTGAGGCGAAGATGGATGCCAGGCACCATTGCTCCTTACAGACCAGCAGTGGAAGCTCAGAGGCGCTGAACCTGGCTGGCCATCCAGCTCCAGTGTCTTTGCCTTATCCGCCGTGCCCGTGCTCCCCACGGTGCCTGTGCTCCCCACGGTGCCCGTGCTCCCCACGGTGCCCGTGCTCCCCACGGTGCCCGTGCTCCCCACGTTGCCCGTGCTCCCCACGGTGCCCGTGCTCCCCACGGTGCCCGGGGTCCAGCAGGAAAACATGCACCATTCATGCCTCTGCCCCCTGAGTGTCCTCCGCTCACACAAAACACACCCTTGTTTTTAGTTTTCTTTTCTTTTTTACAAGTGTTTATTTAGTGTGTGAGCAAGCACCGTGCATCGCATTGTGCATATAGAGAGGTCAAGTGTATGGGATCGGTTCTCTCCTCCACGTAGGTTCTGGGGACAGAATTCAGGTAGTCAGACTTGGCAGCAAGCCCCTCACCCACTGAGCCCTCTTGTGGGACCTGTTTCGGTTTCCTCACATTGCTGTTTTGAGTCAGGATCCCATTATGTATCCCAGGCTACATTACGTTTGAGGCTGTCCTCCAACACAAAATCTTCCTGCCTCCTGAACGCTGGGATTACAGGTGTGAGCCACACACCTGACTTAGTTACCCCGCTTTTGACGAAGAGCCAAGTAGAAGCTGGCTTTCATTTCCTCTATGGTTGGTTTTACCAGACGAAAAACACTGGTGCCTGGGAAATGGGGGCGGGTGTCCCCAGGGGCCAAAATCATTGTTTTTGAATCAATTTTGCAAGAAAATCTTTAAACATTTTAAATGTGAAATTTCCTAATGTTTAATGAGATGTCATTTAAACAATTAAAACCCCAGGAAGACAGAGCGGGGCTGGAGCCTCCTGCTGCCACTGCTGAGAGCTGCCGGCCTGCAGCGCTTCCCCAGGGCGCAGTCGCTTCCCCAGGGTGCAGTCTCCAGGGACAGACACACTCTCTACCGCTTCTCATC
Source organism: Ondatra zibethicus (assembly GCA_004026605.1). Taxonomy (NCBI): domain Eukaryota; kingdom Metazoa; phylum Chordata; class Mammalia; order Rodentia; family Cricetidae; genus Ondatra; species Ondatra zibethicus. Next base: position 148 of record PVIU01001018.1, on the reverse strand, counting down.
GTTGGCTACTTCATTTTTGTCACACTCATCCATCCTTCTATTGTCCATTAATCCATCTATCCACTTGTCCTTCACCACCCACCATCCACACACCCACCCACTCATCATCCACACCCACCCACCCACCAGCCATACACACACACACACA